>CM073561.1:12208571-12813928 GCA_037074615.1 Leucaena leucocephala
CATACCAAAATATGAATCCTATGGCTTTTATAGTAAGGTTTCTTGCTGTGTCACCTTGTTGCAATTACCGAGCGGCTTCATCCTTTGAATGTCGTTGATGCAGCCACAAACAACACCGACCCAAAAGATTGCTGATTAGGTTTCATACCTACTGCTCACGTTGTCTTTAGAATTATATTGTAACACTTCACATAGATTTCCTATCTGAGCATTATGTGATATGAAGGAATTCCATGAAACAAGGTCCTTTTCACCCATATAGTCAAATATTTTAATATTTGAGTCTTCATACGGTGAGAGAAGTAAGCAGGTTAAGGAATATTTGTAGTCGGAGGAGGAAAAAGACGTTTTGAAGTGAAGATTCATTAAGTCTGATGACATGGAGTATTGTCAGCTTTTAGATCATATGAACAGCTGGGATTTAAGGATACTAAGGGACGCTGAGAAAATGGATAATGAGAAGATCCGTTTCCAAAAATCTCTCTATGCATAAATGCTAATTATGATCAACTGTACAGTCTATATAATAAGTGTATTTTAAAGATTTTGTTCCAAAAACATTAAAGATAAATGTAGGACCTGCAAACTTCTGATAACATTAATGGAAAAAATTCTTTGGATGTAAGAACTAACCAATATACAGCAAATATTCTTTAGACTATTGTTACGTGTGTAGTACGGGGTTTGCCGTCTAATTTTCTCAATAAAATAAAAGTAAATTGTCCATATCAAATATTTTATCAACATAACCAGTAAGCTTAGATTTTGCATAAATTATTACTCCCCAAATACTTAATATAAGAGTTAGTTGGTAGGTTATATTTTATTTTAAATATAATACTTTAATCTATTTTATATATAATATATATCATTTTATTATTTATCAACTTGTATCTAGTTCTACTAGCAACTGATTAGTTCAATTCCTAAGAATATAGGTCAATAATAGAAAGAACCTCACTACCTCTAAATAATTGCGGCTACATACTCAGGGCTCAAACACAAGACTACTAGTTAAATTATAATGGCTTTGGAATTTTTTCAATTTTCTAAATCTATTTGACAAAGGACAAATACATTTGCATTTTAGAGAATGTCAATGAGGAGGTATTAGCTAAGTGGTCACGTGGCTAAGGAGCGGTTGGGGCGAGCTGTGTTCGATTCTAGGAAAGTACTGGGGGAGTTTATTTTTTTCTTTGGCATGCGAAATTACAACATTACCCCTCCCTTATTTCCTTCAGAAATCGTACATATCTGCCTTTATTTGTTATGATTTTCTTCAGCGGCGACGCAGACAGGAGTAGTGGCAGCGCAGAGCAGAAATCCTCGAGCCATCGATGTCGTGTACTCAAGCTTTGCTTCTGCTAGTGTCTTTGCCGTGTTGTTCCATCACCGCCGACCGTCATCATTGCTCCTTGGCGTTATATCAGGTCCCATTTTGGTTTCACTCGAGGGCAGATTAGATAGAGTGAAAATAAGAGAAATTGTGAGGTGAGGTTTCACGTCAATTGGTTTCCACTGTGTACTTGTTGCCATCCCCTGTTATCTAAGTTGTTGTCGTCGATGCTTGCTTGCTATGTTATCGCTGTGGCTCGGTGCATTTCTTCTCTGTTGGCGAGAAGTAGTGTGAGAGTAAAAGTGCATCGGAGGAGGAGGACTCTAAGTTTGCGACATCATAGACTAAGCTGTAGAGTCATCTGTCGTCAGTAGTAAGTTCTTTGACTCTATTTTTTTTCCAGTTCATCTCTGTTGAGAGTTTTGAGTTCTAGGGTTGGGTTATCGATTAGGAACATGAATAAGTCTAAATCATACTTTATGGTTATTGTATGTTCTTCTTTGCTGATTCCTTGCACCTGCCATCTGTGTCCATGTGGGTAAGTTCTGGTTGGCCTGAGACTGCATGGATTATTGGTTGCTTTAGTGAAAATGAAATGGGATTTAAACTTTGAGACGTGGATTAGAACTGCAAGCGTAGGGGTTGAGGTATGCCTGTGATAGATTTGAATGAGACTATAGTTTTCTGAGGCAGAGCATGATTGTTCTTGTTATAAGACTTGAATTCTGTTGGTGAATGTATAGGCTCATCGAGAAATAGGGACTGATAAATTTGTTCTGTTCAGTGATCGTGTAGCGTTGATGTTTTTCTTGGTTATGGCAACAAGTAGGGTATCGTGTAGTAGGTATTGTTGTTTCTGAACTTGGGTTATTGGATATAAGATGTTTAGGAACTGATTGAACTTAGAGCTTGATGATGTTGACTGATTAAAATTAGAATGGAAGTCTTTATGCTATAAGAGTAATGATTTGAAGTTATGAATTATAGAGTTTAAAGTGGATAATGGAAGAGTTAGTTTGTAACCTAAGCTTGATTTAATCTTCAATGGGAGTTGTAAGAGGTTAAATTGCGTTTTGAGGTTTCAAAGTTACGATTTTGAGAAGGGAAAAGGGAGAATGTGAATTATGGTTGACCAAACGATTTGATTGTGTTTGAGAAAGGAAGCTAAATTAATTAGTGTTTGAAGGTTTAAAGTCTGGTTTAGGTGTGAAATAAATACATATATAGTTCCATGTTAGGCATGCTGAATGGATGAAATTGCTAGAGGTGAATTTTTGGAGGTTATAAATATGTACCAAGGCTTTGTTTGAGATTTCTTTATAAGTAAATAAGTGTGTTAGTTAATTTAATCATAGCAAGGACATGCTAATGAATATGAATCACTAATTGGTTTTATATTTATGAAATAGCTGCCCGATGGTGTAAGAGCTTAAGTATGGAATCCCTGTTGAATGGTTGTTGGTGTGTAAATTAATTGGAGTAATAGATTAAGGAGGATTTAATTCTTTTGAGGCTTTATTTAGGATTTTTATTGCGAAGGTAGTGGAAGGGTATGAGGTTAGTGACTTATGGGCCCTGGTGTTGTTGATATGGCTAGTATGAGGAATATATCAAGGGTGTTTGATTGAATATGTAAAGATGAATATTTGTTCGGTTGATTTGTTAGAGGTTTAAATTGTAAAAATGATATTATTTTTAAATGGTCTAAAATGGTAGGATTAATCATAGTTGTTAAGGAAGTTAGAAATCTCTAGTTTATGTAAAGGGAATTTATTTAAGATACAAATTATGGATAACAAATAATTAAAGTTATGTTATTCGTAAGTGTACATTGTTGTGGTTTAACAAACACATGAATAATTATACAAATAACAAACGCATGTTGCTATAGTTGCTAAAATTCATGAGAAAATGTTGCGGGTTGAAATGCAAATGGAGGAGTATTTGTTCTAAATTATCTTACTAAGCATATGCCATGTCTAGATGTCCTTGGAATATGGTCAACAATAATAGAATTTGATATTTTATTGAAGTTAGATACTTGAATGTATTTAAAGAGACAATGATGTAAGGTAAGTATAAGGAAGAAATTCAAGTACCAAAGCAGCAAAGTTGAAGCTATCGTAAAAATGGAAAGATTAGAGAGTTAATAACGCGGGTTTAGAGTTTGGGTGTGATAGAGCGATTTATTATGCAAATGCTATGTATTAAGGTCTTAAATACTAATAACCCTATATGGATAACTAATATAGGATTTGATATTTTCCCGAGCCACCAAGGAACCCTATAAAGGAAAATAGGTAAAGGTAACTTAGAAGAAAGGACTCCAGTCGGTTGAGTTGCTATAAGGACAATTATCTTAAAAAGTCTTGGAAGAATAAGTTCTATTTTAGAAAGCTCAACAGGTCAGTGAATAATGTTCCCTAAAGTTAACATTTTTAAATATATTGTTATTTCATTGAAAATGTTGAATTTCAAATATGATTTATGAAAAGTCAGTTTTACAAAATTGTGGTTTTAATTGTTAGAAATGATTCATTTTCAAACGGTTTACAAAGAAATTATGATTATGTATGAAAATGGATGAATAAACTTTTGAAAAGAGTTTGACAAAAGTTGCATTGAAATGATGTTATTCATGAAATATATTCTTATGAGAATTTCATATGTTTTCACAATAACTTAATTTTAAATATACATGCTGGGGGGTTTGAAATTTAAAGTGATTTTTACCAACGGTTATGGCATTGAAACGGTTGATATTATTACATGTGAAATAAACTCCACACATGTTGGAAATATTTTAGAAAGGACGGAATACAAAACGCTGGTTACTAACAGCAGTACTGTTAGTCCTTAGTGCACCTTGGTTACTCGAGCTCGACAGTTAGTGGCATTGAGCCACCAGAATATTTCACAGGATTTATTCTCATGACAGTTAGTGGCATTGAGCTACCAGATTATTTTGTGAGATTTATTTTCACGATAGTTAGTGGCCTTGAGCCACCAGATTTATTTCGTGGGATTCATTCTCATGATAGTTAGTGGCTTTGAGCTGCCAGAATGGTTATTTACCTTCGTGAATTGTGTGCCCACGTCTGTATTAGTGGCTTTGAGCTGTCAGAATGGTTAGTTACCCTCGTGGATTGTGTGTCCACATCTGTTACGTTATGTTAAAGTCTTACGGAAAGATTATAGTTTTTGAAAGGATTATGTTTAAACGAATGATTTGAAATGTTTATTTCAGATATATTTGAAATGGTTATTTCATATTATTTTCCCTAGAATACAAATGTTTATAGAAAGTTTTGTATCAAATTACGAAATATTATTAAATACATTTTCAACTTGATTATGCATTGTTTATTTTCAAATTTTTAAATCATATTTTTGGGATGTTATTCACGAGTAAATTTTTTTGACTTCAGATAGTGTAGGTAACCTTAATCCTCTCACTGAGCAGTAAAGAGCCTCGCTGCCAATCCGAAGCGGCTTTTTCAGACAAAATTACTTTTGTTGTAATTACCATTTATAAAAGTACTTATATTATTTTGGTAAAAAGATAATTGCTCCACATATTCTTTAGAAAAAATTTAGTTTACTTTGGAAAAAAAATGTTATGGGAACTTTGAATATTTGCAGTCTGTTGTAGGATCATCAGGAGCTCTATTATACAACGACGATCCTACCAAGATTCCTACATAGGACTTGCCTTTGATTTATGAAATATAATTTATTATGGTTTCATTTCTAACATTTCATTTAAGGTTTTAAGCTTTCAGAATGTGAAATTGTTCATATTCTATGCCGGTTACAATTCAAATTTTGGGATGTGACATAAATTAGAACGACCCGCAACAAATTGATCCAAGTACTTGGTGGTTCATTTGGTATTTCATATTACAAACTAACTTTAAAAATTTATAATTAAATCTAAAAAAATAGAAATAGAGTGTTTCAAATTTCTAATAAAATCTATTTTATTAAACTATGATAGAAAAATATAAAACTGAAGTTTCATTTGCTAAATAAATATAGTTTTTTTTTGTTGAAGAAACACTATTTGTTTGGTAAATCTAGAAGTTCAAGTTTTCTTATATTAACTTCAAAAATTCATTTATCTTTGCTCACTTATCCAAATGAAATGTGTTGCCTATGGATTTAAAACTCAAGATGTGTTCTTTAAGCTCATAAAATTTTGTGGAAAAATTTGTTTAGTTGCTATTTGAAATATGCTTTTAAACCTTATTGCCTCTGGACTCTCACTTTATCTCATTCCAAATTTTATCTTTAACTTGGAAAAATTATATTAAATCAAAAACTTAATCAATTGAGGTCTTTTTTGTCCTTAGCTATTCTCATGCCAAATTTAACGTCATGACTCATTGGTTTAGTAATAGAAAATACTGTCATAAGGTCACTGCCTTATAATACATACATACCATAATATACTATAGCATCAATAATGTCAAGTAGTTAACTTATCTTATAATACAAGTTCATTCATCCACATTTACCCTTTTCCTTTAGAGTTTCTAGCACCTATAATATAGTTATGCATATGGAAAGAATGAAATTTCATGAAAATCTCAATAACAAGTCATAAAAACTATAACATTATGCATGCTTGATTAAATGCCTAACATGTTATCATAATATAGGAGCTACTTCATGATCATATATAATCAAATTCTAATATGCATATTGTTATGACATTAGTTTCAAGGAGTTGCATTCATTCATACTTCATCATCATCATCATAGCATCATCTTAAGCTCAACAAAAAATCACAACTAACAAGCCTAAAGTGAAATAAACATAAGATTATAGTTAGGTATTCTTGCTACCTCTTAAGCTATCTTTGTCAAGCTCTTTTTGAGATGGTCTTCTTCCCAAAAAATATCAAAATCTAGCCATTACAAAGTAATATCAAGTTACAACGCAACTTCAAAGTAATTCCAATACTAGGTTTTCACTAGATTCTATTCTTTGTCTATTTTATGTCTTATACTTTTATCTTTCTAAAATAAATTCTCATGGTTCATTTTCACATAATTTTTCATGTAGAATCCAAATATAAAATCAGAATTTCTAAAATCAAACTCCTTTATTGGATACTGTACATAACTGAAACACCTCCTCTTATTTTCTAAAAATTCTCATTTTGATTCCAATACTTCCACTACTTGTTTCCCTACCTTATCCCCACACAATTTTCCATTTAAAACCCATTGGAAGTATCAAAATCATGAAATTCTCACATATGAACAATGATTCATACAGTGGCAGCCAATAACACAAAACCCTAATTACATATATACTTGAATTTTTAAGCCAATGCTACTTGATTCTAACTTATTTAAACTTATCTAAACATTTTATAACTCAATATTTATCTTTTTTCCCCATCAAGACATAACATCTAGTAGCTCACATGGAGAGAAATAAGGAGGTATATATAGAAAAGTTTGGGTAGAAATAGATGGCTAGGATTTAAGTTTACCGCAACACATAATTTTGATTTGAGGTCCCGATGAATTAATATGAATTTATGAAGTTCAAAAAATTAGTACATCATCTTTTGGACCTTAAAATCAGATAAAATTTTATAATAAATTTTTATAATTAATATGAGAATTTATGGAACTAATAGAACTAAAAAAAGTTATGTAGAATTTATGATAGAATTTATAGTAGAATAAAACACCCGATAAATATTTTTCAAGAAAATTTCTTAGGAGTTGAGCCCATAAAGGAAGGGGACCAAGTAAAAGGCACAAAATGGTGCCTCATAGGCCCAATAATACTTTTAGATAGGTATGTAGGCCAGTGTTCAGAAAGACCTTGAAAATATATAAAATTATGAAAATGCTATTATGTTATGTAAAATTATGAAAAATGCCCCTGTGCTGTAATACTAAACAAGAGATGAGTGGAGGGTATTTTGGTCATTTGGATAGGGTTAAAATGCTAAAGGAGATACATGAATGATTAATCAGAGTTAATATATGCACTGATAAGGTGTAAAGAGATGTGAAATAACAATTATACCCTTAAGACTAATAAAGTGTAAGATAGTGAACTAAAGGCATTTTAGTCATTTTTCAATAGATGATAAGTAGATAAATACAAAGTCCAACAATGTTAATGGTAAGAAAAATTCAGATTATGATTTTATGGTCAGAAAATATATTATGAAATCTAAAAAAAATAGAGTTATTAAACAGTCTGGATTTTGCGAACTTTGACTGGACCGGTAGTAGATTGAACTGAAATTTTTCTCATCATATCCTAGCCCTAAATTGCATCAAACAAATCCCTAAATAATTTCATGGATGATGTCATAAAGTGACTTGTAGGGTAGGCTTGATGCAAGAATGAATATGGACAATTGGATCAAATAGTGAAAGATTAAATCCTAGCAATCCATTTTCACCAAACTTTTCTATACATACCCCCTCATTTCTACACATTCATGATAAGCATTGAGAACTATGTGGAGGTGCTTCCAAAATGGACTTCAAGTAAGAAGAAGAGGGAAATCAAGTAGCTAAACAAGTAAGGATCCAAGGTAACTTGTTCCTCCCATATTTGTATTATGTTATAGGAAGTTTTCTCTTAGATTTGAATGGTTAAAACACCATTTTTCTCTCCATGTGAGCTGGACATTCTATCTTGATTGGGGAAGAAGATGAATATTGAGTTATAAAATGTTTCGATAAGTTTAAAGAAGCTAGAATTAAGTAATTTTAGCTTAAGAAATCATGTAATCTTGGAATTGTAATCTTAAGACCCTTTCTGTGATTGTTCATGTGCCTAGGAAGGAGTTAGAATTTTATTATTTTAATGCTTCCAATGGTTTCAAAATGAAAAAAATGTGTGGGATAAAGTAGAGTAACAAGTATTGGAAGCAATGGACTTAAAATGAGAATTTTTGGGATTTAGGAAGGTGTTGTACGGTTCTAGACAAGTTTCATAGGAGGAGTTTGATTTTCATAACTTTTAGATCATATTTGTTTTCCTTGGACAAAGTTATGTAGGATTAGTCTAAGTAAATAATTATTACAAAACTAAACCACTAACTCCAAGATTAAAGTTTTGAGTTAGGGGTTTTAAGGAAGTTAGTGTGTGTGGATTATATAATGGCTCCAATAAGTTATATACACCATGTAATTATATTTAGGACCGTGAGACATTCAAGAGGATGTTGGTAAGTGGTTGACCAAAAGTATGCATGGTTGGAAGCTTATGGAGCAAGTGCAAGAACAAGAGACAAAACTTATGTTTAAGGTAGTGAACTTACCTCTTTATATGCTTGATATGGTATGCTTATGTGTTGACATGTATATGATGATTGAATGATGAATGATGTTAAATATTTTATTAATTATCTTATAAATATAATTACATTAAAAGTAATTAATTAGTTCTTTATAATTAATTTTATTTTGAATTAGTTTTGTAATCAATTTTTACTCAAATAAAAGTATGTTAAAATTATGTTTGGTAAGTGATTCATTATCTTTTGAATCTTATGGGTACCAGATTGTACTAGAAGTTTTTTAAACTCTTCTTTTCCTTCACTTTGCTCTAAACATGGCCTTGATGATGTCACCATTTTGGCATCTAGGGCAAGCTTGGTGAAAGATTGAGTATGAACTATTAGATCAAATAGTAAATAACATGATCTTGGCCCTTCATTTTCACCCAATTTTATCCATAAATGCCCTCATTTCTCTTATCTTTTACACACACACAAGGGAGTTATGGGGAGCAAATCACAACTAATAAGTAAAAAAAAAGTTAAACAAATATAAAATTATAGTTAGGTATTATTGCTACCTCTTAAGCTATCTTTGTCAAGCTATTCTTGAGATGGTCTTCTTCCTAAACAAATATCAAAACTTAGCCATCTATTTACACCCAAACTATTTACACCCAAACTTTTCTATATATACCCCCTCATTTCTACACATTCACGCCAAGCATTGGGAACCATGGGGAGGTGCTACCAAAATGAAATTCAAGCAAGAAGAAGAGGGAAATCAAGTAGCTAAACAGGCAATGATCTAAGGTAACTTCTTCCTTCTACCTTTGTATTATGTTATAAGAAGATTTCTCTTGGATTTGAATAGTTGAAATACCAATTTTATCTCCATATGAGTTGCTGGACATTCTGTCTTGATGGGGGAAGACGATGAATATATATTGAGTTATAAAATGTTTAGATAAGTTTACAGAAGCTAGAATTAAGTAGTTTGAGCTTAGAAAAGCATGTAATCTTCATACCCTTTATATCACTGTTCATGCACCTAGGCAGGAGTTATAATTTCATGATTTTTATGCTTCCAATGATTTTAAAATAGAAAATTGTGTGGGATAAATTAGAGAAATAAGTATTGGAAGCATTGGAATTAAAATGAGAATTTTTGGAATTTAGGAAGGTGTTGTATAGTTCTGGATAAGTTTCATAGGAGGAGTTTGATTTTCATAATTCCAAGATCATATTTGGATTCTTTGGAAAAAAATATGTAAGATTTTCTTAGAAAATAATTATTACAAAGCTAAACTACTAACTCTAAGATTTAAGTTTAGAGTTAGGGGTTTTAAGGAAGTTAGTATGCATGGATTATGTAATGGGTCTAATAAGTTGTATACACCATGTAATTATATTTTGGACCCTGTAGCATCCAAGAGGATGTTGTAAAGTGGTTGACCAAAACTATGCATTGTTGGAAGCTTAGGGAGCAAGTGTAAGAACAATAGACAAAGCTTATGTTTAAGGGAATGAACTTACCTCTTTATGTGCTTGATGTGGTATGCTTATGTATTGACATGTATATGATGATTGAATGATGTTGTGAAATGATGAATGATGTTGAATATTTTATGAATAACATGTTCCCCATGAACATGTAATTTTATACCAAGCATATAGCATGATGGCATGTCACTAAATGAAAAAAGTTTAATGAAATTACATATCATGCATTAGTATCTATCTTGCATATTTAAGTAGTAATATTTACTACTGAGATTTTCTAGAATCTCACCCTCCTACAACCAGCCAATTAAGGTCAAGAATGATGGAAAATGTATGCTTGGAGAAGAGCTAAAGGATAGAAGAATGAAAGTGAACAATTTAATACTCTAGCCTATGGTATGGTATATCCTAGTTATGTAAAGTGTCTATGTATATGATAAAAATGTATGGAATAATTATGGAATATGTACATAATGTATGTAAAGATATGGTAAGCTTATCTGAGGGTTTAGGAATGCTAGATTAATTTATGAAAATTTAAGAGAAAAAGATGAAATGACAAAAACATAGGTCTTAGAGCAGTCTTATTTTGACTCGAGTTTGACATAACAAATGAAGGAATTAATTTACAAAATTTTATGATAAATTAGTAAACAGCCAAAGCTTTAAATCCATAGGTAACATATCTCATTTGAATGTGTATATCAAGATAAACGAATTTCTAAATTTATAAGACAGAATCTAAAATTTTCAGAATTTGCTATATGAACAGTAAAAAATAAAGATTTAATTGTATTGATTGGCAAAGTAAATGTCTAGATTTATATTTTTTTTCTTAAAGAGTTATGAAATATATTCAAGTAAAAATTTGGATCACCTCCATACGATATTTGTAGAATTAGTTATGAATTTTTAAATTTGGACTATCAATATGAAAATTACCAAGTAAATAGTACCTTAAAGTCAAATTTAAAAATTTTAATTTTTGGACCAAATTAATGCTTCCGCTAGGTAAATACACTTCTGAATACATACTCTAAAAGGTTACTATATATGTGCACTAATTGATCATAAAATTTTATAAATTAATTCATTCATTTGATATTTCAAACTGGAGTCAAAATAAGATTGCTACAGTACCTATATTTTTGCCATTTTATCTTCTTCCTTAAATTTCCATAAATTAATCTAGCATTCCTAAACAATCAAATAAACTTTCCATATATTCACATATATCATGTACATATATCATAATTATTTCTTATATTTTTATCACATAAATAAACACCTTACATAACTAGGAAATACCATACATCATAGGCTAGAGTATCTAATTATTCACTTTCTTTCTTCCATTCTTTAGTTCTTCTCCATGCATACATTTTCCATCATGCTTGACCTTAATTGGTTGGTTGTGGGAGGGTGATATTCTATGGAATCTCAGTAGTAAACATTACCACTTAAATATATAAGATGGATGTTAATACATAATATATAATTTCATTAAACTTTCTTCATTTAGTGGCATGTCATTATGCTATATGCTTATAAAATGTATGGCCATGGAAAATATATTATTCATAACATATTCAACATCATTCATCATATCACAACATCATTCAATCATTATATACATGTCAACACATAAGCATACCACATCAAGCACATAAAAAGGTAAGTCAACTACTTTATACAAAAGTTTTATCTCTTATTCATACACTTGCTCCCTAAGCTTCTAACTATGCATACTTTCAGTCAACCACTTTCCAACATCTTCTTGGATGTCTCAAAGTCCTAAATATAATTATATGGTGTATAAAACTTATTAGAACTATTATATAGAAAAGAATGTGCAGAAATGAGGGGGTATATATAGAAAAGTTTGGGTAGAAATTGATGGCTTAGATTTAATCTTTCACTATTTGATCCAATGATCTTTGTTCTTTCTTGTATTAGACTGGCCCTAGAAACCACTTTATGACATCATTCATGACATTATTTAAGGCCTTGTTTAGCAAAATTTAGGGCTAAGATATTATTGGAAAATTTTTAATCTAATCCAGTATCGGTCCAGTCAAATTTCACAAAAATTAAACTCTTTAATAACTCTAATTTTTTTTAAAAAATTCTATAATATATTTTTGACCTTAAATCCAATATCTGAATTTTTCTACCATTGATATTATTGGACTAGATATTTATCTACTTATCATCCCTTAAAAAATGACTAAAATACCCTTAGTTCACTATTTTATACTATATTAGCCTTAAGGACATAATTATCATTTCACACCTCTTTACACCTTATCAGGGCATTTACTGACTCTGATTAATCATTCTTGTATCTCTCTTACCATTTTAAACCTATTCAAATGACCAAAATATCCTCTACTCATCTTTTGTTCAATATTACAATATAGTGTCATTTTCATAATTTTACATAACATAATGACATTTTCATAATTTTATATTTTTAGGGTATTTATTAACATTGGCCCATATACCTATCTAAAAGTATTGTTGGGCCAATGAGGTACTATTTTGGGCCTTTTACTTGATCCCCTTCCTTCATGGGTTCAACTCCTAAGAAATTCTCCTAAAAAGTATTTATCAGGTGTTTTATTTTACTATAAATTCTACATAACTCTTTTTTAAGTTCTATCAATTTTATAAATTATTATATTAATTATAATAATTTACTATAAAATTTTATCTGATTATGAGGTCTAAAAGATACCGTACTAATTTTTTAAAATTAAAAAATTTATATTAATTTATAGGGACCTCAAAAAAAAATTTCTTACTGCTTTAAACTAATCAGAATAATTTTCTCTATTTATTGGTAAAATTTGATACTGAAATACTTTCGGGCACTGTTTGGCCTTTATTGGCTTAACTTTCCATAATTACTATTTTGCCCTTAAACATTTGAAAATTGTACTTTAATCCCTCAACTTTTCATAATTACACTTAAGACCCATAACTTATGTCTACTTCTATTTTACACTATAGAACTTTTAGACTTTTCAATTTAGTCCATCTCTTTCTTCAAAAATCATATAATTTTTATCATTTCTTCTTATCATCGTCACAATTCCTTCTAAAACTCTTTCTTCTATTTATCCCTTATAGGTTTCACTATTTGTTCCATACAAATAAGAAAAAATCAGGATGTAACAATTAATATATATACTCCTCTGGTTATTAATATATGATATAATTGATGAGTTGATATTAGTCTTAATTATAAGAGATCTTTATCATATTTGTCCATTTCCCCCCTAACTTATCCCTATAGATATTCTCTCAACAATAATTAAGTAACGCAGAGAGGGATAGAATTAATGGAGATGGTTAGGATATTTTAAAAAAAAAGTTATATTAACTAATTTAACTAACTTTCTTAATATAATTAAATTAGTTAAATAGTTCCTATATTAAAGATTAGAGGAGTATCATTTTTCTTTAAACTAGACTTAACTTATAAAATGATATATAATATAATCTTATTGATGAATACTTTTAACTTTTTTAATCTATTTAAATTGGTCAATTAAATCTTATATTAAGAATATATAATTTTAGCAACAATGGGTGTGCTTCAAGAGTAGAATGTAACTTGTACTCTTCATTATGTACTCGTTTTCATCTGTGTTTCACGGTATCAAATGTCGCCACATATTTGTTTTAACTCGCAACATAAAGAGTTTAGAATGAAAACTTAGTTAATTTGTATGTCAGCACATATTTAATATAATTGTACATACCAAAAAGGACAACAAGTGTTTTTTTTTTGTCTTAATTTTTTTGCTTTATATTTATGAAAATTTTTTGATGTGAGCTAATAGTATTAAGAGATATTATTTTGATATAATATTCCAATTAAGAATAATATTTGCAATTACTACGTTCATCTTGGTCTAGATTCTTTCACTTATTGATTCTTGATGTTATCCCAAAAAACATCTATTGCGTTGTAGCTAATTATTCAGGAAACCAAAAAACAGATGAAAGGTACTACATTTGAATTATAGGGAAATCAAATGCATTGATGGAATTTGCTGGAAGTGTGACTTGCATTCCGCTGCTAGGATTGTCAAGCGGACTCTCGATTGGAACAATCTACCAAAAACAACAGAGACAAAATAATATAATTAGGATAATTATTTTAAATTGCATTATTTATTTACATTAATGTCCTCAAACAACAAAAGAAGAAAATTATTTTATACCTTTCTAGGTTCATCGAAACTATTCTCATCCCATACGCTCTCAGATGTAAGGAGTGTCTTTGTTGCTCCACTAAAATTCATGTTCTCATCGAAACCATTTATTGTCAAATTCAAACTGATCGAGTTATTGTTAAAGTTTACCACCTATATACAAACAAAAAACATCGTAGATTGAGTCAAACACACAGCTCGTGCATGTAATCATATAATTAAAGTAATTAAAAGATAAATACATTACCTTGATTCTTAAATAACTCTTCTTAGTTTCTTGATTTTGCCACTTAATCGCAGTTGCAAGTAGTGTGGATGGAGCATCAAGTGTTGAGTCAAGATAAGTAGCTCCACTTGATGTGGTAAATAAGTGTTGCAACCAATAGCTAGGAATACCATAATTTCGGTGAGTCAAATATTATTGCATCAGGTGACCAACTGCAAGTTCATAAAAATCACAATTTTTCAATATTCCTGACACAATGACAAACAATACATATATATATTGAAAAATAAAAAAAAAATATTACCGTCTATCATTTGTATTCACAAAAAGTGGTGCATAACTGACCATTTCGACTAGATCACTGTATCAAAACATAAGAAGAATTAATAAAAAGTTTTATATGTAAAACAAGAAATAAATAAATAAATAAATAAATAAATAAATAAATAATGATCATAGTTTTTTAAAAAATAACAAACCTATTCTTTTCCAAACCCATTAGAAATCCAGCTTCACCCAAGGCTGATAAAAAAGTTCCATTCCTAGCATCACCTTGCCAAACAGCATACTCACTAACAAAGGCTTTTGCAACAGTTCGATTTTGATAATCAAACCAATTATGCAATGAGAAGATATCCTTGGAAGTTGTATATTTATGGTAGTCATAAAAATCAGCAGGCATCTCCAATGGATGCTGAGTAGCATCACAATTTGTGATGGTTTTTATATCTGGGTAGTAATGTTTGATGGCATTATAGAACTTCATGTAATTTCCAAGATAATTATACATGTCACAATCTTCATTTCCAATAGCAACATATCGAAGATCAAAGGGTTTGGGATGTCCAAGTTTAGCTCTTAATTTGCCCCACTTTGAAGTAGAAGGACCTCTTGCAAACTCAATTCCATCCAAAGCTTCCTAAAAAAAATAATGAAAATGATATTTCGAACAGAGAATAAAAATTGGATTTCATAAAGATATGGAAAGTTGTAATTCATACTTGCACAAAAGGACCGATGTTGGATGTATTGACTTGTTCATTACGACCAATACCAATGTTAAATACCCATATTGGGAGTGCATTGAGATCCTCTGCAAGCTATTAAAAAAATAATAAGATACAATATAAATATATATATAAAAAGAAAAATCATAATTAGAAAGAATTAAAAAAATTACATACTTGAAGAAACTCTAAATATCCAAAGCCATCATCAGTCCAATAACCCCAGGGATCATTATAGTGACCAGATCTTTTTTCCCATGGTCCAACACTATCTTTCCATCTAAACGCATTTCTTAACATATTTCCTTCAACATAGGTACCACCTAATAATACATGAATTGAGAGGGAAAATAGTTATGATAAAATCTAAATAATAGATTATTTAAAATAATTTTTATAGATATTTTTATACCAGGAAATCTAAGAAATCTTGGTTTTAAATCTGCGATCATTTGAAAAAGGTCCTTTCGAAAACCATGTCCCTATATAAAAAGAAAATAAAATAAGTCATAAAAAAAAATGGTATCATTTTTTATTATTAAAATCAAATATTTTAAACCTTGTGATTGTCTAGAGGAAAAGCTGAAACTTGGTCCAACCAAAAAATTCCCTGTTTAGTTGTTGTTATTTGGAGGCTTGAATTAAAATCTGAAGCCTTAGCTTCAAGGAGCAGTTGTATCTTTTTCCACCTCGGAAGATGCTTTCTGCAAGGAAAGAAAGAAAGAAAAACATTAAAAATTATGCATTGTATGAAATATATAAGAAGATAATTATGTTACAATTAAAAGTTATTGCTAATAACCTAATGGTAGTAGAAGCCAATTCTTTTCCATCTGCTCCTACAAATGCAATTTTCAAATCAATTGGTTTTGGTGCTCGCACGTAAAAAGCTACCTTATATTTCTTTCCCTCCTCAATATTCTGAAAAAAATATATATCAAAATAACAATAATATATGAAAAATAAGGATGTAAAGTCATATATTAAAACTATATGATCTCACCATGCCCCAAAACCCAGGGTTAGAGAGACCAACTCCCATCGAGGAATTTTTGATGATATCCAACCTAGCTGCAATTTTATTGCGAGGAAAAGGAGATGAAAGTTCTGTTGCAACACGTATAGTTGATTCATCTCCAATAACTGACCAAGGAAATATGTTTGAAGGAACTCGAGTACCCCCCGCTTCAAAACCTTCATAGACATAAGTATAATCGATGTATAGTTAATGAATGAATAATTCAATAAATATATTTTAAAAATAATAGAAAAACATTAAAATTTAAATAATTACCTCTGTTGTCAACTAGCTCAGACCACAATCCTCCAGCTCCAGCATGGTTAATTTCCTCAAAAATATTCCAAAAAATGTATCTGGAATTTTCCTTCCAAATTTAGCATTGACAACTAAGGAAGGAATTGGATTATCATCATCCGCAAAAACATGAACTGCAAAAGAAAATAAGACAAGAAAGAGAATCGAAAATGGAGCTTTAAACAATCCCATTGTTGCCCTCAATTCCTTTAATCACTTGTGTTTTCAATTACTCAAGTTACTTGTGGTTGCTTATATAGGAATTAGGGGTGAGAGCCGTAAGAAAAAAAATATAGTATTGGATTCTAATAGATTTGATTATTAATTCAATTAACAGATTAAATCTCTACAAAATCTCGAAAATATCTGAACCAGTGAATCAGTAAATAAGTATTTTATTTTTATTTAGATTTTAATTTTAAATTCTAAACAGAAAAGAAAAAGAAAAAACTGATTTATTCATAAAAAATAATTTAATCTATATCAAGGCTATTATTTATGTAACATCGTAATCCTAATTATTAACTTTAAATATAATGATAACAATAATTTATTATTTTAAAATTATTATTAATTTTTTATCATCTATTTTCAATCATTATCTAATTTGACTATTTTACACTTGTTTATGTTAAATCTGTATAACCAGTTTAGATTTACTTCAAACAAGAGAAGAGAGGCACACAACACAAATATTCCAAATTTAGGAGTATGGAATGATAAATAACAACAAAAATTAAATTAAAAATTGAGGCGTGAGTTGATAAAATGGCATTCGATCATTCTGAAAACATTGATTTTTTCAATTGTGTGTTTGGATTTAAATTTGGATTTGGGTTAAATTTATTATTAAGTTTGATAAAAATGTATAGAATATATATATTTTTTTTATAATTTCAACATGAGATTTTTCCCATTTACGTTGCACTGGAAGCATTAGTGATTAATTATTACTATAAATTCAAAATATTTTAAAAATTAAAATAAGTATTATTATAAATTAATATTATAATTAAAAAGTTAAAATATCAATTAGCGAAATTATTAATTAAATATATTATGAGATTTAAAATCATTCAAAATTTAAAGTGGATTAATAATTAATTGTATCGTATTGATTTAAATTTATTTTTAATTAAATTATATATTATAATATTTAAAAAATATAATTAATTTATTTTTTAAAAATTAAAATAAATTAATAATTATAATTATTGATTATAGTTTAAACATGAATGAACCGAAAATATTGAGTTTTATCATTTATTTACCCGGGGAACTTAAGAGCTAACAAATCAATCGATAGGCGTCACGTGGAAAGGTCCTTCTTTACTGTTTGTCGACGTCAACAAGGGGCAAAGCAGCTTTCCAAACAGTCTCTCGGTTCTCTGATCTTTTCTCTTTCTATTTCTCATCCCCAGCCCTGATCTTCTCGCTGGGTTTTGCTTACTTCTCCATCACACTCAAAACTGTTTTGATCAGGTTCGCACCTATTGCTTGTGTTCATGCTGTCTATGTTTATACATTCGATTTTTATTCTTTTTTCGCTTTCTGTGCAGTATTGATAATCGAATTAGGGTATTTTCTCATCTAATCTCTTTTATGCTTCTTTTTGGTGCAAAGGGCAATAGAAATTTCACTTTTCGATATCCTGTTATGGCAAACATGTGGAACCGACTTGTGGGTAAACCTAAAAAGGAAACCAATACTCTGACGACTTTGGACAAGTTAAACGAGGTGAGTCAGTTACGAACTAACGATTGTCGAAAGATATGATTTTCGGTTTTGCCCCTAGTTCCATATTGTTTGTGAAACGATTCGATTGTGATATTTGATGATTTGTACTCTACAGCATCAGTTAACATGCAATTTACTTTTGCTTGTAAATTGGTTATGCAAGACTACTGCGATTACTTTTGGACCTGTTTGATATGAGACTAGCTTTTATTTTAATCTTTCCAGTTTTATGAAGGTTTCACCCTAATTTAATCCATTGGAATGAAATTTTGCTTAATCAACTTAAGGTGATCATCTAATTATTTTTCAGATTAATAACATTATCATTAGAATTTTCTAGCATTTCTTTTTCACTACTATTGAAATGGATGTGTACAAGGTCTATTGTTACTCATTCATATCAAGCAATGATTTCCTTTCTCAATTCAACTATTTTGTTCTTTGAATGATGTAGACACTTGAAATGCTAGAAAAAAAGGAGAATCTCCTTGTTAAAAAAGTTGCAGCAGAGGTTGAGAAGGCCAAAGAGTATACTAGAGGGAAGAACAAAAGGGGTATGTTGCCAAATGCATGGATGCTTATTCTAGACAACTTTTCCCATGTTCACTGCCTTTTTATCCCCATCTTTGCATATATATCTGTTACCCTGTTGAGACTTGTGCACATATACATTGGTTAACATTTCACTTTCAGTTGGCCAAACAACAATACATCAGTAGAAACAACAATACATCAGCACATAGTACCACCAGGAATAAAGGACGTGAGTCAGAATGGTATAGCGTTCCCATCATTCGTATGCATTAACAAAATTGAATATAGTAGAAACTCTGCATTAATGGAGACAGCTGTTCGTCTTCATGGTATCAGACTCAAATGCTTTAATCTTATTGTGATGGAGGGGGATGGAGTGTCCGTAAGCGTGCATGCTAATATGCAGCAATTGGTTTATTGGGTTACACTTGTGAAAGTGGTTTTTGATTAAATATATCAGTGTATAACAAACTGGCCTCTACAATCCATGGTGCCATAGTTTTATCATTTGATGGATAAGCTTAACACGTATGCCCTACACACAAACTTTTAAATACCCATGTATCCGATTTTTGTAGTCCATTGGTTTTGAGCGTTTGCTTCATGCAGCGGCAATACAATGTTTGAAAAAGAAGAGGCTATATGAACAGCAAATAGAGCAGCTTGGAAACTTCCAGTTGCGTATACATGATCAGGTCTGAATGCAACTTCATAGTTTGTATGAGTTCTGGCCACAATTGAGTTTGCTGAGCGTCTTTTTCATATTATGCTGGTAAATTATGTTACAGATGATATTGTTGGAGGGTGCTAAGGCCACCACAGAAACAGTAGATGCTTTGAGAACTGGAGCATCTGCAATGAAGGCTATGCACAAAGCAACGTATGCAGTGCTAATTTTTCTAAGGCATATTTAGTGGTTTCGTTTTCAGTTTTAAGGTGTTTTCTGATATTCTATTCGGCTTTGTTTGGCCTGTTTTAAAACCTGAAAAGTTCTCTATTAATCCGTAGTGCAGAAAGTTTTATCGTTGACATTGTTCCATGTTCTGTCTCATTTACTTCGTCCAATTCAAATTATAAGATGTTTTTAACTAATTTATGAAGACCAATAAAAGTAGTTAAAGGTAGTTTGACATCTTGATTTTCTTTTAAAACATAAGTGTAACATTACAATAATGCCCTTGATTCTTGACTATCCTCTATATTTTTTGTTAAAATGAGATTATGAAGGGCATTTGTGAAAAACAATCATAAAGGCTTAATTGTTTTTCGTTAATGTCTTATAATTTGAAATAGAGGGAATACTAGCAGGTTCGTTATGAACTGATGCCATTTTCTATTCAATATTGTTGTACAGGAATATTGATGATGTTGATAAGACCATGGATGAAATCAATGAACAGACTGAGAACATGAAACAAATTCAAGAAGCTTTGGCAGCTCCAATTGGCGCATCTGCTGATTTTGATGAGGTTGTGTTCTATCAGTTACAACTCACAAGATACTCATCCATTGATTATATTGTAGTATTACTGTCACATCGAAATCCACATATAATTTGTGGGGCATTCTAAATTCTTGTGTTTTCAGGACGAATTGGAAGCAGAACTTGAAGAGCTGGAGGGCGCTGAGTTGGAAGAACAGCTTCTTCAGCCAGCAACTACAGCTCCTGCAGCCCCGGTGCAGGTTCCAGCTGGATGGCAGCCTGCTCGCCCTGCACCTCCACAGAAGCAAACTGCTGAGGAAGATGAACTTGCTGCTTTGCAGGCTGAGATGGCACTTTAAGTCAGTACCCTTTACTTTTTACTTGGATTAGATTAGCATTGTAACTTTTATGGAAGTTGAGAAGGCTTGTGCACAAGCCATCTCATAATCATGTTTTATATCACTAGAGGAAATCCCTTGTATATCATAGTATAAATAAGATTACTTATTCTGAAAAATGTTCGGATCTTATTATAGGAAATCGATCTTATTGATGATGCTGGATTTTTGCAGGCATTGTTGTGCATTATTATGTGCAGGCGATTGTGGAATGCTGTGCCTCTCACGCTACTTTGTCTGAATTTAATATAAAAGATATAGAGGATGTTTTCAAACGTGGCAAAAATTGAACAGAAAAAATCTTGTTTAAAGCTTGCAATCTACTTTTCGCCTGAATGAGGTTGTCAACTTGTTATTTGCCAACAGGTTTTCAACATGTTGAATGTTACTTGATTTGAAATAAAAATGTTGTATGTTTGTTCACAAGCTCCCTTGTATATAATCTAAATTTATATAAATATAATTTTAGCTCCTTTGTCTTTTGTCTAATTTTAAATTATAAGATTGTGTTCCAAAGGGTAGCTAGCGTCTTGAAAAGCTATATCATGATAAAAGTTGCATGGAAGGAGATTTGATTCAAGAAAATTTTAAACAAAATATTACTTCTAATAATGTCAGTGAAAAACAAGCATGGAAAGAAAAAAATTTAGAAAAATAATATTAATAGGACGCCAATATAAATATATTCATGTGATTTCTTAGGAAAAAAGGATGACAGTGGGATCCACTAAAAGAAAGGGAAAAAAATAGGGGGCAATTATATTGAGGACTGAGAAGACAAATTATTATTATTATTATTATTATTATGTTATGTGAAATTATCAAGTTGATATAAAGTCCCTTAAGATTTATGAGTGATTTATTAGAATTGTGAAAAAATAAATTTACTTAACTTGTCAATTGATAAATTAATATGCTACTAATGATAAATTAATATGCCATCAATAACAAGTTAGAATACTTTAATTGACAAATCAATATGTTAATAATGATAAATTAGTATAAATTATAGTACTACTAATAACAAGTTAGGACATTTCAATTGACAAATTAATATGTTATTAATGATAAGTTAATATACTATAATTGACAAGTCATAACATAACAAGTAATAGTATCACTAATAACAAATTAGTATGTCTCAATTGATAAGTCACTATATTGTTTGCATCTTATATTCCCTTATTTGCAACCTATTCCCTATGGCAACTTATCTTCCCTTTTGCACAACCCATCTACCCCTTGTGCAACTTATGATTTGTGCAAGCTATCTTCCTCATATGCAACTTCTCTTATCCCCCCCCCCAACTCTCTTAATAGGATTTTTCATTTTTAATATAAACGATTAAAATAAGTAGTTTAAAAAAGCTAACATGTAAATTTTTAACAAATAACTAACTCAAATAATTTTTTTTAATCTCTATAAATTAGTTATTTAACTCTTATAAATATATAACTTTATGTAACTCCCAACATGTGACATAGAATGGATTATATGGGAGAGGAAATGAGGACAACTGTGATTGTAACAAAGGATCATTCCATCTGAGAGTATCCATGTCCGTGGTTGCCATCTTCGTCGTCCTATGTTGTCTTCTTCCTTTTCTACCTCCTGTTCCTCTCCCATTGCCATGCGCTGCATGCTTTTGTCTTCGAGACGACGAAGATGAAGGCGCACCACCTCTATTAAAATCATTATCACCGCTATCGTCATTATTAACATCATGATTATCAGTATTGCACCTTCGCAGTCACAGTTCCATTATTGCCTCTCTCTCTCTTTTTTTTATACAAATTATTGCCTTTTGGATATTCTTCAGTTAGTGCAGGAGCAGCAACAGTATCTGGTGGTATTGAGCCCACTATAAAACTCAATTTAGATGGCAAGTTCTTCGAAGTCTCATAGGTAAAACCTTGGGCATTCAGAGAAGCAGCAATGTCATCTATTCGAATTTAGTGAAAGCAATGAGGAACACCCCCGTGAATTTAGGAGGTTCTAAACTGAGAAGACAAAAAACAAAAGTGTTTGTAACATGAACAGAAAAAACAAAACTGAAAGTGAATCAAATATCTCAAGTGAATTAAGTCATTTAATTAGTGTGCATCATTATTCCCCGCCTTGCTTAGTTATTTTCTATAGACAAATCTATATACATATATGCTTGTTTGTAAAGTTTACATATAGAAAATAACTACTACCTCTAGTTATAATTATAAGATCCAGTTAACTTTTTTTGATAGATTTAATAATCAAAATAAATCAATTAATTGTAATTAATATGAAAATTAATTGACTAATTTGAGTAGATTAAAGAGTATATAATATGAATTTATTTTAAGATGCTGGATTTAATTATAATTAATTTATTTATTTAACTTCCTATATCTATCTAAAAAAATTAACTGAGTCTTATAATTATAATTTGACGTAGTAATTAAAACATGCTTGTATATATAGATTTTGATTTAGAATGTAATTTTTCTCCTCTCATATTGTGGGTGATCAAGATGTATTCAGTATATGATGGCAATAGCCTCTAATGCCTCTTCTCTAAGCCCCTTGTAAAGCCCCAATCTCTTAAATATTTTTTTACTGTGATCATTATATTCTATATAAAACTATTGACATTTTGATATTTTATAGGTAAAAATTGTGCAGTTTTAAATTTTTTATGATTTTTTAAAGAAAATAAATCAAAACTACCCAATTTTTAGAGTATTTTCTTTAAAAATCATAAAAAAAATCAAAACTGCATTTTTTTTTCTATAATGGGCATTAGAGGGTATTATAGAATGGGCATTAGAGGCCTTTGCATGTATATATTAGACTTATATGACTTTCAAAGAGTTTATGGGACTAATAAAAAGAACAAACTTTACTATTCACCGTCAATATGGAAAAAAAATTACAATAGAAAGTTGAGAAATTGAAACTCATATAACTGTATAATATACAGAGAAATGAGTTTACAGGTAGGGGAGCTTGAGAAGGAGTACATACGTGGTATATGCTCAACAACATGAATAATATGAATATAAACAAATCATATATGAGGTAATTAAGTGTGTAGATAAATAATGAAATTTTTTATCGAATAAAATTAGGAGATTAGGGAAGAGTTATATAAACTAAAATGACTCATTTACATTTTTAATTAAGGTGTTTATAAGTCCATATCTGGTGTTTTAAGTCAACTTATATATTTCTTCTCAAAATCTAACAAAATATGAAGAATTGCCTGACAAATCAATCTTAATCTCATCAGTCAATATGAAAAACAAAAATTACCGGTTCTTCTTTCCACTCAAGTTATACATTGAGTAAAATCTTAAATCTTATGGGTATTTTTGTACCTTTACCCAATAATTAAAACCTGCTTGTATATATCTGTTGATTAAGAATGCAAGTCCTCTCCTCTAATATTGTGGGTCATCAAGATGTATACAGTATTTGTCAGGCTTATATATGTGAACGTAAAGAGTTTATGGGATTTATAAAAGAAACAAAATTTACTATTCACAGTCAATATGGAAAAAATTACAATAAAAATTTGAGAAATTCAAACTCATTTAAGTGTAATATATATATAGAGAGAGAGAGAGAGAGAGAGAGGAGTCTTACAGCAGGTAATTGTGGAGCTTGAGTAGGAGGACTATTTGCTATGGTAGTGTTTTAATGTCTATTATTTTGTGGTTTATCATCACATCAAATAAGCTTGGAATTAAAAAGGGAAAATTTTAGATAAGTACAACTGTAGCAAATTTATTTAAAAAAAACCCCAAAATTTCTAAAACTTTATTGCAGTTAGGGGACTGAACTGAAATTATTTTTTTGATGCCCATAAATTAGGAAAAATTTTATATAAGGATCATTGTAGCAAATTTATTTCAAGAAGCCCCAAAAACAGATGAACTTCACTACAGTCTAGGAGCTTAACTAAAATTAATTTTATTATGTCAAAAGACATAAATACTCCACCAGTGAAAGAAAGAAGAATACGAGCTTTAATAAGAATAACAAAAAATTAACAAGACAAATATAGTCATTAATAAAAAGAATATAAACTTTAACATGAATAACAAGAAATTAACAAGACGAATAAAGATATTAACAAAATGAATAAGAGAATTAATAAGAATAAAAAGGAGCTTCACAAAATGAATAAGGGTATTAACAAGACAAATATGGATATTAACAAAAAAAATATGGGTCTTAATAAAAACAATAAGAAAATTAACAAAACAAATGGGGGTATTAACAAGAAGAGTATATGCTTTAACAAGTTAAATATAGGCTTTTATAAGATAAATATGTGTCTTATTAATGCTTTTATTTGTCTTGTCAATGCCTCTATTCTTCTTTCTTTCATTAGTGGAGTATTTTTGTCTTTTGGTATCATAAAATTAATTCCAGTTCAACCCCTAGGTTGTAGTGAAGTTTTAGAATTTTTGGTGACATTTTGAAATAAATTTGCTATAGTGGTCCTTATATAAAATTTTCCCAATTAAAAAGTTGGTTCCTTTATCTAAAAGTTAAAAAACCAAACACACATTTAGAAGATGTTGTGTCATATATATTATGAAAAGGAGATGAATAATGAGAACCTGAAAATAAAGGAGAGAGAATATCTAAATATGTGAGATCACCTTCGGTTGCCTCCTTGAACTTTGGTTATACTAAAACACTCAATGGCCTGATTGCAACCTCATTATCTTCATCCTCATATGATGATATCTTATTTTCCTTTAAACAACAACCTAATGAGAAGAATATAATGAGGAGGAGAAATATACCATTTAAGAAAAATATGAGTTGCCCTGACTCACAAGAAGTTTATAACACATTATGAACATAATGCAAAGTGAGAGATAAAGAAGTATACATTATATACTCTTTATGAGAGTGAGCTTTTGGAAAATGAGTCTTTTAAGGGCATCATAATCTCTATTTGAGTCAGAGCATTTAGAAAATGAGTTTTCTAATAACATTGTATACTCTATCTCTTAGAGAATGAGTCTTGTGAGAGCACCATAAGTACTATTTGAGTGAAGGCTCTTGGAAGAGGAGTCTTCTAAGAGCATCATATATTTTATGGGTGTAAGTTCTTAGAAAATGAGGCTTCTAAGAGTCCTATATGAGCTTATTATTTGATGTACTTGGATGAAGTTCTTGGTAAATGGTAGTAGCATTACTAGAATCTATGTGATGGAGGTACAAATGTATTCTCCTGATTGTGAATTCAATAATGTTATTATTCTTCTAGTAAAGAATAATACAAGTATGTGATATTGTATACTTCAGTGTGCTATATTATTGAAATATTCTTGGTTCAAATCAATAATAAAACCCTGTTTATGTGGGATATTTTGTAGTTAAGCTAAGGCTGCCAAGAACGTAACCAACAAACTTAACAGGGATAATTGTGATATTTGACATTGAAAGGTCTCATGAAATTAGATACTGTCAAAACCATTGATTAGGGTCATGGTGTTGTCGAAGCTAAAAAGTTAGCTCAACATAAGAGAGTTCATGAGACCTACATCACTTGCAAAGAACAATAACATAGCCCATACTACCTATTGAGTGCTATGGGTGATGATTTAGTGTACAAACATGAAAGAAATCCAATAGCATAAGGGTACTTCTACCCCCAAGTTGAAGTACTTGTCAATTAAGTTTGACCCCTACAAGCTAATGCTTTTAAACTCCTATGAGACAACATCATGAGTTCACCAATATGACAATAAAACTGAAAGAAACTGATTATATATTGCTTAGTAGAAAACAAATATAGACTATCATCAAATTTCTCCTTTCCAAGTGGGAGCACATGAAAGTCAACTTAACCCATAAAGTACTTTTAACGATGTGACGAAGTACTATGATCTTAAAGATATTCATCTTAGAGGTTTATAAATCCTTTGGATAGGCTTACCTCCTTGAGGAAGCAAGTCCTTTGCGCTCTACGCCCAAATCAAACAAGGGTAAGAGGTTCTAGAAATGGAAAAAAAGATGGCTCTAAATTTTAGAAAAAAAAAGATATTCTTCAAGAAGAATATAAAGATGGGAAAAATGTGGACCTAAGAGAGGTCAAAGGCTTTCTCTTCTATAGAATTAGTCACTTTATGAAGGATTGTCCTCATCAAAATGAGCACAAGAAGATTTAAGCTCCACATACCATAAGAATAGGAATCAAGGATCCTTTGTGTAGTATTGTCGGTTATTGAATAAAAGCAAGTGGCTTTATATTGGCACCAATATGAGGACTGAGGTGAAAGGCATAATTGATGACAAGTTCATTTTGTATAGTAGAACAATTTTAATTCTCTATGATATGCTTAATGCACCTGACTTTAAAGGAATCAAGTCTTCATCTCATACCTTTAAACTATAGGTTTTAAGTAAACTTCTATATTACTGTGGCACCCTTTAAGAAAATTCTGTCTATGTATAACATCCCATACTTTTGTCCCACGATTGAAATTGTTAGGACTCGATTTTAATGAGGTGAAGATTTAGATGTTTATAATTATGTAGTTATTGGAAGAAAGAAGTTATACTTCAAGTAATTTGGTTATGTGAGTGGAATGGATAAAGAAATAAAGAAAGGAATAATATAAAAAATGATGTGTAGAGTCCCACATTGAAAGCTTGGAGGAACAAGGAGATATAGCTTATGCACAAAAAGTCTTACATTAGCTAGAATTAAAATTGAGGTGGAGATAGGAGCCTATAAATATGAGGTGCTAAGGTAGTGTTAAATATTCCTTTGAGTGGCAACTTAATTAAAGTTGTAAGCCTATAGTAAAATCTTTTATACATTTTTGGGAGCCCAGGAGAATTCCATAGGTTGAAGACACATGGTTTAGTTGTCTCATCTTGAGTTTTAATATTAACTTTTAGATTTTTAGAAAAGATTTGGTAGTTCGGGGAATAAGACTAGTAAATATAACTATTTCACAATTTTAGTAAATCTTCATTTATGGCTTTGTTCACCATTGGATCAAGATGAAATTTGGTCAGCATGCTCAATACATCTTATTCGTCATATCCAACGGTGGAATTTGTTATTAGATGCTAGCCTAGTAATTTATTAACTTCACATTGAACCTCTCTTTTTGGATTTTGCTGATAGAAACTTAGATGATAAATTGACGATTGTGATTGTTTTAACTGTTGGATCAGACTAAAATTTGGACACCACCAGCCTATTGACATTCAAGTCATCAACTTAAACAATTAGATTTTAGATTAAATATCTGAGGTGATAGCAATTCAACTCGAACTGGAACTATTTTTTTAAGTTGCTCTAAGAAACCTTAGAGGTTTGAATTATTCCTAAACTATTCGAGGAGATAGTTCAATAATTCAACTGATATATAGATGTTGTAGATTGACTATGATTGTCGTTTGGGGAACTCCAAGAGCGATTCTTATTAGTTTGAAAAGCAAACGATAAGAGGTCACTTGAATTCTTATATATATACTTTATCTACTAGTGCCTCTGTGACACTTTAGAGTAAACAAGAACCCCCTAGGATGTATCATAAATGAATTAGGATTAAATAACTTGTTAGGATTGATATAAATACCTTGTGGAACCTAGAGTTGACCTCGTGGGATGATTGTATGATAGAAAACTATGGACTTTGAAACCTTAGGATTGGATAGATTTAAACCTTAGGATTGGATAGAGGATCTATTGTTGAATTTTGGGTAATTGCTTATGTTCTTGTAGTTCACCGTGACAAGTGATCTAGAATTTTCCATGTGAATTTATCTATTATTTATGTTTGATCTATGTGAGATGCATGTTGGAACTGTGTTATTACTTCTTAACAATAATGTAATATTGAGATCTAGGATCATTAGCATTGAATGGTAAGAGATTGATTTGAGTAAAATCTAATGTGTATATGTGCCTATGTGAACATTTTTGAATTGAGTTGTATTGATGTAATTGAATTGAATACTATTATGACAAAGTGTTATGATGGAAACTTGATGCTTGACCATGTGGTTTAACTCCATAGGGCACTATGGTTGGCCTTTGAGAAGGCAATACACCTTTATTATGAAACTCCAAACGTATCCTAGGGTAGCATACCCTATGGGCAATAAACCCACTAGGATACTGAGCAATAAACTCATTGTGGCAACATACCCCTTTTGTAGGGTAACCCATGGCCCATGTGTGCTCTATCAACTTTGGCTAGTCCATATCACACATGTGGGAAGCTTGGGAGAGTTGCAAATTACATGGTATATACATAGCACATAGGTTCAAGTCGACAGATATAAGGAAGTTATAAGGCGAGAACTGAATATAATTGAGTATAAATGATTGTGAGTTATTGTATAACTATCGATATTACCTACTTGCCTTGGATATTGTTATAAATATTGTTTGCTATGAACTCTTAATTTATGTGTGACCATCTTAAATGCTAGTCTCACCTGGCACCTCAAAGGGGTACTAGTAGGTAAGGTGGGTAGGGATTCATGTTATTGATATAGTGGTATTATCTTGTTACAATTTACTATTTTCAAGTGAGATACGTAGAGGAGGCATAATGAGGAAGGCACCAAAAGCATAAGGTCCCCTAAGTTAGTGACCTTGCTTCATTTTTTTAATTTGTGTTCATGTTTTGTTTAATTGCCACCTAGAAACTCACGTTTATTATTTAGACATTGTTGAATTTTGGAATTGTTCTTATTCTCATATTGCCTATTTGTTGTTGCTTTGATTTAAGGATCGAGGATCCATGAATTGTTGTTGTGATGGAAGGGGAACTGAATAGGTGGACTTAGTTGGTCCTTATGTAATTATTTAAGAGCAATTTATTATAGAACAAAATGTGAATGTTGTTGCCAATTAGTTTTTCCTTATATGAGTTATACAAAAGTGTCAATCAGGTAGACAGAGGTTATAAATCCATGTTAGCGACCAGTTGATTCTTTTTCTAACATTGTTATGTGTGCAGAGGTAAGTAAGGTTATTTTATAACATGATAACACTCTGAGACAAGCTATTCTTATTATTATGGTTATAGTATATATGTATGGTAAGTTATGCCCTTTTTATAGCCATGGCATGTAGCATGTATTAGATGTTTCTTTTATATCATGGTTATGGTATGCTAAAAAAAATTAGACTATATTCCTTTTATTGCCATGGTAATTCATGCATAGGCTTATGAATATATTAAGTAAATGAGATTTTAGTTAGGGTGTTATATTGAGCTACTATTGGTGATTTCATTTATGCTTTATTATTTTATGACTCCTTATAATTCAAGTGTTAACGTTAATATATGTCATGCTAGACAAGGATATACAATCATTATGAAAACTAGCAAAATGAGGATTGCTAAGTTCATTTGCTAATATGGAAATATCCTTGTGTGGGCATTGGAATTGTCTAGTAGGTGAACCAAGAAGAAAACCTTATAATAAGGTAACTATGAATTAATAACTATTGCAATTAATCCATTCAAATGTTAGTTTGATGAGTATGAGGGCGATACATGTATCTTATTCACATTAAGGTCAGGTATATTTGATCTCATATAAATTTGGAGTTCAAGTGCTTTAGACAATACCTATATGAGGTTGAAAATTAAATGGATTTGACTAATGTAGTCTGACGAACTAACCAAAAATGTGAATATCTGTCTGAGTACTTAAAGATCTTTATGAAGAAAAATGTCATATCCCCAATTTTCTTACCTGATGTAGCTGTACAGTTTATATGAAATGGACATGAGATTCTTGGAATAAACTATATCAGATTGAGGAAAGAAAGAGAAGGATTATTGTCTAAGGAAAATAAAGGGACCTAAACGCAAATTAGAAAAAGTTAAAGGCCAAAAGTTAAAGTAGAAACAAGATTTAGGCCAAAAGTGATAATTATTAAAAGTTAATGGACCTAAATATAAATAAGCAAAAAGTTAGGAACCTAAATGTAATTATGAGAAAGTTGAACTGAAAAATACTCAAAAATGTCCAAAATCATATTAGACCCAAATTTTACCAGTAGATAGACAAAGTTATTTCGATCATTTTAAGGAGTCACAATTTTGATTTGAGGTCCCAATTAATTGATATAAATTCCTGAAGTCAGCAGGAATTATTACAGTATTTTTTAGATCTCAGAATCAGATGAAACCTTGCATTAAATTCCTATATTTAATATATGAATTTATAAAAATGACAGAATCAAAAAAGGATTGTAGAATTCTTGTGGGATTTTACGGTGAAATAAAATACCCAATAAATACGATCGGGAGAGTTGTCTTGGGATTTGTGCTATAAAGGGACATAAAGGCAATGAGCCCATGCCAAGGCCCAAATAGTGCCATCATAATCCCAATATAGTGACTAGACAGTTAGGTGGGCCAAAGTCCAAAACAATCCAGGAAAAGTGTGAAATTACGAAAATGACCCTGAATATCCATATTGCACCAGTGATGGATGGAGGGTATTTTAGTCATTTTGGATAGGCAAAAAACGTGTAATATGGTATAAATATGATTATTCATAGCCAATATATGCTCTGAGGAAGTATAAAGAGGGGTAAAATGACAATTATGCCCTTAGGGTTAATATAGTGCAAGAAATAACACCAAGGGTATTTTGGTCATTTTCCATTGGATGGATGATAGATAAATACTCATTCTAACAATTTCAATAGTATGAGTAACCTAGAAATTGATTTCCAAGAAAGAATACATATCCTGGAATATTATAAAAATTAGGAACAGAAACAGTCTTATTTTTGTAAAACTACTCTGATCGGTACCAAACTGGACTGAAATTTTTCCTATTAGTATATTTTACTTTTTCCAGCCAAAAATGCCCCTAAATGATGTCATGAATGGCATCAAAAGGAAAAGCTTCTAGGGCAAGCTTATGCAAGAATGAATATGGACCATTAGATCAAATAGTAACCAAATCAATCTTGGCCATCCATTTGCACTCAAGCTCATCTATAAATACCCCCTATTCGGCTTGGTTCAGAATGTTTATACAACCATAGGGAACCTCTTGAAAAATTTATATTCAACCAAGAAAGAAGCAAACAACTTGAAGCAAAAAGTAAGGTAATAATCTCCCTTGATCTTGAGCTTTATTCTAACAAGCTAACTCTTGATTTTAAGGGGTTTTTGTACCATATTTTCCTTGAGTTTGCTGCTGGAGGTGCTGTACAAATATGGTTAGAATATGATTTTTATTTTATGGATAGTTTAGATAAGCTTAAACAAGCTAAAATCAGGTGGTATAAGCTTGGGAATCCAAATATGCATGAAGTTAGGGTTTTGTGTTCATTGCTGTTACTGTATGTGACACTGTTCATATGTGGAAATTTCATGATTTTGATGCTTCCAATGAGTTTAAAATGGAAAATTGTGTGGGGATAAAGTAGAAGAACAAGTATTGGAAGCATTGGAATCAAAATGTGAATTTTTGGAAAAATGAGAGTGCACTTCGGTTTGGTACTATAGCATGTGACATGTTTTGGGTTTGGAGATTATAGTTTTATATTTAGATTCTACATGAAAAAATATATGGAAATGAACCATGAGAATTTATTTTAGAAAGATGGAAGTATGGAACATAAATTGGGGAAAGAATGGAAGTTAATGAAAACCTAGTCTTGGATTTGTGTTCAAGTTGAGTTGTAACTTGATATTACTTTGCAATGGCTAGGTTTTGACATTTTTGAAGGAAGGAAAGCATATCAAGAAGACCTTGACAAGGATAGCTAAGAGGTAGCAAGAATACCTAACTATAGTTTCATGTTTGCTTAATTATTTGCTTGCTTGTTGATTATGGTGTTTGGTTGAGCTTAAGATTATGCCATCATGTTGATGATGAGATATGAATGATTGCAACTCCTTGGAAATTATGTCATGACAATATGAATGTTAGAGTTTGCTTATGTATCATTATGAATTAGCTCCCACCTCATGATAACATGTTAAGCATCCAATTAATTATGCATGATATTATAGTTTGTAAGCCTTACTATTGGGATTTCCATGAAATCTCATTCCTTCCATACGCATAACCATGTTATAGGTGCTGGATATTTACAAGGAAAAAGGGTAAATATAGATGGATGAATTTGTATAATAAGTTACATTACTTACATGACACTTTGGAAGAATATGATAGTATGCATGATGTATGATTCTGTAATTGTGTTCTGAGGCTGTGACGTTGTTACAATGATTATGATGCCTAAACCAACGAGTTTGAACTTGAAATTTGGTATGATAATAGCTAATATACATATCTTTATATGAATATCAAGTACGCCTCAATTGGTTAAGTATTAATTGTTATGATTTTCCAAAGTTAGAGTTAAAATCTAGAATAGAGATAAAGTAAGCAGTTAGAGGCAGTAACATTCTGACGTGAATTTCGTATAGCAATGAATGAATTTTTCTATGAAATTTGGTGAGCTTAAAGAGGACGTCTAGATATTTAAATCTATAGGTAACACGGTTCATTTGGACAAGTAATGAAAGAGAAATAAATTTTTGAAGTTAAGGCAAAGAAAGTAGAACTTTCAGATTTTACTAAATGAATAGTATTTTTCAACGAATAAACTGATTTTATTGAGACAATAGAACCTCAATTTTATATTTTTTTCTCAAATTTTGATGAAAGATATTTCATTATAAATTAGAATAACCCTATTTCAATTTTTTTACATTTAATTATGAATTTTCAAAGTTGGATACATGTTCTAGAATTATCAAATGAACAGTAATGTAAACAGTACCCAAGAGCAATTCTTTTGAAAATGAATGTTTCTAAAGAAAAAGGCTATGTAATTGGTTCCAATGACTTATGAATGAGTATAATTGAGGTTGAAAATAAGAATGTGACAAAAAACATACAGATAATTGCGCAATTGGCTATCCCTTGTACTTCGCAACAAAATGGACTTATTGATAAGCACAATATAATGATAACATGGTTAGGTTTATAATGGCTCAAGCTAATCCACCAAGTATGAGTAGGAGAATATCTAGGTTATATCAAATCAGCCCTTGGTGGATTAGAATCTACTTTTGGTTTTATCAAGTGTAGTTTCCACACACTGAATTATGGATTGGATTTGAGTTTCTATAAACCCATGGTTTATATCGACCATAACTATATGCCATTAGTGTCAGCTACACATATCCATATTCATTCTCACAATCAAAGGGTTACGTTTTCTTAAGGGAAAACAAAAATAGAAATGTGACTAAAGTTGTTTTCTTAATTGAAAACAAAGGTAAAACTTAGACTTCAATAGAATTTAGAGACACCACATTAATAAAAGTGGTTTGCCTCATAGGGATAATTAATTCTAGTGTATCTCTTCATAAGACATAGAAACAAAGTAGTATAGAACAAGTTAACGATACTCAATCGTCTCAATACATTAATTTAAGACAAAGCTTTGAAAGGTCATTAAAAGGAAAGTAAAAAAATAAAATCACAAAAAATAAAAGGGTAATTAAAGGGAAAGCTACAAATAAAGGCACAAAAAAGAAAAGAAAAACCCCACAATGCATCAAGGAAATCAACACCATTATTGACAAGAAGATCGAAACAGCCAAGATTCACGTGAACCTAGCCTCAAAATTTGATATGCAATAATTGTGGGAGAGAGAGGGAAAGTGAGAGAGCTATGAACACAATGATTTTGTGGATGTAATTCTAGAAAATGTGAGGCCAATCAGGGCCTAGGGATTTGTTCCCATCCACCAACCACATCAAATATTGTATAAGTGTATGACTATACCTAAGAACAAGGAGAGAAATAAAGAGATTTGAAACGACAATGATATGAAGGGTTACTTGGTGAGAAAACTAGAGAACTGTCTTTAATTTTCTTATGCCTATCACTATTGATTTCTTATATAGAGTTTCACAATTGAGCATGTTATGCCCAGTGACTTGCTAGTTTTTGAAACGTATATTTTCTCTTTTGACTCACTCTCAACAATGTTACAAGTTGTATTAACTTTTTTACTATTAGATTATTTGTACAATGTAGATCATGCCATATAGTGGATGGCATAAATAAAGTGAGTTGACTAGTCAATTACATTATAAGATATTGAACCATTCAAATAAATCTAATGGCTGAAATTGATTGTTTCATAGAAGTAGTTTACTAATTTTAATTTTACTTTAGATGAATTGTATTACTTTTCTTGTGGGCATATTGTTCTATGTACAACAGAAAGCAATAACTTTTAGAATATAAACATCTCAAACATAACATAATTAATCCAGATTATAGTATATATAAATATAAAGTATATATGAGATACAGCAGAAGACTTAAAGTTACCTCTCGCCATTAGCTTAATTGATCTGAGAATAACTAGAACTCAAATGAGATACCTGTCAATTAGAGGACACTATTAGATAAACAATAGGTTCTTCTAGCTATTGATTAGGCACAATGATGACAACTTGTATATTGTCGTCACTAGTGGGAAACTTTTGAGAATGAGCTGAGAAATTAGGTTATCGCTCTGGACTCAGAAAACTATCGCACGATAAAACTAAATGGTTAATTTCCACCATAAAAAAAATAGCCTTAACAAATTGAGTCAACAACCCACCTTCAACTAGGCCCAATTACTACGGGTCACACTAAACAATATTTATTAAGTATCCTAATTGATATCTAAATAGGTTATATTATAATAAATATCTCAAATTCTCCCACTTGGCCCATATACTCAATGTCATTGCCGTGTCTAGGTAAACTGATGTCATGCTACAAGAATCATGGCGACAAGTCTCCTTTTATCAAGCATTACCTTCCATATATTACAGGTAACACCATCACTTAATGGATATCACATTATACATGAACTCAATGTCATCGGTTCCTATCTCAATGTTTATCAATTTCAATAACACAAATGTATATAATAATAATTTGAAATTGATTTCAAGCAAAGGAATTTAAGTTTGACAAACTTGCTTCCACTTTTATTCCTTTTATTGTTTGCTATGGCCCCCGCAGCTGCGTTATCATAATACATTTTGATTGGCTTAGAGACTGAATCCATAATCTTAAGCCCAACAATAAAACTTCTTATCCAAATAGCTTGTGAACTTACTTCAAAATACACAATATACTCAGCATCACCGGTAGGAGCTGTTTAAGTTTGCTTAGCACTTCTCCACGATGTAGCTCCTTCTACCAATAGGAAGATGTAACCAGATGTAGACTTGTTCGTGTCTAAGCATCCTCTAAGATCTAAATCTGAGTATCCAATTATATTCAGAGCATGTAGTGTTTAGTGCCTTATAGGTATCTAAACACCTTTGTAGCTGTCCAATGTGCTTTTCCAAAATTAGTTTGGTATCTTCCCAACATACCTATAGCAAAAGTGATGTCAGGTCTTATACAAACTTGTGTATACAGCAAACTTCCTACCCCTGAGGCATATGAGACCCTTTCCATCTATTTCCTATCAACCTCAATTTCAGGATATTGACTTAGACTAAACTTATCTCCCTTTTCAATATGAGCCACGTTAGATGAACAGTTTTACATTCTGAATCGTTCAAGAATTTTAACAACGTAAGCCTCTTGAGACAAGCCTATAAGACATTGGGTTCTATCTCTATGGATCTTTATGCCAATGCCATAAGAAGCCTTACCCATGTCTTTCATGCCAAAACTCTTAAATAAAAGTTGTTTCACCTTATGCAATAGTCCTAGATCATTGGTAGCAAGTAATATGTTATCCACATACAAAATAAGAATATGATTTTACTCCTACTAGCCTTGTGGTATATACAGTTATCTATGAGATTCTCAACAAAACCAAATGATGTTATCACTTCATGAAACTTCAAGTACAATTGTCGTGAAGCTTGTTTCAGACCATATATTGATTTCTTTAGTTTACATACCAATTGTTCTTTACCTTTTGCAACAAATCCCTCATGTTGTTTCATATAGACTTCTTCTTTCAGTTCATCATTGAGAAAAGTAGTCTTTACATCCATCTGGTACAACTCAAGATCAAAATGGGCAACCAATGCCATGATAATATAGAATGAATCTTTCTTAGATACAGGTAAAAAAAGTTTCAATGTAATCGATTCCTTCCACTTGAGTGAAACCTTTAGCAACCAACCTAACATTGAATCTATCGATATTACCTTGTGAGTCTCTCTTGATTTTATAAACCCATTTATAGCCAATGGCGTTAGACCCACTAGGCAACTCTACAAGTTCCTAAACATAGTTGTTTGCCATAGAATTTATTTTATCAATCATAGCATCATACCACAACTTAGAGTTTACACTCTTTATAGCCTGAGTAAACGTTAAAGGATCATTCTCAACACTTACATCATAGTCAACTTTAGCATAATACACTACATAGTCATCAGGTAATGCTGGCCTTCTTTCTCTAGTTGACCTCCCTGATTCAACCTCTTGGGTTGATCTAGGTTGCTGAATAATGACATCATCTATCACATTTTATGGTAGTTATACTTGTGTGATAGGTTGACTATCCGGTATGTGTCCATCTTGTTCAATATCATCAACTTGAGCCACAGGGTCCATATCACGTTCAATGTCAATCCCAACAGTGGGGTGATCATTAACTATTGGTGTCCCCTCATGAATCATATCAGTGGTTTGCTCTATGCGATCATCTAATAGAAAATCACTCCCACTAATCACATCATTCTCAAGAAACTTGGCATTCCTAGGCTTTATAAACCTTTTAGAAAGTGGAGGACAATAAAACTTATAACCCTTAGACCTTTCCATATAGCCTACAAAATAAGCTCTAATGGTCTTAGGGTCTAACTTCTTCTCATGTGGATTGTACACTCTTACTTCCGCAAGATAACCCTATACCTTGAAACGATTTAAACTGGATCTCTATCCTTTTCTAGATTTCAAAGGGTGTATTGGACACTGCATTTGTTGGAACCCTATTTAATATGTATGTGGTTGTCTTAAGTGCTTCCTTCCATAGGGAAGATGACAGTTTGGAGATACTCATCATGCTCTTAACCATATCCAGTAAGGTCTTATTTCGTTTTCCAGCTACACCATCCATGTCAGGTAATCCAGGCATAGTATATTGGGCTACTATACTTTGCTCTCGAAGATAATCATTAAATAGACTTGGCACTTATCCTTCACTAGTATATTTACCATAATACTCACCACCACGGTCTGATCTCACAATCTTGATTGGTTTCCTAATCTATTTTTGTCACGTCCCAAAATTTGAACCATGACCGGCCCAGAATATGAATAAATTCATATTCCTTAAGCCTATAACCTTAAATAAAACATTTGAAACGATAATCATAATATATTATAATTGTAATCAAAAGGCAAGTCCTCTGTAGGAATTTTAGCAAGATCGTCGTTGTATAACCAACCTCCTGACAATCCTATAATATACTACAAATATTTCAAAATCAACTGTAATATTTTTCAAAATAACCAGAATCTCATCTATAGATTAGGTGGATCATCTATCCTTTCAACAAAATAATACAAGTATTTCATAAATTAGAATTATATCAAAAGAAGATTTGCCAAAAATCAATACTTCGGATCGAACGAGAAACTCTTCACTGCTCAATTGGAGGAATATGGTTAACAGCACTATCTAAAGCCAAATAATCTACTCATGGATAATGTCCCAAAAACATAATTTAAAATACAAAAATAAACAATTTCAACATGTTTAAATGTAAATCATAACATTTCATAATTTAATGCAAACATTTCGGTAAATATTTTATTACAGGAAAACTATTTGAAATAATCATTTCAAAACAATTATTTTTTCGTAGGACTTCAACAGAAGAAAAATAGGAGTGGACACACAGTCCCAAGGGTAACTAACTAATCTGGCATGGCTCGAAGCCATGAAACCAAGCGTGGATACACAGTCCACGAGGGTAAATAACCAAGCGTAGCACAAGGCCACAAAACAGGCATGGACACACAGTTCACGAGGGTAAATAACTAATCAAGCACGACCTGAAGCCAATAATAATAGGCGCAGGTACGAGACCTACGAATAACAGGCGTAGGTACGAGATCTATGAATATCAGGCGTGAGAATAAATCCCACGAATAACTGAAGCGAGATGAAACTCACGAATATCCATCGAGCTCAGGTTTAACCATGGTGCTCTAAGGACTAATATTACTACTGTTAGTAACCAGTATTCTATATTTTGTCCTTTCTAAAACCTTTCTAACATACGTGTGGTCCATTTCACATGTAGTGATTATAATAGTTTATAACGTAATAACCTTCAGTAAGAATGCTTTAAATTTCAAACCCCAGTATGAACATTTAAAATCAAATATCAAGATATTATTGAAAACATATAGAACAATTTTCTAATTTATGAAATTCACATAAGAGTACATCATGAATAAAATCATTTCAATATAACATTTGCCAAAGTCTTTTTCTAAAACTTCTTCATCCATTTTTTTCATACATAATCATAATCCTTTTGTAAACCAATTGAAAGAAAACCCTTTCTAATAATTAAATCCATGAATTCATAAAACTATCTTTTCGTAAATCGTATTTAACACTTTCAATGAAATATATCAAATAACAAGTTATTAAAAATATTATTTTTAAGGGACGTTATTCACTCACTTGTAATACTTTGATATAATTTACTCCTGCTCTATACTTTAGAAATATCCTCTCTTAAATTCCCTAGATTCCCAAAATAAAATATTCTATCAGGAAATACTGTTTATTTGCCGCCACCACAACAATCTCATATATACTTACTAACACTAAAATATTCCAACAATTCCTCTTATCACCATTTTTACTTTCTTTATAACACTTGAATTATGAAACCAAAATCTTTATATCAGAAAGTTTTCAAACTTTACAACCATATTTAATTTCAAAAATCCCTACCAATTTCATATTCTTTCATTTAACTTAACACCCATATTTCCATAATTATTTCAATATAAATCCAACATCTCACATCACATAGGCATATACTCATAAATTTTCTCTCTTTATTCTCTAATTGCATCAATTCACTTCCATCAATTTCTCAAATCCACTTATACATATTTATATAGTCATACCAGCAGCCAACCTATCTTCTTTATCTTCTTTCTTCCTTCCTTCTAATTCATAACAGCAGCATTTAAGTATCAATACAACAACTCACACCCGCCTACCAATAATAAAATCCATATATATATGTATGTATATACATATATATACTCGACACCATTGCCAAAATCATTTCCTACAATAATTCCCTCAATAACACAGCAACAACAGACAACTTATATGCTCATATATACATATTGTCCACACTATAAAGTAATCCAACACACAATACACATACATATATATATATACACATGATGTACAAATATTTCACTGCACACACACACTCAACTTTCAAGACCCAAGTCACAAAAACCAAAAAGCTACCATACAACACCGCCAGAACAACAAACATCAATATCCTCATCTCTCTTTAATCCTATTAACTTAATAACTTTCCAATTCATCTATACATACACATGCTTAATTTTCAGACTCTGCTCATCATTTTCCCCTTTCCTCATAGCATTCGACAACTAGATAAATAAAGGAAACTAAACCATACAATAATAGCTAGGAAAGATCAATGGAGAGGGAAAAGGGTTGGCTTACCACACCTACGTAAAGCGATATTCTGCAGCAATAATAGAAAGGAATGTCAGAGATTAGAGGTTGCTACAGTGATAACAGATAGAGCATGACAATAGCGACGGTGAATGCCATACTAGAATAGAAAAGGAGAAAGAATAACTTCCCAGCTTCCTGGCCACCAGTAAAGAACAATAGCGGTATTATGTAGCAAAAACTGAGAGGAATGTTAGAGGTTAAAAGTAGCTACAATAACAATAGAGGCTGGTGACAGCAGTGGTGACACGTACGTGGATGACACAGTAGATAATAGAGGACCAACGACGGCCTAATTCTACCCCCACCATAATCAAGGAATATTAGCCTTCTTATACTTCCCAGTACACTTTTTCACTGCCACTCTTACTCTGCTCCTCAACAAAGATGACAATTTTAGAAGGAATGACAACACCGGTGGCAGCAGCAGAGACAGTGAAAGTTGATGGAAGTAAGGCAACGATGGCCATAGATTACAGCAGCAGAAGATCTCAGTGTTGCGAAACTTTCATCTCCCCTGCTTTTGTCATCTCTGCTCCATTTATCGGACAAATGGCTTTGTGGGTGAGGTGACAGCTCTGATAGTGACAACACGGATAGAGGAAATTGATGGAAGCAACGTCTGGTCACATGGCATCGATTGTGTGAAGCTTCACCGCTATATCCGCTAGCGCTCTTCATCTGCTACTGCCACGTGAAAAAGAGGAAATGAAGAAGGGATGTATAGTTCTGTAGGGTAAAAGGGGATAGGGTAGTTCCGTAATTTCATACGCCAGAGAAAAAATAAAAATCCCGATTCTGCAGCTAATCTGGTTCAAACTCTGCTATTCCCTTCACATTGAAATTTTCTACAATATATATTTATTATAAAGAATATAGACATACATGTTTCGTGAGTAATCATCAATAAAGGTGATAAAGTACTTTTGACCATGTGTAGTCAAATTAGGATAACAAATATCCGTGTGTATAATTTCTAGCAACTCAGAACTTCTTTTAGCCCCTTTATGTGACTTATTGGTCTGCTTTCCCCTTATACAGTCCATACAAGAATCAAATTTCGAATGGTTTAAAGATGAAAGATTTTCATCTTTATTTAACCTTTTAATTATGTCAATGGAGATATGACCAAACTCTTATGCCACAGTCTATAAGAATTATCATCGATGACACTTCTCTTAGTACAACGCAAAATAGAAAAAGATTGAGGCGAATCACAAACAATTTTAAATAAACCATCAATCATAACCAAATTCGCAATTAAAATTGAATCATTTGACAAAGTTGAGTTTCTTAGAAAGAACTAAATGATAATCAAATGGAATAAGTCTTGACATATAAATTAAATTCCTCTTGTAAGAGGGAACATAAAAAACATCATAAAGTTTCAAAACATGATTATTTGAAAAATGTATGCGAAAAGTTCTAACAGCTTTTACAGGATCTCCTCTCCCACTACCTGACAAGACGATTTCCTCATTAGGATGTGGAGACCTGCTTGTTAGAAAACCCTGCATAGTAGTAGAAATATGGATCATTAACCTAGTGTCAATCCACCAAGTGCCATCATTAACGCTAGAAAAATTCGATTTAAAAGTAACACACGATGAAAGTATACCTCTCTTTCCAAGCCATGCCTTCCTCTTAGGACAAGCATTCATCATGTGTCCCTTTTCCTAACAGAAGAAGCTTATGGCATTCCTTTTGTTGGCAGCTAAAATAGTAGGAATTTTCCACTTTTTTCTTTTATCTTTCTTTCCCTTGTTTTCTCTTCTACTGTCAGCCATGGAACTTTCTCCTATATGAGTCTCCTTTTGTGCAATTTTTCCACTCATCAACAATCTAGTCTCCTCCTGAAAACACATGGACAGCAATTCATCTACTGACTATTCTTCCTTATGTGTGTTATAGGAGATCTTGAAAGCTTCATACTGAGCAGGAAGTGAGTTTAAGGCCAATTGCATTAAGAATTGCTCTGTAGGTTCCATCTCAAAGGATTTCAGTTGAGAGGCTAGATCTCTCATCTTCATGATATGTTACCTCACACCACCAATACTTGTAAGCCTCATAGTGCATAATTCAGACATGATGGCACCACCCATCTGCTTGTTTGTCAGCTTGAATTGCTTATATAAGGCTTATAGGTACCCTTTGGTTGTGTCGTACTTAGGAACTGCTCCCCTAATACTCCTAGTGATCCTTTGTTGTATAAGCAAAAGAGATAAGCGGTTACTTCGCTCCCACATATTATACATTTCCTTTGTCTCTATTATCAGAGGTATAATCAAGTCTCGAAGGTTTATTATACCTCAAGGTATAATCCAAGTCCATGAAACTGAGCTACAACAAAACATCATCTCTCCAATCAGCATAATTAATGCTGCCATCTAAGATTGTTTTGTTGCTTACATCAGCCATAATCCTGGGGGTAGCAATTGGATCTGTAAAATAAAAATAGACAAATGCACAAATAAGGTCACAGTAAGAATTTGAAGCAATCACAAGTCACTATGCGATGTATGCATGCTTAGCTCAAATGTAGCATACAAACAGTATAAATACGTATCACCACTATCTACCTGTGGGTAAAGGCATTAGCATAGCATGTATTTATCTCAAATGATAGAATTAGAACGCATTCATAATTTTCTAATACCTATGGGTTAATTAGAAAATAACAAGGTCATTATATCCCACCCTAATTAAATGTACAATTATGAGATGTCTACATGTGGGCAAAGATAAATTATAGCTATACATTTAATTACAAATGATATTTCAAATCCATATGTTATTAATGAATGCATGCAACAAATTCAATAAATAAGGATGTTGTAGCTACTCCTCAAAGAATTGCACGCTAACCCCAAATATCATTCATGTACATTGAAAATCCAAATATGCACAACTTAATGGAGCAATTAATTCTCCCCCAATTAAATGTACAATCATGAGATATCTACCTGTAGGTAAAGATAAATCATAACTATACATTTAATTATAATTGATATTTTAAATCCATATGTGATTAATTAATGCATGCAACAAAATTAAATAAGAATGTTGTGGCTACTCCTCATAAAACTGCATGCTAATCATAAATATCATTAATGTGCATATAAATCTAAATATGCACAATATAATGGAGAATTTAATAAATTAATTTAATCAACAAATATGACTAAATAATTTAATTTAAATTATCCCACTATTTCTTGCACCCAAAAAAATATTTAATAAATTAACTTCAATTCAAAGGATTTTTATAAAAATTAAATAGTTAATTTAATTGTCAAGGGATAAATTAATAGGCAAGTAAATAATATAAAAAAATAAAATTTATAAACACCTTCTCCAAAACTTAAAATAATAGAGAAATTAATTTAAACATTTATAGTACATGTAATAGTAATTAAAATATTCTGAAAATTAAATTAAATGGTCAAAACTAACTTTCTGAAAATAAAATCAAGTGGCCCATACACAATAGGGCCCAAAATAATTTTCAGAAACAAAAATAAAAAATCCAAGTCCAAAAGGTATTTTCCAGAAGCAAACATAAGAAAAAACTATTTTTGGCCCAAGGAAAACAGCCCAACATGTAAGCCCAAAAAAATAGAACATAAAGAAAAAAATATTTTCTGGTAGCCTAAAAACGACAGCTACCTCTGTGCAGACAAGCGAGCGGTTGCTGTAATGGCCAGCAAGCGGGGTCACTGAGTCGGGTTAACCTAACCAGACTTAGTTGGACAAATTCTCGATAAATATATAGAAGACATGTAGCCCATATTTTATCTCATATTGCTACTCATGAGAACAAAAAATAAATAAGCAAGGCAGAGGGGATCTTAAACCTGACTCTGATGCTACATGTTAGAATATAAACATCTCAAACATAACATAATCAATCTAGATTATAATATATATAAATATAAATCATATATGAGATGCAGCGGAAGATTTAAAGTTATCTCTTGCCATTAACTTGATTGATCTGAGAAGAAATAGAACTCAAATGAGATACCTGTCAATCAGAGAACACTGTTAGATAAACAACAGGTTTTTCCAGTTAGTGATTAGACACAGTGATGGCAATTTGTGTATTGTCGTCACCAGGGGAGAACCTTCGAGAGTGAGATGAGAAATTAAGTTATTGCTCTGGACTCAAAAAACTATCGTATGATAAAACTGAATGGTTAATTTCCACCATCAGAAAATTAACCTTAATAAATTTAATCAATAACCTACCTTAGATTGAGCCCAATGTCTACGAGCTACACTAAAAAGTGTTTATTAATTATCTTAATTAATATATAAATAGGTTATATTATAATAAATATCTCACAATAACTGTAAAAATTAATAAAATCAGATTTTAGGATCCATTTACATTAATTGTTTTGTCACAATAATTTTATGACAATAAATTATACTTTTTACATATGAAATATATTTGAACCATTAACCTTTTTTAAAATCGTTGAATAGGATGCAAGAAAAAAAAAGTTGTTTCAACAATAAATTCACACTCTGAAACACAAACAAATTCAACACATGTTAATTTTTGGTTTAGGAGTGATAGCAAAATCGACCAAAAAATAAGCACATCAAACATTTTAGAGGTGTTAGGTAACACAAAATTATCTCTAAACCACTTGATGTATACATTTTGGTAATCTTTGATCATCTAGAAGTTAAACGAGATTATCATACTATGAAACCTTATGTATCACTGTAAAGATAACGTTGCATCTTGCAAGTATATCTCATATAGGGTATATCATCTAATTCTCAATTAGAAAGGTGGTTTGTACATCCACTTGATGTAATTCCAAGCTTAAGCTTGGTATCATTGCCAAAACTAGCTTTATGGAGTTAAAACACACAATAGGGGAAAGAGTATTTACGCATATTTCTTGTGTACCCCTTAGCTAGTTTGATTATTCTCTTTAGATCAATATGCCTCCATTTTATCAAGATAAAAATAAGAACCCTCATTTCCAAAACAAGAAGGACCATTTAAAGCAACTTGTAGAAAGTCACTCCCACAATTTTTAACTAAAAAGGAAACAAACATAAGATTTTGTCGTTTTAACGTGCAAGTTCTAATCCCTCTAACTTTTACTCTTGTGCTATTTTTAATCAAGAACCACTTGCTTCTTAATGGCAAGCTCTACTTTTATGGTATGTTGTATGTCTATGATCCACAGAAGAATTAGCTTGTGCTATGAAAGCAATGTTAGTTGCACATGTAAAATGTGATGAGTTCCAACACATTTTACTGCTCATAGCTAGGATGCCTTTTCTTTCTATAAGAATTGTACTTGACCTTTTGTTAGGTGTAATATCTTTGTGGGTCCATTGCCTTTATTAGACTTAGGTTTTGGAGGAAGGATCCTCCGCCTCTATAGTTAAGCTCATATTGCTAATGGATTTCGCATCCTCTAGCCTTTCCATCTCAAGTCTGATATGGCGAACCACACTACTAAAGGCCATAATGCTTTAATTGTGGGTGAGATTTTACTTTTTTATACTCCCACTCCCTAGGAAAAACCTTATAACTAATAATTTAAGAACTAGATTAGATGGTCTAACTAGTTGAATCGTCTCCTAGACTCATTAATGACTTGACTTATAACAACGAATTGTTTTTAATGTTAAGCAAGATTGTACCATAGCTATTATTGAGCTGAAACTTAGGATTAGATCAGAAACTAGAATAGTTTCAAAAAAAACAGATTATTTTTTGGCTTAACAAAACAAACAATGAAAAATATATAAACAAATTAAAAAAAAAACAAATCATTTGAAAAGACAACTATATTTTTAAATTGTTTATAATTGTATAGTGCTATTTAATTTAAAATTTTATATATTGTGATGTTATTATGTTGACAATTATACTTATTATGTATTTATTTTTTATATATTATTATATAGTTATATAACTACATTCTATTGATTTTTTATTTAATTATTATTTTAACAATGACTTAATAAATCTAATCATTTGAATTGTGATCAGTTGATATTTTTAATTTTATTTTAGATTTTATCTTTAAAATATTGCTTGTAACATCATGCATTTACTGTTTATTAGAAAGAACATGAACCGTCTGACACATTTTCTTAGTTTTATTTGGCATTTGCCTAATTGTTGTCCAATTGATGTGTTATGACTTGTGTGTGTCAACATTGTTTACCAGTCAACGTTGACCGAGTCAATGTGTTGACATGATGTGGATTGATGGATGACGTGGCCTTTGACACTCTAATGTGGTGGTAAATGATGGTGTAGCTTTGGTCAGTGTTAACATGACTTGGTCAAATGCTGATGTGTCTTGATCCTATTTGGCTTTTATTGATGCTGTGGCATGATGATATTATCATCTTCAACTTCTAGCTATTTTGACCTACCGGCAATATTTTAAAAGCCAGACCAAAAGGCAGAGATAGGTTAGGCCGTTCATTCAGGCCGATGATATAATAATTAAATTAAAATTAATAGTATACGTATAATAATATAAATATAAAATATAGATGAACAACAATAATCACAGCATTGAAAAATTTTAATATATTCATCGTATATGAACTGTAGATATTTATGACTTAAATATATTTTTTATAATTAAAAAATAGAAATATAATAATATAAAATATTTAACTTGAATTTGGATAAGAATTAGTCAAGTCTCCAACTAATAATATCCATGGGTCAAAGTGAAAAAGCTATCTCTTAAAATAGAAGAGTTTTTTTATAAAAAAATTAAAAATAAATTTTAAAAATTTATTTAATAAGATAAAAGTGAATATAGAATTAAATTTTTTTTATAATTTAGTATAAAATAATTTAAAATATTTTTTATAATTTTAGAAGGGTTAAAATTATCCATAAATTTTATAATTAAAATAAAATAATTTAAAAATTTTATTTCTATTCTTATCATCTTAATTTTTAATTTTTTTAATAAAATTAAAATTATGTGAAAAATGTAAAGATAAAAATAACTATCATAGCAAACGAAGGGAAGTAAAATATTTCCCTTGTACTTCCAGTCCCTCTACCACTAGTATATTTTTGGAAGAAGGTGGGATGAAATGACGTGTCTACTTGAGTCACGGGTAGGACTAAAAAACCTGAAAATAGATATGGGAAATTGTGCGCATTGGTGAAAGTCAAACCCAATCCGTTCGGAATGGTCCATCTGAATATGAATAACATTAGCAGTTGACTTTACTTTTTCTTGTTGTTTCTCCGCCATAACCTTTCATTTTCCCTCTGTCTCTACCAGAATTTCTTTCTAATGTTGTAAGTCTCGCAGATGGAGGAAGGAAATCTCTAAATCGGTAATAAGAGCCCATCTTCTCCTTTTCCTCTCTTCTTCTGTCCTCTTCCACCTTCATCTTTATTCAATTTCAATCGCAAAAAAAGTTGTAGTAAATAGAGAAAATTTGACCCGTTCGGTTCTCAAAACCCATTCCGGCTCCCGGCTTAACTCCAGATTCCGGCTCAACATCCAGTTTTAGGCGGCTCAATCTGAACCAATCATCCAAACGGTCCAAATGCGTAAAACGAACCGTTGCGGTGAACGGCTGACGGCCGGACCGGTCTAGCTTTCAAAACCATGTCTACCAGTTTCACGATCCGTTTCGGACCCATCGCAACCTGAAAATTCAAACAGCCATATCTCCTTTGTTTTAACTCTGTTTTTCGGGTTCTTGGGTTTGTTGGAATCGTCTCGATGATATTTACACGTCCACAGCTTTGAGTTGCTCCAAAAACTTGATTTTCGATGATCCATTCTCAGATCCCTTTGGTCTTTGACGATGAGACATGTTTTTTGACGTGTTTTAATCGTGTTTTATGAATTCTTTAGCTTTTCCTTGTTTAGATTGTTTACTTATAGGTTCAAAAACTCATTTTTAAACCAGATTCGAGCAAACCAAAGAAAGAATAATACATTGCTGGAGTATGGTATAGAACATGTGAAATCCAAAAAACACAGCATCATACACATCCGAACAGAAACGAGAGACGCATAAAGCTCCAAACTTTAATAAAGTAAAGGAGAGAAAACCCTTGGTAATATTCAGCCAACATGTATACACATATATACTTGAGAAACGTTTAGTAAAATATTTTATATCTATAATAGTCTTCTATTTGCAAGTCTGTTGTTTTTTAATCATGATAAGTTTTGGTTATTTTAGGAAAGCTTCTTTACACCTATGATAGACTCTTTTGTCGGTGGAAGTTTATTTTTTTATCAGGGGTATCTCTAGTGAACTAGTTTGGATCTTTTTCAACAATAGTAGTACATTTGTTTCAAGTAAAATTTTTCTCAATCATGGTTATTTTGTTTTGTAGCTTTAACTCTTTATAACTTAATAATATTTTTAAGATGTAAAATTATCTTTTTTATATACTTGTTTAGCAAAAACTATTTTTTTATACTCATGATAGAGTTTCAATCTGTTTCACTAATATATTTTTTTTATTATAATTAGTTTTGAAAAGGTTGGTCAAACTAATTTTTGGTTAACTACTTCTCTCTTTTATTATAGTAATTATTTATAAATAGTTTTATATGATTAATTAAGTGTATTATAAGGTACTTTTTTTAATAATCAGAGTTAAACTCATGATCTCCTACTTATAGAAAAAATTTAATATTATTATAGGCTTGTTTAAAAAAGAGTTTAAAAAAAGGATTATAAAAAAAATTTGAACAGCTTTTAAAAAAGTATTTTTGAGAAAAACTTATAGAAAAAAAGTAGTTCTGAATAAATAAGTGTTTGTATAGTTATTATTAGAATAACTTTTGTAATAGTAAAATTATCAGAAAGGGTATAATTTTATTAAAAATATGATAGAGTAAAGAGGAGAAAATGTAGAGAAGAGATATGAGATATGATAGAGTAAGGGTGTGCATGGGCAGGGCAGCCCCCTGCCCAGTGCCCTGTCCTAACTATTTTGGGATAGATATACCTAAGTCATTATGTCATGCTCATGTTACAAAAAAAATCTATAATTATAAACTTATAAAATAATACTATATTTATATATCTTCAAGAGTTAAATAATATTCATAATCCACTAAAAATAAAGCAACAAAAAGATAATAACTAAAGTTTTAAAATATATTGTATATAAAAAAGTATTGAAGTCTAATTAGTTTGTTATTGCAAATTTGCATCAATCTTATCAATATTAACAAAGATGAAGCATATGAAAATAAAATAAAATAAATAATTATAATTTAAAATGTAATTATATGATAATTAGCAAAATTAAAAAAAAATATAGTTATAAATATTAAAATATGCAACTTACCTAGTTAACTACTCATATTTCTAAATTGATCATCTAGTCATTAGTAGCTATCATATTCTCCCTTTCAAGTGTATCATCTAAAGGAAAAAGTAAATATATAAAAGAAGGTGTTCTTATGGGTAGGGCAGCCCCTGCCCAATCCTAACCCGAAAAAAAGCATAAACTGTATTTTGTAACCCGATATCTAGCCCAACCCTATATTTATCAGGTTTAGCAAAGTTATTTTATTGCGGGTTTGGGTGGGCATACCAGGACGCATCCTTTGTGCACACCCCTATGAGAGAAGGTAGAGAAGGAGAGAGAGTGTAAGAAAAAATAAGGATAAAATAGTAATTTGGTAGTCCACAAGTTTTTTTACTATTTTAAAAACTAGTCTTAATAGCTTATTCAAAATATTGATTTTATTTTTTTTTGGTACAAAATTTTTTGAAGGGGATGGGCTCACCCAAGATCTAATAGCAGGGCAAAATCTCTCTTTCTCTTAAGCGATATTAATGTCGAACAGAGCGAGCCGTCTATTACTCTCAAACGTAAACCTCATCACCCAAGAGTTAGGATACCTCCCCAAGCTCTATGATTGAAATCACAACAAAATGTTACTTTATAGAGATTGAACACTCTCTAAATAGTCATATATCTCACATCTTCGTCAGTTAAACCTACAAACGATATAATTTAGTCTAAAAGCCTTTTAGACAAATATTATTGTTTATTTTAAAAAAAATTAAACTAAAATTTAAATAAAACAAATGTTTTTAAAATTATAATTTTCTTTATTTCTAAATCAGAGATATTGATAGAGCTAATAATATAAGTTAAGTTCGTGGCCTGACTCGTTAAACCACCAAAATATGCTTGGTTGGGCTACTAAGAAATAAGACTGTTTTAATGTAGATCTTTTCAGCCTGAACCTTCGTAACCCGTAATTGTGGTGAGAGGCGGGTTAGCCCATGTTACTGCTGTTTTTTAATTCAGTTTGTGTTTTTAGAAAGCAAAAAAAAACATGATGGCCCTACTCCTAAGAGCACGAAGCTGCCTCCCTCCCCCTTAGACCCTCAGTCACATTGTTCTCCCTTTACCTCAAACCCTCACTCACCCAAATCGAAGTCGCAGTTCCAAGCCTCGTGGTCGAAGTCGTAGCTCCCGCTCACCGTTAAAGTCGTAGATCTAGGCCTTAGCTTGCCGTCGAAGTCGTAGATTGAGGCCCCTAACTTGCCATCGAATTGTCGAAGTTTTAGCTCCAGATCGTGCATACCAAATCTTCCTTTATCTCTTATATACCTTCATATCCATTGCAGATGTAGAATCCAGTTAATGAGATCTTGTTTTGATCCCTGGGGTGCATATGATCTAGTCTAGTTAGTGAGCTTTGCTGTCAATATTATTATTTTAGTATTAAGATTGTTTAGACTTTGCTGTCAATATTATCCTCCTCTTTGATTGTTCTTCCTCTGTGTGAGTAGTCGAGAACAATAGTCTTCTCCAAAATAGTTTTTCCCCCGAAAAACGCGGGTTTGGGGTTACTTATTTTGCTTGGAAGTTTAAATGTATTAGATTTTTTTTAGATTGAATATTATACTTTTCAAATTGTAACAATTTTACCGTAATTATTATTCAAATTAGATTTAATTTAATTAAATATATTGAGTAATAATTTATATGTTATCCATACTATTTTTATTAAAGTATAAAAGTTTTCTAAAAAATTTTATTCAAAAGCAATGTTATAAAAAAATTAATTTATAACAATATCACTTTATTATTATTTGAGATAAATTTAACTATTAATTGATTAAATATAATAAATTTATAAAATAAATAATAATGGAGGAGCTCACATTTAATAAAAAATAAAGAAGAAATTTGATTACTGTATGTATAATACACTAAAGAAGATTTCCTAGGGATCATAGTAGGTACTTCTAATTTTCTTTTCATTGCACAGTATATTTCTACCTGTTTTAAAATTTTCTACCTCTTTTAATTTCTCAAATCTTATAGATGGGCTATATTTTTTAATTTTTTTATTTATAAACATATCTTAAAAAAATAAAATAAATAATATAAACATATCATATTATTAAATTTAATCAATTACTAATCAAACTTAATATGAATAACAGATATATAAAATTATTACTATTTAGAAATTTTATTATATCTAATGCTTCTAAATAAAAAATTTTAAGGTCAATTTATACCTTAACTAAAAATAAAAATAACAAAGATAATATATGGATTGACAACTTAATATTTTTAATTAATTAACGATTAAATTTAACTTGAATAATAGTTAAGGTAAAATTGTTATATTTTAAAAATTTTCAAAAAAACTTCTATTAAGAAATAAGACTTTAACCCTTACTTTTATAATATTATTTAACTAAAAAAAGAATCAATGCAAACAAATTATTTGAATGTAAAAATATTAATATATATATCTACATCCTATTTAATAAAAAATATATTTAATTAATTAGTCGACCTACCAGCTGTCAATCCATTAACCCTCTAACTCGTCAACCCACAAAGCCATGAGCACATCAACCTGTTAGTCTGTTAACCCATTAACTTGCTAGGCCGCTAATGCATTAAACCATTAACCTGCTAATCCACCAATCTGCTTAACGACTAGACCATTAACCCACCATCCTACGAACACGCCAATCCCCTAACCCAAACATCTGCCAGTTCCAAACGCCCAGCTCGTTACGGCTTCTTTTACCCCAGGCTTGTTGACTCATGTTATTTTACAAGAATTTATAATTTTTTTCATCGAAAATAAATGATTGTTTAAGTTATACTTTGAAAAAATCTTGTTTTATGTTAGAATTTTATTCTAGGTATAATTTCATATATATTTTTATATTTATTATTTTAAAATGAACAGAACAATGGCTATAAAATATATTATGTTTCTAAATCCTTAAGTTTTAGAGATTTCTTTTATAATATAATTTAATTAAAAAGAAAAATCAATTTAAATATAGTATACAAAATTTTTGTTATCATGTTGAATACTAAAGTAATATTAATTAATATATATTAAAAAATGTGATGGTTGGTGAGTCAACCCACCAACCAAACAGTGTGTCAACCCACTATCCTATCAATTGGTTAACCTGCTAGACTATTAACCCACTATCCTGCGATCCCCCAAGCTACCAACTTGCCACCCTCCAACCCACACGCTTGCCAATCCCAAACCCCAATTTTTTTTAGTTACTCATTCGATTCACTAGAGTTTTATCTTGATTATATCTGAATCTGATCTACGTCACGTACCTGGTTATAATGGGTGAGTCTCCCAATAAATTTTTTTTTTGCATATGCCAAACCCCAATTTCTTGCCGACTGTGTGTGTGTTTAGATGAAGCCAAAATCTAGATTTTGAAAAATTTTAAAACAAATAGCTATATTTGTTTAAATGACCTTTTGGACTAAATCATGGTTTAAAATTAAAGTTTTAGATAAGCTGATTAGAGTAGTTTATAGAATAGTAAAAGAGCTTATGAATTAACCAATTACTATATTACCCTTACTTTTTTCTTACACATTCGCTCATACTTTTTCTTATATCCTTTCTCCTCTTTCATACACCCTCTCTCTTTTCTTTTCTTACACACTATCTCCTCTCTCCTCTCATCTCTTATCTCTCATCATTTAATACTCATATTATTTTTCGTAATTTACCAATAATAAAAATACTTTTGGAAATAACTATCTAAACACTCATTTATTCAAAACCATTTTTTTATTTTTTTTATAAATTCTTTTTCAAAATTATTTTTCTAAAAGCTATAAGCCTTTTGTTTTCATCATGTTTGTTGGCCCGTTTTGTTTTACAAAAGTTTATATTTTTTTATTTTATCAAAACAATTATTGTTTTGGTTGTATTTTAAAAAAAAACTTTTTTATATTAAAACTTTGTTCTAGATTTGATTTCATATATATATTTTTCGATATTCATTGTTTTTAAATGAACAGAACAAGAGTGTACATATACTATGATTCTATGTTTGGAAGTTTTGGAGTTGACTTTTGTAGTATAATTTAATTAAAAAAGAATCAATTTAAATATTGTCTATAAAATTTTAATTAGATTTTTAAATTTTAAAATAATATTAATAAATATATATAAAAAACGTGATAGTTGGTTTGGACCCACCAACCCGCTAAACCAGTTACCCATTGACCCACAAACTTGTTATTCATTCTAAACCCCCAACTCATCACGGCCTTTGTTTTCGTCATGTATGTTGACACGTGTTGTTTTATAAGTAATTATTATTTTGATTGTACTTTAAAAGAACTTTTTTTTTATGTTAGAACTATATTCTAAATCTAATTTCATATATCTTTTTATATTTATTATTTTTAAATACTAGTAAAATAGTGTAAAATATATTATGTTTCTATATTTGTAGGTTTCTGGGATTCTTTTTACAGTATAGTCTACAAAATTTTTGTTATCATTTAATGCTAAAAATAATATTAATTAATATATAAAAAAATGTGATGGCTGGAGGATACCGACCCGTTAGCGGGTTTCATAGTCTTTATTCTATTTGTGATTGAAGGGAGCTAACAGGAGGTTCTAAGGACAGAAGTTCTCGGTCTAGGCATCTTGTCTTTTTTCAATATCACGAATTGTCATGCAGGCAAAAGCTAGTAACTTGAAAATAAATCAAGTAAAGAGAGCTGCAAACTAAAAATTTATAATAGGATTTTTTTTCCCTAGAGACTAAACAACTCAACTGAAAAATTAAACAACATATGCACACAACTTAGCAGCAATGAAAAACAACCCAAATCGAAAGTAGTAGCCTTCAGAATGCTAAACAAGTCGCAATAATTAAATAGAGGGTCAATTGGGCCTTACCAATGTGACTTAAGGAAGCCGAAAACTTAAGAGAATTACTCAAATGGTCTCGGATGACTGCTCTTTGCTTTGGGAAGGTTTAAGGTTGAAGAAACGGGGTGAAACGTAGCCAAAACGTAGGAAAAATCGCTTCAGGACGAGCAGAGGGGGGCAGCGCCACGCGAGACCACGCACAGAGACTTCAACCGGCGCTGACGGCATGTGGTGTCTTCGTTGGCTGTGAAATTTCGGTGGTGCGAGTCGTTGGACTAGACAGTTCCAATGGGGGTTGTTTCACGCTGATCGAACGTCGGACGAGGGAGATCTGAGCTCGGGAAGTGACGTCGCGCGTAGATATGAACATGCAGACTCTCGAAGACACGTGACAATACGTCCTGGCTTGTATGGCAGAGGAACTTTGGGGATCTGGTCGGATTTTGTGAGTCGAGCACAACGGTGGTTAGGCTAGGCGCGTGTTTGGTTATGGCAAAAGTTTAGGCGCGAGGAAGGGAAACGAACCTGGGTCGGATATCAAATTGATGTTAAACGTAGTGGGAAGGAGGGAAAAGGGAGAAGATATGAGAGATGAGAAAGAGAGAGAGAATTGGAGTAGTGAATATAAATTGAGAAGTACAATTAGTACTATAAAATATTTAAAAGTATAATTAATATTCTAAACTAATTTAAAAAGGCAATTAACACCATAACATATTTAAATTAGTGTAATTTTACCTATTCGCTAAAAAAACACTAATTTAAGTTTGATACATACTACATAAATTTTTTATTTCGATACAAAATTGTTTAAAAGGCTACCTTTATAATATTATTTTAATAAATTGTATTAAATAAACTATAGAATTTCTTAATCTTTATATATAAATTCTATATAATTTAATTTTATGGTTTATCCAGTACTCTTATTTAAATAATATGATATATATGACTGTTAAATAATAATGTGTCAAAATAAAAAACTCATGTGAAATAGACAGATATAAATTTGTGTTTATGTTAATAAAATGGCATAATTGTGTTAATTTAAATACTTTAAAGTGTTGGACGCACCTCTAAAATTAATTTAGAGTGCTAATTGTATCTTTAAATATTTTAAATTGCTGGTTGTACATCCAAAATTAGTTCATAGTGCTAATTACATCTTTAAATACTTTATGGTACTAATTATTCCTCTAAAATTAATTTGGGATACTAGATGCACATTTATCCTATAAAATAATAACTTAAAAAATATTTATATCCTAACTTAAGAAAATTAAAATAAAATAAATAAAACATAAATTAAGGAGTGGTGCTGCAAGGTAACTTCCCCTACTGAAAATATAATAAAATTAATTAATAAAATAAAATAAAAATAAATTAACTTTCCCAACACTACGATGGAAATCTTCCTCAACAATCGACTTGCCTAATTTGTTTTCCATCTTTCATTAGCAGACATAATCATGTGTTAATCTAATAAATTTCTCAAATTCAAACCTACAAATTGGCCAACCAAAGAATATATTTAGTTACTTTATAGTCAGCTTCGTACAAAATTTCTATAACCATAAAAATTTAAACTCAAAAGCATATTTATATTTTGCTTTCACTTCTTATCATTGTTTAGGACTTACAAAAGCTCGAGATGTGAGTTAACCTTTCATACTTTGTAGAATGCTTCATACATTTTCCTTCATGTGGCTTACAATAGTTCTAAGTTTCTTACATATAAGGATGTTTGTCTTTTTTGTTTACTCAGTCATTGAAATCATGGTTCCCTAAATATAAGCTCTTCCTATTACCAGAATTGATCGAGCTATGATTATTTCTTCCATGAACCCTTCTTGTAGGCCTCAAACAGTAAGACAGACTTTTGCATTTTCTTTCATCATTCCTCAACCTCATCATGTATTTATATACTTTTCACGTCACTTTCTTATTGTAATTTATAAAAACCTACATAGTTTCCAAATTTCTCATAGTTCCAACAATACACTTACTTAACAATCATTTGCAAATCAAGCTCGATTAGTCTTAATTGCTGCTCACATGAAAGTCCTAAAAAATGCTCATTCCTCTACTTTTATTTTAACTTGTCATCGTACCATTTCTAATCATATTTCTCAACAATGAGGGGTATTGTTACCAACTTCCATAATTGTTTATTGAACCAAAAGAGACAGTAAAATACATTTTACCTTAAGAGATATATTTGCTACACAACTTGGGAAGGTTCTAGTCAAACCACAAATTTTTTATTTACACTCATTCATACTCACACCAATAATTGGATTTATTCAAACAAAAGTCTCATTTTATACACAAAGACTCCCATTTATCAACAAAGGCACACTTACATGTGCGGAAGTTCCCATTCACCCAAAATGAGACCCAACAGTTACTTTATCCACCCAATATTCTTCTTGGTTATGATTAATTAGACTTTGCCAACTATCCATTACCTCCTTCACAATACATATTTCCTACTAAAATTTCTTACCATCATCCTTATCTGCCTAAATATCATATAATTTTGAAGCACAAATCTAATAATAACATATTAACTCCTTTGTTTTCACATCCTCTCTCCCTACCTAAAGAAGCAACCATATGTGTGGAAACTGGCTAGGCGGCCTATGGCTTGGCCAGTTTAAAAAATGCATAGGCTCAAGCCTCTTTGAAGATTTGTTTTACTTAACAGCTAGGCCTAAACTCTCATTGAAGCTTGTTGGCCTGTCAAGCCAGCCTATTTTAAATTAGAATAATATTATGTAATTTTTTTAGACTGCGATGTCATTACACATTTTTCACTATCTATCCTATTCAAATCCCTAATTCCTCCCATCACAAATTCTCAATCATCTCATCGCTCGCTCCTCTGCCTCTACTCAGTCGCACATGTAGATTGTCACTCCTCCACCCCTATAGTCGCCCATAATTTTTTGGATTGAAACATCATTTCTTCTTCTTCTTATTCTACAATAGTGGTGGCACTATAGAGGTTACAGTCCAAGGTCGTGCTTTGTAAGCTAAAATATCCTTACTTTTGTATGTCATAAGGACCATTCAGTAGCATTTAGAATCACTTACAAGACTTTGGAAGTCCATTAGCTAAATCTAAAATTTTTACTCTTCTCGAGTTACTGTTCATATGGTATTCCAAATTCGGCGATAAACTTTAAAAAATCATAATTAATTCTAGAAAAATCAAAATGATGTAGTTCAAAAGGTTACATGAAGATAACATCTTAAAATTTAAGGGAAAAATAATTTTCAGGCCAAATTCTTAGTCAATTAATACAGTTTATTTGTCAAAATTACTGTTCATTTGGTAAAAAATTCTGAAAATATATTCTGGTCCCATACTTTGAAAAATCCATTCTCTTTGTACAAACATCGAAATAAGGTGTTCTTAGTGTCAAAATGAAGCTTGACATGTTAATTAATTTTTTGTAAAATTTCATATATTTATCTCATCATTTACTATTTTTCATTATATCATGACCATCACTACTTATATTGGTCATATAACAACATTACATATAACAATTCTTCACATAACATTTATACTATCCAATCCCTAGCTTCTCTTCATGTTTCATCATCCTCTTTCATCATTCATAAACCTGCTGGAATTGGGATTACATGGATAGAGTGAGATTTTTAGGGAAATCTTAGTAGCAAATGGTACTAAATAATCCATGTATTAATATAAATACTTGTACTTGCTTGTGAAAGTGTTAACATTGTGTAATGTGCATACTTCTACATAACATATGAAATATAATTGGCCAAAGTAATTATAGAAATAGAGTTTCAATCATAAACACATGTAACACAATTCAACAAAGCTATATCACAATCAAGCATAACATTCAATACATATAAATTTATGATAAGTTTGCTACCTTAATGCTTTACTTTTTCCTTATCCTCTTTCTTGTCACCTTTCCTTGAAGTAAGGTTGTCTTCTTAAATATACAAATCAAATCATAAATGTCACATATTCATTCATTTATCATGATTCAACTTAATTGGCATATAAGGACATTAAACTTAATCAATTAACCCCCGTCTTTCTTAATTTGTAGTTAATTGTCTTGTCCTTTGAATTAATTTGTATCTTAACTTTATCCTACACAATTTCTTCTTCCAAATCCATTTATGAACTTAGAATCATGAAATTATAGCTCCTTCATGGCCTACTAGACATAACCAAAAATATTTACATAATTCTTTCAAAATTTCTCATTTTGATTCTAATACTTCCAATACTTGTTTCTCTACTTTATCCCACACAATTTTTCATTTTAAAACTATTGGAAGTATCAAAATTATGAAATTCTAATAACTGTTTATGCATATGAACAGTAATAGAGAAGACTTAAAATTTATAACTTTCTAGTCCAATACTTCCAAAGTTCCAAACCTATCCAATCCTACACAAAATCATCATTTAAATTCAATAGAAGCATTAGATTATTGAAATTCATTCTTCTTGGTCCAAAATAGACCTAGGCTAAATGCCTCCATCAATGACAAAGTCAAGAGCATAACTTAATTCAGTAATCAATCATCAGAACTAACTTATCTAAACCTTAATCACCTAGTTATACCTTTATTTCCTTCTTCCTCCTTTATCTTACAATTTGGACAGCAAGCATACTCTAGGTTTAACAGAATTTCCAACCACTAAAATCTAGGTTTTACCCTTCCAAAAACATCTAAATAAATTAGGAAGGATCACATACCTTATGCCTTGACTACCTCGATCTCTAAGTGCCTTAAAGTGCCTTTATCTTGGTTGAGTTTTCAAATAACAAGAGTTTCTCCAAGGGTACACTTAGGCAACAGTTTTGAGCATGAATGGGTTGTATTTATAGCCAAAACTTTGGCACCTTGGGTTCATAATGTCCTCACTTTTTCTAATTATTACAATGGCTTAATCTTGAATTTGATTGGTTGGTTTTTGGGATTAATTAACCTTAATCATTATTAGATTAATTCTTATATTATTTTATTATATTTTGACACATGGGATAATCTTCCTTTTCTCTTCTTGGTGCCATGTGTAAAGCTTATAGGACGCACCATGTGCAAAACCCTAATTCTCCTTTATCTCTATTTGTTTTCCTTTCTTCAAAAATTCATAAATTATTCATTATTAGACTTAGACTCCAAGACAACTTTTGGGACTTATTGGGCTGCCCTAGGACAAAATCTTGAGCCTTCATTGGGTCCAATAGCTAATTGGCATAAATCCCAAGGCACTTTCCTTATACCAATATCTTTAAATTATCCTAATCTTAAAATAAATGCTAGACACCTCTTTTAATGGTTCTAAAATTTTTAGAAATTCATTCTAATATAAAATGAATTTTCTACAAAGTCTCATAATTTTTTGAGACCTAGAAGTCCTGATAAAAATTCCCTACATTTCCTCAAAATCCTTTATCGGTGTCCGATTTCACTTTAATATCTCAAGGGCATTATCATCTTTTCACATATTATCAGAGTATTCCCTGACCTTGGTCAACTATTCTAGAAACTCTCCTTGACCGTGTAACCTTAGTCAAATAACCAAAATACCCTTCGTCTATCTCTGGCTCATTGACACAACACAGTAACACATATAGTGGTATTTTCATAATTTTATATTTTTTGGGTCTTTATTAGCCCTGACCCACACACTTATCAAAATTTTGTATTGTATCAAACTGATCAGAATAATTTTCTCTATTTAATGGAGAAATTTGGGACTAAGACTCCTTTGAACAGAGGTTCCAAAAATATACAGAGGGTTTTAAGGGACTGAACTAAAAATAGAGGAAGTTCAATGAATAATTAAGGTGCAGATAGAGAAAGTTCCTATGAGCAAATATGTAACTAAAGTTAGGGACTCCAGGAGAGTCTCAATGGTTCAGAAAGAGAAAATAGGTTAGTTATAGGCTTAAGGTTGAGGAATATCCCTCAAAGTAATGGTTTATGAGGTTGAGCTCAAGTAAAGGCAAAATTATAATTTCAGAAAGTTTCAAGCCGAATGAGTAATTATAGAAAAATACACGAAAATTCTATAAACATCCTATAAAATTGGAAATGACTTATTAAGTCCCATTGAGGTAAAAATATGACAAAGATACCCCTAGAAAGCATTTTAATAAATTTTTAGATATTTGGTTAATTATGAATTATTTAGCTAGATTTAATTATTTGAGCTAGTTGAAGACATCAAAAAATTGGAGAAAAATGGGGATTAATTATTTGATTATTAATGTGAGTTTATATAATTGGTTTGATCCCAAAAAAAGAGAGAATTTTGGCTTTAAAAATATTTAAAGTATAGTTTTGCCTATTAGGAAATTTTTACAGAAATTCAAAAAAGAAATACTTATAGGTGGAGCTTTGGATTACGAAAACTTAGAGAATTTTTCTATAATTAATGAGAGATAATGACTCAATTAAAATAACTTTATGAGGAATATAACCTTAAAAAATATTTCCTAAAGAAAATAATTACTTTATGGTTAAGGAAGCCAATTCCAACTTGACTTCCTTAGTCTATCATTAATAGCCCATTAATGAGACTATGTGAAGGCCATGAAGAGAAAGAGAGAAGTAGAATAAGACAAAGATGATGTGACAAATATGGGTGTGTCAAAGAAACCAAAGTCCCACATTGCTTAGAAGAGTGAAGGCTCAAGTGTATAAATAATAGATACAATTATGGGCTAGTAAATGGGCCTAGAAGATAAGTGGGCTCACGCGCAAGACAATGGGCCATCAATGGTAAAGTCAGTTGAAATTTGGCGATTTCCCCTACGTGTGAGATAGAGCGTAATATTGGGCACTTTTTATGAAAAAAACTGTTTTGGTTTATCCATAAATATTTTTTAATATGCTTAAATAGAAAGTCTCCAAATCCCTATAGATAACATGAATTTGAAAGGTTAACAAGCTTTTTTAATTGTTGGGAAAGGACCATTGGCGGCGGAAAGATGCGACCTCAATGTCTGATTGGCTTCATGCTATTTCGGTCGAACGGTAATCTCTTACAAATGCAACTTGTGTTTCCATACCTCTTCATGCCTATAAAAGTAGCAAACAAAGATGTTGCAAAAACATATGAAACAAAGCTCATACTCTCCTGCTCATTTCTTTTTGAGTTTATTTTCTTCGGATAGATTCTGTTCCTTTGTTTTCACAAGAAGAATCTGTTTAATCTTGAGAAGTATCACTTCATCTTGCCAGTTGTCATAGAATAACTCTTAAAGATAGTGTCTTTGGACATGACTTGAATTGGTGGTTCTTTTTGCAGGTGCTGACGCCAACAATCTTAAGAGTTATCCTAGACGATGGACTCTTCTAGTGCTCCTAATAATACTGGGGATAACAACAACCTAAATGGTCAAAATAATAGTGTCATTCCTCATGTCTCCATCCTTACTCCTCATTCATTCCCTGACACTTCAAAAATAGAGGAGTTCGATGGCAAGAACTTCAGGCATTGGCAAGAGCGGGTTTATATTGTTCTTAATATGCATGGAGTGACAATTGCACTCACTGAGTCTGAAACATCTCTAGATGCTGAGTAAGCCCAGAAAGATGTTTGAACATATGCCAACAAAGTATGTAGACACATATTGATCAGTATTTTATCTAATGATCTGTTCGATCTTATAGTGTCTACAAGGAAGCAAATAAAATTTGGAACTCTTTGATCCTAAAATACACTATGGAGGATGCTAGGAAACAGAAATTTTTTGTTGGAAATTATTATAGATGGGAGATGGTAGACAACAATAATATCAAGACTTAGATTAATGAATATCATAAATTGATTGAAGATCTCAAGGCTGAACACATCAATATGCTTGACAAATTTGTTGTCAGAATTCTAATTGAAAAGTTGCAAGAATCATGGAACAACCACAAGCAACAATTGAAACACAAATAGAAGCAACTACCGCTAACAGATTTGATCACTCATATTATTATTGAAGACACCAACCGGAGAACGATTTAAGCAACAAAGGAGAAGAGATGAATACTAAGGCAAACTTGGTAGAAACAAAATTGGGCAACAAGAGGTACGACTCTAAACACAATAATAAGAAACACCAGAAGAAATTGTCAGATTACAAACCCAAGACTGCTAACCCCAAGTTCAAGAAGAAAGGTAAATGTTTTGTCTATAATAAACCAGGTCATCATGTATTTGAATGCAGGAAGAGGGCTAATAAGATGAGAAGTGATAATCCTCCTAAACCAAATATAAATTTGGTTGAAGGAGATGATAGTAGTGGTAATGAGGTTATCATTGCAATGAGGGAAGTTGTATTCCTCCTTTAAAGAAGGATAAGACCATATGTATCTTGCTAATTCTCAATCTGTAAAAGTTCATGAGAAAGGAAAAGTGGTTCTGAAACTCACATCAGGGAAGACCTTAGCGTTGCAAGATGTCCTGTATGTGCCTAAATCCAGAGCAACTTTAAGTTCTGTGGCTATATTAGGAAAAGTTTGGGTCAAAGTGTCATTTGAATCTGATAAGATCATTATGACTAAAAATAATGTTTGATTGGGAAGGATTATTGTAATCAAAGACTATTTGTACTGAGTGTTGATGAGAATAATAATGCATCTTCTTCTACTTGATTGAGTCTTTTGATATTTGGCATGCTAGATTAGGTCATGTTAATAAATCTTACATGGAAAGATTACAAAAACGTGAGTTAATTTCTAGAGTTAAAAATGATATGATAAGTAAATGTGAGATTTGTGTACAAACTAAATTGACTAAGGGAACACACTTATCTACACAAACAGAAAATAAATTATTATCTTTAATCCAAACAGATTTAGGATATTTGAAACAAACAGAAACTAGAGGTGGTAAAAGATATTATATTACTTTTATTGATGATTTCTCTAGATATACTAAGGTGTATTTCTTGAGAAATAAAGATGAGAAGTATGATAAGTTTATTTTATATAAAGCTCAGGTAGAAAATTAATTAAGTAGAAAGATAAAAAGAATTAGATCAGATAGAGGAGGGGAATATTTGTTATTAGATGATCGTTGTGAAAAAGAAGGCATAATTCATGAAGTAACTCCTTATTCTCCTGAGTCTAATGGTATAGCGGAAAGAAAAAATAGAACTTTAAAAGAAATGATGAATGCCTTACTTGTAAGTTCTAGTGCACCAGATAATTTATGGGGGGAAGCTATATTAATTGCATGTTTTTTACAAAATAGATTACCCCATAAGAAAACAAAAAGAACGCCTTATGAATTATGGAAAGGTTATAAATCAAATCTGAAATATTTGAGTGTGGGAGTGTCTGGCAAAAGTTTTATTACCTAATCATAAAAAGAGAAAATTTGGTTCTAAAACTTCTGATTGCATGTTTATTGGTTATGCTCAACAAAGTGCTGCTTATCACTTTATGGTTTTGTAAAGTAATATTTTGGATAAAAATACAATTATTGAAACTAAAGATGCAGAATTTTTTGAAAAAGTTTTTCCTTTGAAAGTTGAGCATACTTCAACAGGAATTGAAAAATATTCTTCTTCCTCTTCTAAACAAATTTCAAATGAAGTTTTAGGTGAGAGTTTATGAAGAAGTAAAAGGCAAAGAAAAGAAACTTCTTTTGGAAATATTTTTTTCACTTATTTAGTTGAAGGAGAACCCAAAGATTTTTATGAAGCTATTTCTTCTCTAGATGTAGAGTCTTGGAAAGAAGCTATTAAATCAGAGATTGACTCTTTAAATAAAAATAAAACATGGGTTTTGGTAGACTTGCCTCTAGGAGCAAAACCTATTGGATGTAAATGGGTTCTTAGAAAAAAAAATTCCTAATAGGTCTGTAGATAAATACAAAGCTAGACTAGTAGCCTAAGGATATACTCAAAAGAAAAATATTGATTATTTTGATACATTCTCTCTAGTAACAAGGATTTCTTCTATAAGAATCCTTACTACATTAGTTTCAATTCATAAGCTTTATATTCACCAAATGGATGCTAAAATTGTATTTTTGAATGGTGATTTAGCATGAGAGATTGATATGGTACAACCTGAAGGGTGCATTGTTCATGGACAAGAAAATAAAGTTTGTAAATTAATTAAATCTTTATATGGTTAAAACAAGCACCTAAAAAATGGCATGAAAAGTTAGATCAAGTTCTAACAAATAGTGGTTTCTCTACTATAAAAGTAGAAAGATGTGTTTACATAAAAGTTGTGAATAATGATTGTGTGATTATATGCCTATATGTGGATGATATGCTTATTTTTGGTACTAGTATGAATATTGTGCTTAAAACAAAAGGTTTTCTTGCTTCAAATTTTGATATGAAAGATTTGAGTGAAGCAAAGTTAATATTGGGTGTTAAAATCACAAGGAACGAAAGAGGTATCTTACTCTCTCAATAATATTATGTTGAGAAAATTCTGAGGAAGTTTGAACAATATGATGAAACTCCATTGAGTTCTCCTTATGATTCAAGTGTGCACCTAAAGAAAAACTTAGGAGACCCAGAGACTCAATCTAAATATGCACTGATCATTAGAAGTTTGTTGCATTTAATGAATTATACCAGATATGACATAGCATATGCTATGTGTAGATTGAACAAATATACTCACTATCCAAACAATAAATATTGGGATGCTCTAATAAGGTTATTGAGATACCTTAAAGGCACCATGAATTATAGTATACATTAGAGTGGTTTCCCCTGTATTAGAAGAATACAACGATGCGAACTGAATCTCGAATTCATAAGGGTCAAAATCCACTAATGGTTATGTGTCTATTATTGATGATGGCGCAGTCACATGGAAATCATCCAAGCAAACAATTCTAACCAAATCCTCAAGGGATTTTGAATTTATTGCTATGGAATTGACTGGAACTAAGGTTGAATGGTTAAGAAACTTCTTAGCAAGTATTCTATTAGGTGGCAAGCCCACACCATCAATATCTTTACACTGTGATAACCAATATGCAATAGTTACGGCTAAAAATAAAACCTTCAATGGTAAAAATAGGCATATTCGATTAAGGCATATTATTATAAAGCAGCTGCTTAAGATAGGGTAATCTCAATCGATTATGTAAAGTCACAAGTAAATTTAGCATATACGTTGACAAAACCCCTAGGGAGAAAACAAATTGTTAAGACATTAAGGGGAATAGGACTAAAGTCAGTTTGATAATGACAGTGATGGCAACCCAACCTATGTGATTGCTAATCCCATGAAGAAGGTTCAATGGGTAAGAACAAGTCATTTGTTTGTTTTGCTAGCACTAAAATTTTATTACTGGTCCTTTCCTATGGTGTGCAAGAAAGTGCTAGATTGCATAGAGGCGAATGAGCAAAAGCCCTTAATGATTTTAAATCCCACGGGATGGTGTATTATGTGCATATACATTTAAAGAAATCACTTATACGAATGAGGAGTGTGAGCCGCTCCTATGAGATCGTGGCAAAATCTCTAGAGCATTCGTTAAAACCAGGACACATGTATAGCCACCTAACACGCAAAATCGCTCGGTAAATAGTGAAAATATGGGGGTATAATATGGTTGTTAGTACCTCTGGTATATACTCAAGAGGTGCTGGTTCATAATCCTTAAGACTACTGGTATCTCTATGTATAAAGTATTATCAGTCTATGTATAGTTCATAGTCAATCACTAGATACAATGATTATATCCATATGTAACCCAGAGAGTAGAGTTTTTTTTTTGACACATGAGGGGGATTGTTGAGAAATATGGGTGTGTCAAAGAAACTAAAGTCCTACATTGCTTAGGAGAGTGAAGGCTCAAGTGTATAAATAATAAGATACAATTATGGGCTAGTAAATGGGCCTAGAAGAGAGGTGGGTTTATGCGCATGACAATGGGAAATTCAGTTGAAATATGGCGATTTCCCCTATGCGGGAGATAGAGCTTAATATTGGGCACTTTTTATGAAAAATATTTTAGTTTATCCATAAATATTTTTTAATATGCCTAAACAGAAAGTCTCTAAATCTCTATAGTCAACATGAATTTGAAAGGTTAACGGGTTTTTTTTACATTGACATCATGGCTGTTGGGAAGGGACTATTGGCGGTGGAAAGATGCGACCTCAATGTTCGATCAGCTTCGCACTATTTCGATCAACAGGTCATCTCTTACGGATATAACTATGTTTTTGTACCTCTTCATACCTATAAAAGTAGAACACAAAGATGTTGCAAAAATATATTAAACAATACTCGTACTCTGCTGCTAATTTCTTTCTGAGTTTATTTTCTTCTGCTAGATTATGTTCCATTGTTCCCACAAGAAGAATCCATTTAATCTTGGGGAGTATCGCTTCATCTTTCTAGTTGTCACGGAATAACTTTTAAGAATAGTGTCCTTGGATGCTACTCGGATTGGTTGTTCTTTTTGTAGGTGTCGATGCCAACAAAGATTGCATGAAAGCTTATTGGAGAAGCTTTCCAATTTTCTTCTTTCTCCAAGATGGCACCAAATAGAAGAAAAATAAGCAGAATACACTCTAATCACCAACCAAGCTAAAATTAAGGTTAATCTATGGTTTTATCACTTAATTTGATGTTTAGATAGCTTAATTTTGAGTTTTAGTGGATTTGGAGAGAATGAAATCCCTAGACTAAGGTGCTTCACAAAATTCAATTGCTAAGAGGAAGAAGGAATTGATGTTAAAAACATGCTTAATGTTTAGAAAGCAAGAAGGATAAAGGTTTTGCATTAAATTTCCAAGTATGGAATGTAAAGAAAGCAAGAAGGAAAACTTAAGGATAAAGGTTGTGAGCTTACCTAACTTGTGTGCTTGATACTTGTGCTTGTGTGTGTTGATGTGTCGATTGCTTTGGTTAATTATGTGAAGCATGTATGAGTAGTTGAAGCTCTATTTCTATTAATGCAATGGCCATATGTATAATGCATGAAACATTAATCATAAGAACATGTCATTAGTTAAGCATAAGTTAAGTAAGTATGTATGTCATGCACAGAGTATTTATCTAACATGTCTTAGTGGTAATGTTTGCTATTGATATTCTCCCCAGAATCTCACCCTTCCTTATCCAACCACAATAGGCCTAACAATATGGGAATACCATGCATGAAGATGAACAAAGAGAAAAGGAGAAAGCATGGAGAATGGATAATTGTAGTTTATTAGTAGGTCATGTAACAATTCTCCATTTATGTAACTGACATGCAAAGTATGATTTTATTTTAAAATAATGTTATACAATTAATTATAGTATTTATGTCATGTCAAGTTATACACAGCATGGATGCGAGCAAGTAGTGTATGCTAAAATGATTAGTTCAATAAAAGCAAAATAATTATCAAGAATAAAACATAGGTCATTGAGTAGTTCTGTTCTAGCTCCAGTTTGACCTAGCAAATGGATGAATCTGTCCAACAATTATAGGTAATATGCCTCAATTGGATGTGCACACTAGGAGATATTAATTTCTAAAGTTAAAGCATAAAAATTGGAAATTATATTTTTACCAAATGAACAGTAAATAGAGATGAATAAATTGTACTAACTGGCAAGGATTAACTCCAGTTTTATATTTTTTTTCCTTAAAGGTCATTGAAATATCTTTAACTAGAAGTTTGAAATACCTCCATATGATTTTTTTTTACATTTAATTATGATTTTTTAAAGCTAGACTACTAACCTAGAAATCCTTATTGAACAGTAACCCGAGAATTGAAAAGAGAAAAAAAATAGTTGGGATCAGTTAACGCTTAAATTACTCTATTTCGCTTCTAGATGCTTACTCTAAGGAGCTAAATCTAAGGGATCTGCAAGTTTTCAAGGGAGAGAAAGCATTGACGATACGATTCAGCACATGTACTCGTCGATCTAGCTTTTGTGGAATATCAATACCTTCATATCTTATATGCCCTTGATAGAATTTATCAATTAGGTTTCCTAATTTCTTTAGGTGTCTTTGGCTATTCTAACTCTAATTTTTTTGGAAACCTATTTCTAGTTCCATACATAATTTTATTTATAACTACATATAAATGTTTTATTTCCTCCTGCTTTGATTATTGTCTTTAATTTCTTTATTTTTTTATGCTTCAAGAACTATATTTCATTTTTTTGATGTATATATTTATATGTTTCAGTCATAATTTCAAGTTCCAAACATAATTATGTGTGTTTCATTTCCTGATGCACTTGATTATTGTCTTTAATTTCTTCATGTTTGTCATATCCTAATTTTTAGGCTTAGAAGCCCAGTATATAGCCTGAAAAAGGAATGCTACTAGACCCTATTGAGCAGAGATCTCAGTAAATAGAGAAGATTATGCTGATCAGTTTGATACAACACAGAGTTCTGATATGAGGTCTCGAGAGATTTATATTAATTTTTAAAGAAAAGAAAAATTAGTACGGTATGCTCTAGACTTCAGAATCAAATGAAATGTGGCAGTAAATTCCTATAATTAATATAAGAATTTCTGAAACTGACAGAGCTTAAAAAGGAGTTCTGTAGAATTTACTACAGAATTTACAGTGAATTAAAAGACCCGATAAATAGATTTCGGGGGAATTTCTCGAGAATTGAGCCCATGACAATAGTGGATCATACAGAGGGTCCAAAATGGCACCTTATAGGTCCAATGATATTTTCAGATAAATATGTGGGCTAGGGCTAATAAAGACAGAGAAAAATGAAGAATTACGAAAATGCCACTGAAGGTATGCCACTGTGTTGTGTCATTGAGTCAGAGTAAGACAAAGGGCATTGTGATCATTTGACTAAGGTTAGATAGTTAAGAAAGGGTATCTGGATAGCTGACTAGGGTCAAGAGATACTCTGGTAAGGTATAGAAATATAGCAGTGCTCCTATAAGTACTAAAAAGGAACTAAGGGTATTATGGTAATTTGCTAAGGATGTTCCTTGGGAACCGAGCCACCAGAGTGCTTAGGCTTGGTTAGAAACCCAAGATGACAATCCAAGGCCCAAAAACGTAGCCCAAGAGTAATGTGGGCCCAAGAGGCATTAAAATAATATTTTAGTGCTTTTTCAATAAAGTAAAGTGACCCGGTCCAAGATAGAACTGGGTAAAGTGATCTGGAATCATGAGAGGACATAAATGGGGCCCATAATGCACCACATGGCATGATTACAGTAAAAGAGGAAAAGCAAAGGACACATGGCATGATTAGAGAAAAAGGAGAAAAAGTAAGAGGACACGTGGCACGATCTCGACCGTCCATTCAGGGAAAAGACTCTGGAACTCTCTGGAAAGGCTGAGTCAGTTGGTGAGGTGTCCCAAGGGCCCCACATTTTGCCACATATACCCTTGAGGTGTCCTAGATGATGTCATGAGTGGTGAGTCATCAAGGAAGGTGATGTCATCATAATGATGCAGGCAAAGCTTCTTGAGGAAGCAAGCAATCTGGGCCATTCATCATGAATCAATCTGGACCATTCATTCCACCTCCTCTCACCTATAAATTGGCCACTCCCCTCCCATTTCAAGGCACACCACGGATCTAGAAAGAAAAGGAAGAGAAAGAAGAAAGGAAGGAAAGAAAGAAAGGAAGGAGTTCTGGTGAAGCCAGGAGCAGTCTAAGGAGCCGAGGGACTAGGCAAAGCTTAGAAATGAGGTAAGAAAGTTATCTAGTCCCTACTCTAATAAGGTAAAGGATTGCTCTTAGTGGTTAGAATAGAGAAATATCTCTATTAATAAAGGTAGCTATAAATAGAAAGAAAGCCAAGGGAATGTCAGAGTAAGAATATTACCCCTAACTATGCATGAATTAAATAGAGTTATACTGATAGAATAATAATGAAGATATTATTATGATATGTATAGGCTCTGACCTATGAAAAGAAGGAATCTTAAAGAAAAGGCTAAAAGCTAGAGGAAGGCTATATGCCAGGTAGTAAACTTATCGTAAACTTGTATGCATTGAATGTTATGCTTGATGTGCTATGGCTTTATTGAATTGTGTTGAATATGTGCTTATGTATGAAGCTCTATTCCTATGATTACTTTGGCCAATTGTATTTCATATGTAACATGGAAGCATGCACATTATGCAATGTTAACACTTTCACAAGCAAGCACAAGTATTCACATTAATGCATGCATTGTTTAGTGTTGTTTGCTGCTGAGATTTCGCCAGAAATCTCACCCCTTCCATATCAATCCAATTATAGCAGGTCTTCTCAATATGGAGGAGATAAAGATACATGAAGAGATGTTAATTTCTTAGCATGATTGATGTGTGATTCATGTATGTATAATTGCTGAAAATTGTTACTGTGAACAGTAACTCGTGGGGAGGCAGTGACATTTGAGCTATAATTATAAATAGTAAATGATTGAATAAATGTATGATATTTTTCCAGTAAATAATAGACATGTCAAGATTCAATTTGATATATAGAACGTCTCATTTGGATGTCTACACATAAAGATATGATTTATCAAAGTTGGGACCAGAATGCTGGAATCAGGGACAGGACGCTGGATGAACAGTGATTTCAGAACGTTGACCAATGTGACCTGGTCAAGTTGTGGTCAACGAGTCATTTTTCCCTGAAATAGAATTATGTTAGCTTCGTTTAGCAATTTGAACCACTCCATTTTAATTTTTATAGAATTAGTTATGATTTTTCGAAGTCAGGTTACTCCGCTGGAATTTACATAGTGAACAGTACTCGCTGGGAGTAAAATTCTAGATTGTATGATTTGACTTCAATGGCCCTAGAAGTGGTTCCAAATGCTACTGAATGGTCCCTAAGATGTAAGAAAAGGAGGATTTTATAATGTTTATGTGCTTCAAGATCTATGAATCAACCATTTTTATGTAGCTTATAACAAACAATAGCCTTTTGTTACTTTTTTTACCTTTCTCATTTTTCTTTTTCAGTTAGATTATTGGTTTAGTGATCGTTTTAGCTTGAGATGAAAAAAATAATAAATAATATAATAAAATTTTAAAATATAGGTATTCTTAACAAGCTTCAAGCCAGACCAAGCTTTCCTATAGGCTAGGTTTAGGTCCAAAGAAAGGCCTATAATAGGCCACATGAAACATCCTTACTTTTACCCCTCAAAGTAAATGTTCAAAATTGATTTTAGTAGCGGAAACTTTATTTATTCCTAAAAATTAAAAATTTACAAATTGATCATCGGGTACTATTCATTGTTCATTTTCTGAATTTAGCAGTCCAATTTTTGAAAAGTCATAATTAATTCTAAAAATATCATATAAAGGTGATTGAAATTTCTACTTGAAACTATTTCATTGCTCTTTAAGGAAAAAAATATCAATTTGAAGTCATATTAGACCAATCAATACAGTTAATTCGTTAAATTTAAATCCTCAAATTTAAATTTAAGGTCATACTATTTCATATGGTTATTTCTGGAACTTCCAGATTCTAATCCTCAAATTTAAAAATTTATTTCTCTTAGTACACACATCCAATTAAGACAAACTACCCATGATTTTAAATCTTATTATGTTTACTACATGTTCACCAAATTTCGTGATTTATTTCATTTATTTGTTAGGTAAAACTGGAGGTGAAACATAACTGCTATAGGACCTACAAATTTGCTATTCCAACTTCTTTCTTTAATTCTCATTAATTATTCTAGCATGCATAAACCATCCTCTTGGCTCCCCATACATTCATAGACATTATTAAATATGTCATAATTGTTCCATACAATTTCACTACATGAAATGGCATAGCACATATCATATACCTAAATGGGAGAATATAATATTTCATGCTATAACATTCAATTCTCCACGTTTCTTCTTCCATTCATTAGTTCTTCTTCATACATACATCTTCAATCATGCTTGAATATATTGGTTGGTTAAGGGAGGGTGAGATTTTGAAGAATCTCAGTAGCAAACATTGCCACATTTATGTCAAGATTGTTGCTAATACATGATATGTCATTTTACTTAAACTTATTTTAGTTAGTGACATGACATCATGATTTATGCTTTGTATAAAATGCATGCCCATATAAGGAATGTTATAAACAACATTTTTATCAACATTTATCATGTCATAATATCATTTAATCAACTCAAACATCTCAACACATAAGCATACCACATCAAGCACATAAAGAGGTAAGTCCACTACCTTATACTATAAGATTTTCATCTTGATTTTCACTTGCTCCCTACGCCTCTCAACCATAATAAATTTTGGTCAGCATCATTAAATCTTCCTCTTAGATTTCCCAAGGTCCTAAACACATCCATATTGATCATACAATTAATTAGGACCACTATGTCACTCAATGTGGAAGACTAGCTAACTTTACTTAATCTTGTTCTCTTAGTTTTAGGATTAGTGTTCTAGCTTTCTATAAATTACTTTCATAGGTAAATCCTACACAATTTTGTATGAGAAATCCAAATATTAGATTGGATTTATCAAACTCACACTCCTTCCCTATGATCTATACTTGGCCGAGAGGTATACATCCTTTGTGGCAAAATGACACTTTTAATTTGATTCAAATGCTTGAAATTTCACTTCCTCAACCTAATTCTACATAATTTTTCATTCTAATTCTATTGAAAGCCTTAGAATAATCAAAATCACATCCTAGAGTACTCAATCCAGTATAGTTATGGCATAGGCAACCAAGTCAATTACAAGCTAGAACCACTTGAATCCTATATATTTTAACTTATTTTACCTATTTCTAACATCAAAATCTTCCTTTCCTTATGCATTCAGATTTCATCTAGAATTTTTAATTGAAAGTGAAGAAGTAGGTGCGAAAAAAGAATAGTGTGGTGGAGAAATATGTAGAGAGGAATCATATTGTGGTGAGAAAAGTGGTGTAGAATGATATGAAGGTGAAATGGGTGGTGAATAAAATACTTTTAGTCATGACCAGAATGACACTTGTTCATGACCAAACTGCCTTGTTTGATGACTTTGCTCTATGTGACTAATAGTCGCGACTTGGTGTTTACGTTTGTTGCAATTTCAACTTTCTATGAATTTTAGTCGCGACCTAATGTTATTTTTAGTCATGACCATAGCATGTGTGTTTATCAAGTTTAATCTCTACAATTTATAGGCGTGACCTATGTTTATCTTTGTCACAACCAAATATTCCTGTCAATCGAGTTTACTCTCTATGAATATTAGTGATGACCTAGTGCCTTTTAAGTCGCGAATAAAGTGTCTTTCAGCTAATTTGTTTTTGTTAATGCTAATTATCTGCTGGTTTTCCCTAAATGATTATGTTGTTATGAAATTCAATTGAACTTTGAACACATATCTATGAATTTTGACAAACTTGATTTAGTGTGAGTTGCTTGTCTTATTAATCGGCTGCTGGAAATTGACATCATTAATTTTAGTCACATATATTCAGTTCAATACTTATGCAGTTTAGTTATGGTGACTTTAATTGGGGTAAGCTAGATGGAAGGATTTTGAGCCTCTAATATATATTCCTAAATATTGTGTTGTTAGATTGTATATGTTTTGATGATGTCAAAAGAGAAAAGATAATTAAGTTGTTTAATGATGTGAAAAAGTATTTTTAAAGTAATGAAAATGAATTTGTATTCAAATGAATAAGTTAGTAGAGTTAGTCAATTAGTTATTCGATTATTGATAATTAACCGATTAATATCAATTAATCGATTGGATGTTAGATTAATGTAAATGTAGCATTATATTTTATAAAGAAAAATTAATCAATTAAGTGTTGATTAATATCAAGAGATTACCTTCTAGTAGTAAGTTAATGAGCCAATTAATTGATTGATTAATCAATTAATGGATTGGTTAATTTTTTAATCTATTAAAAATAGATTTTCTCTTGAACAAAGATATTACTATTAATCGATTAATTTATATTAATTTGTTAACTGTTCGATTAATTCAGTAAAGCATCAATTTTGTAAAATTTAAATATAAACTAATTAATCAAGTGGTTAATCGATTAATTAGCATTAACATATTAATTGTTTGATTAATTTGTGTTGAAATATTTCCTAATTCAAATCTTCCAGACACATTAATTGACTAAGCATTCGATTAACTTCAGAAACTTTAGAAGTTTGAAATATATATTTGTTTTAAGCTACAACTGATTTCCTATTTCATAAATTAATTCAAGTGATAATTTGCATATGTTTCTCATTATTCTTCATGATAAATCTTTTAAGAAACTTGTCGTTATAAAATTATATTATATATGCTTGAATAATCCATTCAGTATGATGCTCTATTTTATGCTTCACACGTTTGTTCTAATTAATTGATTGAGTAATCGATTAATATAGAATAATATTTGAAAACAAGTAGAATTCTTAATTGATCTCAAAGTGTTTATAACCAAATTGATTCTCAAAAACTTGATCATTGATTGGGCTATCAAATATGATTGAGCATGCATTATTCTACTATCATTCTTGTTGTGATTAAATCTATTTAAGTTTAAACTTAAATTCTTCAAATTCTCACTTCACATATTTATATACTAACGATTAAATCTTGAAGTGTTTACAGGATTACTATCAAGAGTTCATATTATGTTGAGTTCAAAACTCAAACCTGAGATTAGACTGAAATCAAAGCCAATAGACTTTCAACTACAAAATAACAAAAGCCACAACGGCTAGTTCAACAATCATATTTTTAACGGGAAGAAAATTTAATAGAAGAAAACCTCAATAGAAAGATTGCTCAATGGTCATAAGATCAACTATAAATAGAAGATCATTTAAAGTTAAGAGGATAGCAATGATGACTAGCATCAATGACGAGATCAACAATAAATTATCCATATTATTCAATCTAGAAAGCATTATACTCTCTGTTCATTATGTATCATTCTAATTTGAGAGAGATAAAGACCCTTTGATTCACAACCCTTGTGGCATTTAGTGGTGGAGATATAGGATGGTTACAAGCTTATGAGAAGCCTAAGTTAGATGGTTGAGTGAAAATAATATTGATAAGATAGTGAGTGAAACATTATACCTGTGAGGAAATCTCAAACATAATTGCTTACTATGATTTAATTGCATGAGTGAGATTCTTTGATTAATGTGAGATTAGTCAGGATTGTTGCTAATTGAAGGGAAAAGATTGATGAATGCAAGTGCTTATGCTGAATTTAGTTTTGTCAGCTGTGCAGAATATGCGTGTTTGAATTTTAATTTTCATCCATAATTTTGCTCAGAGTCCAAAAAGCTAGTTTGGGGGAATTGGTATTATGATTTTGGGGACTAAATTGAAAGAATTTTACCATTTATTTGAGAACAAAATCAAGTATTTTGGGGTGAATAAATAGAGAGAATAATCTGGAATGAGGAGGAAAATAATTGACATTTTTTTCTAATATTCTTGGATAATTTTGGTGGGACAAATAAAATATTTGTTTAATTTCATTGCTAGACAAATCTCATTAACTAACTATCATGCCAACTAACTGATACAATTGAATTTGGATGGAACAATTGAATTTGGATGGAATTAGTTAGAAGTTAAGGAGAGGAGGTGCTAGCTCATCATACAGAAAGGGAGTTTCCAGTTCTATTTTGGAGAAGGTAGAATACACGAGGAAAGAAAAGTCTTCACGTGCCAATTAGAGGAGATTTATACCATTCACTTACGGACTACACACTCAGTCACACACACTTTGGATATACAGCTTTTAGGCATGTGATCATAGAGGACTTGAAGGACAAACTTCTTCCTCTCTTTCAAGTCTTCTCCCATTATATATACATATTGACAACTTCATCTCGGATATATTCATTCCATCTTAGCACTTCATCATCATCTATGAACTATATCTCTACTCTCCATTTTCTATTTCTATCACATTCATTCTACTTCTACCTCTGTGATTGCTCTATTCTGCGCAGTAGCAAACCATCTTCCTTCTCCTTTCATCTTCATCTTCCAATTTCTATAAATCATCATGGACCTATCATTTTATTCAATTTCTGCTACTAATATCTTGATAGCAATGCAATGTTATTTGTGCTCTCTTACAGATGAAGCTAAACCAATATCCTTGATATACAAATAGAGAGTTTAATTGTGTCATTAATTTATATCTAAATTGTATTTGTTAGACAAGTTGTACTAATTAGATTCATATTAGGAATTGAATTGATTAATTTTACACTGGTATTATTGATTCAATTAGAATGATTAGATGATGAAGGATTGGGAAAGCTAGTTGGATTTCCTACTTATGCATAGTTAAGTTTTAATTGAACTTTTGCCTTAAACTAGTTGGATATGATTATGGTTGGTTAAAGCAATATTATAATAGAGTATATATAGTTGTACTTGTTTGATTCATCTTCTTACTGCTCTTAACTTGAATGATTCAGTTTTCTCTATTCAATATCTAGGAGTTATAGTTTTGATAGAAATTAAGCTAACTAGTTATTAGCTAATTCATTTTAATTCAACTATCAACTATTTATAATTTATAGATAAAGAAAGTAAGATAATTTCCAAATGAATACACTCGTCATATATTCATAGCATCATTACCAACATTAAATTCATAAACAGAAGTCTTTAGAATTTTAATTCAAAAGTTTATCAACATTTCTTCTCCCAATTCACTACATTAAATTGTTAATTTATGGTTTAACGAGTTCTTAGGAAACCTACCTCCATTTTGGCTCCTTGTGAATTGACCTAAACTAACTCCACAACTTTACTATAGGTTAGTTTAGTTTCTTTCCATAAATAGAATGATGTTTATCAAAATAGCTCCCTGGCAACGACGCCATTTTGACAAGCATGCCATCCACCTATCAAACAATTGTTAAGCTAAAATATAGTAAATTTAAAATCTAGCCAAAGTCATTCTTCAAGAGGAGCCTAAATGGAGCTAAAGTCTTTAACCAATCCAATGAATCGCAAATTAACAAATTAGTTGACAAATTCTGTGGAGGAACGTTTCTAACTTTAATATGAATTTAAAATCCTAACAACTAATGTTTATGGCTTTTTTTTAATGAACTTTAATGCAGAGAAATTACTGGTACTGGTATGTAAGTTTCAACAATCCATTTAGAATGTTCCCTTCAGAGATTATCTTAGATCTTCATTGCTAATTAAGATAAGGAGCAAACTGAATATAAAAAGTGGATTAACAAATAGTCAATATGCAAAATTATCCTCACAACTTATGAAACTAATCCTTAAAAGCATTCATTCAGTTGAGAGAGATAATTATAAATTAATCTCTTATTAACAATCACAACTATGAATTGTTTTGAATTCGATTGAATTGAACGTTAATATTGTCAACTAGACAAGAATTAACAAGATGATTCAATCACATATTAAAGAAAAGAGACTTTAACTCAGAACCTCAATTAGTTCATTATTAACATCTCTACTATAAATCTTAAAAGCATTTGATTACAAGTTAAGCAAACAAATTCTAGATTCATGCAACCAATTCTTACAACTCGCTCAAATTAGCAAAAGGAATCCAGTTTAAACTCAAAGAACAGAAAGCTCCCTAGTGTAAATGAGGCTCAGATATCTATCATCTCCTCGAGAACACAATGACTTAGCCTTGCAAAGTTGTCATGATCTTAATAGAAACAATAGGAAGACAAGAAAATCCATAGTGAGTTGAGATAAAATGGAAGATATAGGTGAAGGAGATGGAGGTTCTAGTCTCCTGCCTATAACAAAGGAAAGTTGCAAAGAAAGGACTGAGAGATAGAATGAATGAATGTGTCCCAAAGAAGTGATAAATCCCCTCCTGTTATAAAAGTAGAGGTAGTTATAGCAGAGGTAAAATGCATGAACTTGTCTGTGGATCCCTACTTGAGCTGATGAATTCTCTTTTAGAACATGTGCATGACTGTGCAACTCAGTTTGTTTTATTGTCCAGTCCTCCTTCCAGCTGTTAATGACCCATTAGTTACATTCCAAATAATTCTCCATTTCATTCGGTTAGTTAGTTACTGGATTTTAGTCTACCAAAATGCACAACTTCTGCCATGGTCCTTAATTGCCATTAAAAAAATCTAGTCATTGGTAGTTAATTCTTGAATTTTGCTTTATTTATTCATTCATTAATGTCCTACATTGACAACAATTAATGTGTAATATCATATTCTAACAAATATATTAAGAATTACACTACTTTATTCCATAAAAATTCTAGAATTATTACAAAAATCCCACAGAAATTATAGTAAATTTCAAGCTTATCAAATCCCTCAACACTAAGCTTTTGCACTCTGGGAAAAATTAAGGATCTAAACTAAATTTCAAATATATATATTCAGAACTATTGGCAAAACTAAATTCATCATAAGCTCTTGCAATCATAAACCATCCCCTTCAATTGGAAGCAATCATATTAATCGCATATTAATCAAATAATCTAAATCATGCAATTGAATCATAGTATGTAATTGGATTTGAGATTTTCTCACAAGGTATAGTATTTTGCTCACTCTCTTATCAAGGTTATTTTCACTCAATCATCTAGTTTAGACTTTCTATAGGCTTGTAACTATCCTACATCTCTATCACTTAGTGCCACAAGGGTTGTGAATCAAAAGGGTCTTTATAAGGGTTATATTGTTGGAAAGGCATGATGATGAAATGGAAAAAGTGTCAATGATTAATGAAATGCTACACATGTTCTTTCTTCTTCAAGCTATTTCTATTTTAATCACAATTCCAATTATATGGCCGCACGAGAATAACAAGTCAATAACAATTCATTATTATCTAACCTTTTCACAAACAAGTTGAATTAGCTCTTCTTTCTTGTCATTTAGTATCTCTCTTATTTTTCCTCTGTTTTTCTCTTATTTTTCTTTTTCTCTTTTTTCCATCATTTTTTCTCTTTTTTTTATTTCTATTACCTCTTTCTCATTTTTTCCTTTTTCATGTGTTTTTCTTTTTTTTCAACTTTTGAGCCAGACGACAATAGTATTGAGGTTCAAATGTTTAACAAATGGTTGCAACTCTAACAATTATTCTACAACTAAGGAACTAATGTAACAATAAATATCTTGTACATCATTCATCAATCAAGGATAGAATTTAAAAGAAAGTAAAGATCTCAAAGGTTTAAGGAAAGGATTTAATACATTTAGGCTATTGTTTGGTCAAAAGAGTTTTGAAAGAAATGCCCTTATCATATTCACAATTCCAAGAAGTGATGTGGTTTTGAATCAAGGATTGAGACAAGTTCGGTGAAGTTACCAACCAAATAGTGTCACACAATATTTAGGAATATATGTTGGAGGCTCAAAATCCTTCCATCTGGCTTACTCACCCTAATTAAACTCACCATGACTAAATTGCATGAGTATTAAACTAAATATATGTGATTAATAATTCATGATGCATAATTTCTAGAAGCCAATTAATAAGACAAGCAACTCACATTAAATCAAGTTTGTCAAAATTCATAGATATGTGTTCAAAGTTCAATTCAATTTCATAAAAATAGAATCAAGGAAAACCAGCAGACAATCATCATTAACAAAAAAAAATTAACTAAAGACACTTTAGTTGTGACTTAAAAGACATTAGGTCATGACAAAGATAAACATAGGTCACGACTAAAAATCACAAAGAGTAAACTTGATAAATACACATACTCTAGTCATGACGACAAATGATCTCAGGTCGCAACTAAAAATCACAAAGAGTTGAAATTGTGACAAAGATAAACACCAAAGTCATGACTTTTAGCCACACAGAGTAAATTTATACAATAAGGTAGTTTGGTCGTGACTAAATGCCATTCCTGTCGTGACTAAAAGTCACACATAAACTCCCCCTCATGCTTCTCTATATTGTCCTTATTGTAAAAACCTAATGTATAATGAGTAGATGTAGCAGTAATAAGAATAGAAACTGAACCATAATCTAAGCCCAATTCATATAAAATAAAATTATCTATTTACATGTGCTAACTTGGTCTCCTCCCCCACACTTAATCAACATATAATAGCTCAAATAGTATAAGAAAAATTGAGTAAAACAGACTATTATAAATGGGGGAAACAAGGAAGTTCTTCTTGTACAACTTCAATATATGGCCATTGACCTGAAATTATGTACCATCTACTTCATCCAATAGTTCAATATTCCTATAATCATGGACCTTCGTTACCACATAGGGGCCATCCTATCTAGTAGCAAATTTTCCAAGTTTGAATTATATCTAGTTTTAAATCTCAAAACTTTATCGCCAACCTGGAATTCCTTACATAGAATTTGTTTATCATGGATAAACTTGGCTTTCTCCTTGTAGATCCTTGAATTCTTATAAGCATTTAACCTTATTTCTTCCAATTCCTAAATCTGCAATATTCTTTCTTCTCCAACAGTGTTAAATTCCATATTGAAACTTTGACTGCCCAAAATGCTTTGTGCTCAATTTCCACTGGTACATAACATATTTTACCATAACTTATTCTATATGGGGACATCTCAAGTGGGGTCTTATGTGCTATTATGGATGCCCACAAAGCCTCATCTAATCTTACACTCTAATTTTCCTTGAAGGTCTTACTATCCTCTCTAAAATTATCTTAATAGCTTTGTTGGAGTTTTTAGCTTGACCATTTGTTTGAGGTGGTAAGTTGTTAAAACCTTGTGCTTGATCCCAAACTTGGAAAATAACCCACTTAAAATCTTATTACATAAAGGAGAATGTTTATAACTCACTATAGCTCTTATAAAGCCAATTCTTGAGAAAATGTGTGACTTGAAAAATTTGGAAACTATCACTGTATCATCTTTTCTTGTTGGTATAGCTTCCACCCATCTTAAAAGATAGTCTATAACTAGCATAATGTATGCAGGCCAAAAACTGGTGGAAATGGTCCCATAAAATCAATTCCACATACGTCAAACACCTTACAACATAGCATAGGATACTTAGGCATTTCATGCTTTTTAGTCAAACTACTAAAGTTTTGGCACCTATTACAAGTTTTGCAAAATTTATAGTAGTCATTGAATAGTTGTGGCTAACAAAAACTAGCTTCAAGGATCTTCCTTGAAGTCTTCTTAGCACTAAAATTTTCTCTATAAATAGAAGAATGGCATGTTGTAAAGATGTTGTCTACTTCTTTTCTTGGCACACATCTTCTTATAACTTGATCACTGCATATTTTCTAAAGAATGGGTGGTTCCCATATGTAACATCTCACCTCATGCTTGATCTTTTGGCTCTGAAAATGAGATAAAGAAGGTGAAATCAGACTAGTAACAATATAATTCACTACATGGCAATACTAAGGCGCAATTATAGAAACATAAAAATCTCTAAATTCATCACAAATGATGTCTAATTCTAGTACTCCCCTTGTGTTTTTACTAACCTACTAAGATGATCAAATACTAAGATGATTAGATCTATATTCCTTACTCTAATCTTATCCCTTATTTTCACATCAAATTCTTGAATTAGCAACATCCATCTCAAGAGCTGAGGCTTTGACTATGGCTTTTTAAACAAGAACTTTACAATAGCATGGTCATTGTTTATAATCACTTTAGAATTTAAAAGATCATATATGAATTTATCAATTGCAAACACAATAGCAAAGTGTTCTTTTACTTTGGTGGAGTAATTCTTTTGAGTATTATCTAATCTCTTATAAGCATGTGAAATAACTTTAGACAGTTTACCATCTTTTTGTCCTAACATTGCACCTATAGCTTCATTTGATGCATCACATGAAAGCTCAAAATCTAAATGCCAATAAAGTGCAGTAAGTATAGGTGGTGTGATAAGCATAGCTTTAATAATATCAAATGCTCCCTTACAAGTATCATCAAAATAAAACTCTACATCTTTTTGTATGAGTTTAGAAAGTGGAGAAGCAATATTGCTAAAGTCCTTAATGAATCTTCTATAAAATCTAACATGTCCAAGAAATGACCTTAGTTCCTTTAAAGATGTGGGATAAGGAAAAGAAGAAATAACCTCAATCTTTGGTTAATCTACTTCAATCCCATTCTTAGATATTAAGTGCCCTAAAACTATGCCTCTGTCTACCATAAAATGATATTTCTTAAAATTTAACACAAGTTTTTTCTCAATGCACCTTGCTAAAACTTTCTCTAAACTTTCTAAATATTGATCAAAATCCTTACCATACACTGTAAAATCATCCATGAATAACTCCATGTTGCTTTGTAAGAATTTACTGAATATAGACATCATAGCTCTTTGAAATGTTCCAGGAGCATTGCACAAGTCAAATGGTACCTTCCTATAAGAATAGGTATCAAATAGATATGTGAATGTGGTTTTCTCTTGGTCTTCAAGTGCAATTGGAACCTAAGAATACCCTGAGAATCTATCAAGAAAATACTAATGAACTTTTTTAGCAAGTCTTTCAAACAATTGATCTATAAATGGTAAAGGAAAACGGTTATTCCTAGTTGTATCATTCAACTTCCTATAATCAATACGCACTCGCGATAAATTCTGCGCTCAAGTAAGGATTAATTCATGTTTTTTATTCCTTACTACAGTTATACCACTTTTCTTAGCACCACATAAACTAGAGTTGCCTATTTATTGTTTGAAATTGAGTAAATAATGCCAACATTCAAAAGCTTAATTACCTCTTTCTTGATCACATCAGATATCAAGGGGTTTAACCTTCTTTGTTGATGTTTAATAGGCTTAGCTCTATAATTTAACAAGATTTTGTGTGTGCATACAATACCATCTATTTCTAGTATATCAGCTAAGGCTCAACCTTTTGCTCTCTTATGTGTTTTAAAAATTGAAATTAACCTCTCTTCCTCAGAAACAAAAGTAAATTAGCAATTATAACAAGTAATGTATCATTTTAAGCTACAAACACATATTTAAGGTTGCTAGGAAGTGATTTAAGTTCCAAATCAAGTGGTTGGACAAGTGATGGAACCAACTTAGTTTCCAAAGCTGCAATATTCTTCATAAATTATGTCTCCTTAGGTATTAAATGGAATGTAGATACTACATCTTCATTAAAAAGGTTAGTAACAAAAAAAGAATTAGATTATAGAGTGGAAAGTAAGCTATCAACTGAATTGTAGTTAATACTTAAACACATCACCTCTACTATCTATCAAAATTTTACAACAATAGTTCATGTTCTTTTTTAGCTTTTATATGTATGCATCGATTGCAATTAAGCCTAATAGTGAGTAATCTTTAAATGGATGCCTCATTGCTTGATAGAAATTAAAAGTAATGACATTGTCACCCATTTCCATGGTAATGCTTCCATTTTTCATGCTTATAATAGTGTTAGCTGTTATAAGGAACAACCTACCCAAAATAATATCTATAGGAAGTTGACTAATGTGACATATCCAAGACATAAAAATCTGTATGTATAATCAAGTATTTAACCTTCACTAATATGTCTTCTAATAATCCCTCAGGTTTCCTAATAGTTCGGTCAACAAGCTGAATTATCATAGAAGTTTCCTTAAGTGAGTATATGCATATGCCTAATGATGTATAAATAGAAGTTGGCATTACATTAATGGTTGCACCAAGATCTAACAAAGCACTAGCACATTGAAACTTACCTATGGTAATTGGGATTATAAATAAACCTATATCATCACATTTAATAGGAAGTTATGGCTTAAGCAAAGCTGACACACTAGAGCCTACTTGAACCCTCTCATTTGGCTTGTAAATTCTTTTATTAATGCAAAGTTCTTTCATGAATTTCCCATACTTTAGTATACTTCTAATCTAATCTAAAAGTGGCATGTTAACATCTAATTTTTCTAATAAATTCAGAATATCTTGTCCCTATTTTTCTCTTATAACTTTCTTTGGACACATATGCACTAGGAAAAGGTAGATGTTTAATACTTACTTCTCAGTCCTTCTGTCCTACCTCTACTCACTCATTTTGATGCTGGTTCTTGTCTAATTTTTTACTTGTAATTCTAGAACTAACAAATGATTCATGTATATCAGCTGATTATGCAGCATCCTTCAATCTAGTTTGCTTATTTTCTACTGAAATATCCTTTTCTCTTTGTAGCTTTCTGATTCTGGAGTAAATAAAGGTTTTTATTCAATTACTTCTTTAGTTCCATATTGGTTTTATTGCTCATTTTCTCTATCAGTCATTTTCTTAATATTAGAACTAACTTTTCCTACTTCTCAAGTTGAATTCATAGATTTGGGGTTAACAACTATATTTGAAGATATATTTCCACCAATTATTGCCTGAGCATCACTCTTTGAATTAGCTAACTATGATACATAGCCATTCAGGTTTGAAGATTTGGTTTCCCACTACTCTATTTTGCTCTCCAACGTAGCAAACTTTGAATTTATCATTGCTAGGTTACTCTTCATTATAGAGCGCAAGTCCTTGAAATTAAAGTTAAAGTTTGTGTTTATGGTTTATGTTTAAGTTCATATTAATGCTCTTGATTATCTTAAATATAATATTATTCTCTGTAGTAGCAGGTAATTTCATAACTAGAAGATTCAACCACTTGTCTGTCATTGGTGAATCTATTTTGTTCAAAATTCTTGTCTCCTCCTCTATACCTCCATATGAAATTGGGATGGTATCTCAATCCTTCATTATATGTGTTAGAGTATAGATTCTTTTATGGATACTAATTTGGTTTATCTTGATAGATGGATGCTACATCTTCATAGTATGTAGGACACTTGTCACTGGTATGCATAGGAGAATAATAAAGCTGGCAACTAAGAGCAACTAGAGCTTGAGATTGTGAGTTTTGAACATGTACATTATTCAATTGAGCAGCAAACTTGTTAATATGAGCATTCATACCAGCCACTTGAGAAGATAAGCTATTATAATCATGAGAAGACCTTGTAGTGACTTCATGAATTTGCCTAGCATCATAGCCCATACCACTGGTCATTATTTGCTATATTCTCAATCAAATTATATGCTTTATCAGGAGTTAAGTCATCAATAAAACCCTTAACAACTGTATCCAGATTAGTCCTATATGAAGTATGTAATCTTGAGCAAAAATACTACATCAAATGCTCCCTTGGAATCTACTGGTAAAGACATATAGCAACTGTTGAAACTTTTCCCAAAACTCAAAAAGACTCTTGAGCGAGCTATTTTGTACTAAAGATTTTCTTCCTCAATGTAGCAATCTTGGAAGTATGAAAGTGTCTCTCTAAGAAAGTATTTCTCAAGTTGTACTATGAGTTCAAGGCATGAGGTGTATGATGTGGTAGCATGTAGAACTATTCTTTCACCTTCCCTTCAAGTGTAAAATGGAATACTTGTCTCTACATAGCATATATATCAGCACCTATAGGTTTCATGGATGAACACACCCACACATAGTCTTCAAGTGCTTAAAAGTAACTTAAAAAATAACCTTTTAGCTCAAAATTAATATCCAAAGTAGGACAAGTATGAAAAGGATCAATGTTTGCATTAGAAGAAGTGAGTTCTCTAATGCTCCTATGTGCCCATCTATTATTGTTTGTTATTCTCTTTATTTTTCTCATTTTCAATTATTCTAATTCTGATTATGATCTTCACCCTCATTAACATGCTCAATGACAAAATGATTATCTAAGAAATTACCAAATGCAAATTTAGTTTCAGCTGCAACATATTCACTAGAGGAACTAGGCTCAACAATAGATACAACACTATTTTTGCTCAAAGTTTTAGCTTTTTTAATTTGCCTAAGTGTTCTATTTATTTGTCTAAAGGAAAGAATTCAAAACTTTTGGTCATGCAAATTATATTTCATGGTCATGCAACATATTAGAAGTATTAATAATGCAAAATTTTCAACAATTGTAAATGATCAAACAACAAAATGAAAAAACAATCCACTCAGGTCGTGATGAAAAATGACTTAGGTCATGACTAAAATCCATAGAAGGCTGAAATTGTGTCAAAGATAAACACCAGGTCACAACTATAACTCATAGAGAACAAATTCTTGCAATTAGGATTTTTTGTTGTGACCAAATGCCACTTAGGTAGCGAATAAAAATCACAATAATATTAACTAAACACTAACTTTTGGTAATGACTAAGTGTAAATCTGGTTATGACTAAAGCTATAGAGAGGACAATTGGATAGACAAGAATTTTTGGTTGCCCCCAAACGTATATAAAGTCATGACTAATAGTCATAGAGACCTATCTATAAGATTTTGTAGTACAGTCATGAATAAGCAATTAGTCACAACGTAAAGAGACAGAACACTAAATTCATAGAAAAACTTAAAATAACTATATACTTTTTATGTTTTTAAGGCCCAAAGGATTGCTTGAGGAACCTTGACAAATAAGGCTCCCCAACAATGGCACCATTTTGATAAGTGTGGCATCTACCTATCAAATAATTAATAAGCTAAAATATAATAAAAGTGGAATCTAGCCTAGGTCATTATTTATAAAGAGCCTAAATATAGCTAAAGTCCCTAACTAATCCAATGAACCGCAAAATAACAAATTAATTGACAAAATGTTATATCCTTACTTTTAACCTCAATTATACTCATTGGAAAGTCATTGGAACCAATTACATAGCATTTTTCCTTAAAAACATTCATTTTCAAAAGAATTGCTCTCAGGTACTGTTCACTTTACTGTTCATTTGATAATTCCAGAACATATACCTAACTTTAAAAATTCATAATTAAATGTAAAAAAATCAAAATATGATGGTTCCAATTTCTAATAAAAGTCCTTTCATTGAAATTTGAGGGAAAATATAAAATTGAGGTCTCAATATCCTAATGAAATTAGTGTATTCATTGAAAAATATTGTTCATTTGGTAAAATCTGGAAGTTCCAGTTTCTTTGTCTTAACTTCAAAAAATCATTTCTCTTTCATTACTTGTCAAAATGAACCTTGTTACCTATGGATTGAAATCTCTAGATGTGCTCTTTAAGATCACAAAATTTCACAAAAATACTTGTTCCTTTACTATACAAAATTCACATCGGAAAGTCACTGCCTCCAGTTGCTTACTTTCTCTTGATTCCAGATTTTAACTTCAAATTAGAAAAATCATAACAATTCGAATACTTAACCAATTGAGGTGTTCTTAGTGTTCATTTAAATATCTGTATCTTATCTATTATCATACCAAATTTCATATTCAAACTCGCGAGTTAAGGCATCATAATAATCATCACAAGGTTGCAGCCTCATAACAACACTACCTGAACATACATCATGCATACTACCATATCCTTTCATAGTGTCATGTAAGTAATGTAATTTATTATACAAATTCATCCATCTATATTTATCCTTTTTTCTTGTGAAGTTCCAGCACCTATGATATGGTTATGCATATGGAAAGAATGAGATTTCATGGAAATCCTAATAGCAAGGCATACAAACTATAATATCATGCATGATTAATTGAATGCTTAACATGTTATCATGAGATAGGAACTACTTCATAATTGTACATAAGAAAACTCTAACATGCATATTGTCATGAAATAACTTGCAAGGAGTTACAATTATTCATATCCCATCATCAACATGATGACACAATCTCATGCTCAACTAACTACCATAATCAACAAGCAAATATACAATCAAGTATACATGAAACTATAGTTAGGTATTCTTGCTACCTCTTATCTATTCTTGTCAAAGTCTTCTTGAGATGCTTTCCTTCCTTCACAAATGTCAAAACCTAGTCATTACAAAGCAATATCAAGTTATAACTCAACTTGAACACAAAACTAAGACTAGGTTTTCACTAATTTCCATTCTTTCTCTATTTTATGTTTCATACTTCCATCTTTCTAAAATAAATTCTCATGGTTCATTTCCACATAAATTTTCATGTAGAATCAAAATATGAAACTATAATTTCTAAAATCAATCACATCATAAGGTGCTGCTCTTGACTGAAGCACACCCTCTTGTTTTCCAAAATTCACATTTTGATTCCAATACTTCCCATACTTATTCTCCTACTTTATCCCCACACAATTTTCCATTTTAAACTCATTGGAAGCATCAAAATCATGAAATTTTAACAGATGAATAGTGTCATGTACAGTAGCAGCAATGAACACAAAACCCTAACTTCATGCATACTTGGATTCCCAAGCTTATACCACTTGATTCTAGCTTGTTTAAACTTGTCTAAACTATCCATAACATAAAACTCATATTCTAACCATATATGGAAAGCACTTCCAGCAGAAATCTCAAGAGAAATATGGCACAAAAACCCCTTAAAATCAAGAGCTAACTTGCTAGAATAACGCTCAAGATCAAGGGAGATGATTACCTTGCTTTTTGCTTCAAGTTGTGTTCTTCTTTCTTGGTTGAATGAAAATTTTGCAAGAGGTTCCCTATGGTTGTCAAGAATGCCAAAACCAATCTGAATAGGGGGTATTTATAGATGAGCTTGAGTGGAAATGGATGGCCAAAATTGATTTGGTTACTATTTGATCTAATAGTCCATATTCATTCTTGCACAAACTTGCCCTATAAGCCTTGCCTTTTGATGCCATGCATGACATCATTTAGGGGCATATTTGGCTAGAAAAATGCAATTATACTAATAGGAAAAATTTTAGTCCAGTCCAGTACTGATCAGAGCAGTTTCACAAAAACCAGATTGTTTTCTGTTTCTAATATTTATAATATTCCAGGATATGTATTCTGTTATGGAAACCAGTGTCTAGGTTCCTCATACCATTGACCAAAATACCCTTGGTGTCCTTTCTTGCACTATATCAAGCCTAAGGGCATAATTGTCATTTTACCCCTCTTTGTATTACCTTAAGGCATATACTGGCTCTAACTAATCATATTTATACTATATTACATGTTTTTGACCTATCCAGAATGATCAAAATGCCCTACATCCATCATTGGTACAATATTGGCATCTAGGGGCAATTTCATAATTTCATACTTTTCCTGTACTGCTCTAGACTCTAGCCTACCTAACTGTCCAATCACCAAATTGGGCTCATGATAGCGCCATTTAGGCCTTGGCATGGGCTCAATGCCTTTATGCCCTTTATGGAACAAATCCCAAGATAACTCTCCTGACCATATTTATTGGGTATTCTATTCCACCGTAAAATCCCGTAAGAATTCTACAGGATTCCTTTTTTAACTCTGTTAATTTTATAAATTCATATATTTAATATAAGAATTTATTGTAAGGTTTCATCTGATTCAGAGGTCTAAAAATACTGGAATAATTCCTTCTCACTTCAGGAATTTATATCAATTAATCGGAACCTTAAATCAAAATTCTGTGAATCCTTAAACTGACCGGAATAACTTTGTCTATCTACTGATAAAATTTGGATCTAATTTAATTCCAGGCATTTTTTAGCCTCTTTCAGTTTAACTTTCTCATAATTACATTTAGGTCCCTGACTTTTTGCTTATTTATATTTAGGTCCCTAAACTTTTGATAATTGACACTTTTGGCCCAACTTTTATTTTTACTTTAACTTTTTGCCTTCAACCTTTTCTAATTTGCGTTTAGGTTCCTAAATTTTCCTTAGTTAATAATCCCTTTCTTTCCTATCTCAATCTGATACAGTCTATTCCAAGAATCTCATGTCCATTTCATATAAACTGTACAATTACATCAGGTAAGAAAATTGGGGACATGACAAATTCTATAGAGGAATGTTTCTGGCTTTTAGCTGAATTTAAAATCCTAACAACTAAGGTTTATGGCTTTTTTAATGTACTTTAAGGAAGAGCAATTACTGATACTGGTATGTAAGTTTCAATAATCCATTTAGAATGTTCCCTTCATAGAATATCTTAGATCTTTATTGCTACTTAAGATGAGGAGAAAATCGAATATGAAAAGTGGATTAAAAACTAGTCAATTTGCAGGATTATCCTTACAACTTACGAAGCTAATCCTTAAAAGCATTCATTCGGTTAAGAGAGATAATGATGAATTAATTCTCTTATTAACAATCACAACTATGAATTGCTTTGAATTCAACTAAATTGAACGATAATATTATCAACTAGACAAGAATTAACAAGATGATTCAATCACAGATTAAAGAAAAGAGACTCCATCTCAGAACCTAAATTAGTTCATCATTAACATCTCTACTATACATCTTAAAAGCATTTGATTACAAGTTAAGCAAATAGATTCTAGATTCATGCAACCAATTCTTACAACTCGCTCAAATTAGCACAAAGAATCCAGTTTAGACTTAAAGGAAAAAAAGCCCCTGGTGTAGACGAGGTTAAGATCTCTATCATCTCCTCAGGAACGCAGTGACTTAGCCTTACAAAGTTGTCATGATCTCAACACAAACAATAGGAAGACAAGAAAAATCCATGGTTAGTTCAGAGGAAATGGAAGATATAGATAAAGCACATGGAGGTTCTGGTCTCCTGCCAAGAACAAAAGGAAGTTACAAAGAAAGGACTGAGAGATGGGATGAATGAATGGGTCCCAAAAAAGTGATAGATCCCCTCCTATTATGAAAATGGAGGTAGTTATAGTAGAGGTAAAATGCATGAGCTTGTTTGTGGGTCCCTACGTGAGCTAATGAATTCTCTTTTAGAGCATGTGCATGACTATGCAACTTAGTGTGTGTTACTGTCCAATCCTCCTTCTAGCTAACAAAGACCTATCTAGTTACATTCCAACTGTTCTCCATTCTATTCTGTTAATTAGTTAATGGATCTTAGTATACCAAAATGCACAACTTCTGCCATGGTCCTTAATTGCCATTAAAAAAATATGGTCATTGGTTGTTAATTCTACAATTTTGCTTTATTTCTTTATTAATTAATGTCCTGCATTGACCATAATTGATGTGTAATATCATATTCTTACAAATATATCAAAAATTATACTACTTTATCCCATAAAAAATTCTAGAATTATTACAAAAATCCCACAAAAATTATAGTAAATTTCAAGCTTTTCACCCGCATAAAAGACAAAGCATTTTCAATTTTAGCATAATATTAACTCCAAGCACTGAACCATGCATGTGCTCATGTTTAATGGGTTCATGAAAGCCAAAGTACACTTCATGATCACCCATACTGAGTCACTATACCAGCAGTAACAATGAAAGGTCTATCCAAAATAAGTGTACCATTCCCACCAAAATTGTTGGACAATCTAAAAACAATGAAATCAGTAGGAAACACCAAAGCCTAAACCTTAACCAAAACATCCTCAAGAAACCAATAGGGGTAACCAATAGTTTGGTCGACCATCTAAAGAACCACCCTAGTAGGTTTTCTATTGTTTAGACTTAGAGCCTCATAATGGATTTAGAAATCATATTAATGGTAACTCTTAAGCTAGCAATGTATCAGGAATGGTAGTCTTTCCTATAGTGCAAGAAATACTATATGAACAAGGATCAAATAGTTTAGGTGGCAAATAAGTGGACAATGCAGCCATTATTAACCCTACATGCACTATACCAGTGATTTGAAATCGACTCTTCTTATTACACAACTCTTTCAAAAGCTTTTTTTTACTGAGGTAATCTTTCAATCAAATCAATCATAGGAATATTCACTTCAAGCTAACTAAATAATTCAAGCATATCATGATCTAGCTTTTCTCTATAAAATTCCTTTTGATGCTTAAAATATGAATTGGAAAGGGTAAGTTAAAAGCTTTTACCTCTTTACCTGTTTGCATTGAGACTCCAAATACACTAGTCTCTCTGTGCTCCCTTGTAGAATCATTTTCAGCAACATCCTTCAGAAATGGTTGTCACTCCAGTTGAGGTTGGGATTCATCACTATCTTTCTTCAATTGCCTCTCCTTAGCGCTATCATAGTGTTTCAAGTTCAAATGACTTAGAAGATAGCTTTCAAATTTAATTTCTTCATCAACCTTTCAGCCAATATCACCTCTTTTTACCTCAAAGTGTGATGGCATTAAGCACCTTTAGGTTGATCACCGAATTAAAAAGTACTCCTATATTCTTGGATTATATCTCATTCAAAGCATTGGAGATATTACTTATAAAGGATTGAAGGTTGTTGTTGGCTTCCCATTGCTCTATTATACTTTCTAAGGAACTAAACCAGAAATCACTCTTAGAAGCTTGTTCATTCATTCCTTTCAAGATCAAATCCAACTTAGCTTCATGCTTATCTTGAAGAGGTACCATTTTCCCTTGATTCGATTAATAAGGAGTCACTTGAGTAGATGAAACCTATCCATTCCTCCAACTAAATTTGGGATTTTTCCTCCATCCTCTATTCTAAGTGTTAGAATAAGGATCCCATCTTTAATCATTTCATCTCCCTTAGTAGATAGTAGAGAAATCTTCATACCAATTGCGGGAAAGTGCTCTAGGGCTTGACAAGTACTCTAGGGCTCTAAGGCTTATCCATTATAAGTGTTAGAATGTGCTCTAGGACTTGACAGGTACTAGAGCAACCCATGACATTTACTTGTTTAGGATGAACTATAGTTCCAAGGGCATTTATCCTTTTTCTCCATTCAGTTCCCCAATGAAGCTAAAACCACAGCATTTACTTGTTTAAAATGAACCATAGTTAAGGGAATTTTTCCTTTTCTCTATTCAATTCCCCAATGAAGCTATCTCAGCAAGCATTTATTTTAAAAGCAACTAAAGAGGCCTTAGATACTCTCATTGGTTCTTCTGATTGTTAGTCGTTGGTTGCCATCTTTTGCAAAAGGTTCTAACTAACTTGAGGAGTCTTGTCTCTTATTGGACCATTGGCTGATGGATTGATAGACACTCTATTGTGTGTTAAAAGTCCATCATAAAAATGATTTACCAAATCAGCCTTAGTAATATTATGGAATAGGCACTAAGCTAGTAATCTTATAAACCTTGTCTAGTATTCGTATAAGGACCCATCTTCATGTTGAAGAATATTGGTGATCTCCTTCTTGAGCTTTGTAGTCTTGGAAGCAGAAAAGAACTTTTCAAAGAATGATCCCTTCAATTGATCACATGTCAATGTAGTGAAATACTGAGGCATATCACACAACCATTCCTTAGCTTTCCCCTCAAGCATGAAATAAAGCACCCTTCTCAGAATATCATCAATTTTTGCATGCTGAGGCTTCAAGGAAGAGAAACCCATATGCATGGTTTAGAGATGACGATATGGACATTCACCTAAAAAGCCATTAAACTTAAGTAAAGCCATATAAATTGACAGAAATGAGGTAAAAATTAGTAACTATACACTATTGAATAAATCCAAAATAGAGAAGTAGCATAGTATTAGCAAAGTAATTCAAATATAGCAAGGAAATTTTTTAATCACTTGGGAAAGTTAGCAACAAGTGGTTATATAGCAATAATCTACAAGCAAAATAAGCAAGTAGCACACAATGCCAATCAATGGGCTAAATGGATGTGAAGGCAACCAAAAAAACTCAAGTATGATATGGGAAACGCAAAATTAAAAGAAAATAATATCTTTATTAATTTTTCTTCAAAATTTTGATGCAAACTAATCATAAATGCAAACAAATAATCCTAAAAGTCTCAAGAACAACCCAATCAACAATGAAGTTGATACTTAGTTACTAGGGAGTTAAAAATGACCTATGGCAACGGCACTATGGATGGTAAGCCTTCTGCCATAAGAAAATTACCTTTGGGGGTCTCCAATCAAAATATGTGTGGTTTCAAAAGATTGTATTAAGCCATAACCTCAAGTCATTCACTTATTGGTGAGCCTTGTTTATTGAAATCCTATTAAACAAAGTGCAATGAAAGCATGTAAACATAGGGGTGTTGAGAATTCATTTCAAATTAGTTTAACACAATGCAATAATAATAGATATTTTTGGTTTTATAGAAATAAATGGAATGGATGGAAGATTGGTTTGAAAATGCAAGTCAAGAAAACCTCTTGAGAATTGGCTTAGGCTATCAAAGTTCTACTAAGTGTCAGAGTTAACTAATTGCCATAGGATTACTTCAATGAAGCTAATTCCTTTTTTAATGAATCGGTACAAGGCATTAACACTAATTCATTTTAGATGCATAAGCAATCTCAACTCACAACACATAGACATATTGGAATCAAAATCAACAAAGCACTAAGAAAAAGAATAATCACAATCATAACATACATATAATCAAAATCTCCAAAATCAATCCTCATTACAATATATTCAACTCAAATAGTCAATATCATAAAGAAATTACAAATCCAACCATAAATGTCTCATCCTAGATCTAGGAGAAAGTAAATACAAGCTGAAACTATTAATTGAAAATAAGAAGTCCCTTTTGTAACTCCATAACTCAAGCCCAAGCCTCTTATTCTCAAGAGATAAGCCCTCTAGCCATGCATTAGAATAGGTGTTGTCACCACCATCACACAAATCATATTCATAGAAGGAAATGGAAGAAGATGGAAGGGAATAGTGATGGAAGGTCAATGAATGAATTAGCGGCTTATAACTAAGGGTTTTGGCCATTTTTATGATGACGATGTTAGGAAAAGTGTCAAAATTGGGTTCAAATTTTGGTACTAAGTGAAAATGTAGCTCAAAATGTGAATTTCTATATTTCTGTTGACATGCTTTAATGAAGGTGCAATTTTTCCCCTGGGTCCTTTGCTAACATTAATTTGGGTCCTTCCTTAGCTTTTCCTTGGTCCTTTGGCAATTTTTCCTTTGGTTCTTCTCTGGCATTTGTGCAATTCACTTCCAACTTCAATTAATCTTCAAATTTCTAATAATTAAAATCAAATATTTGTAATACCAAATATCTTAAGAATCAAACAAAATTGGTAAATATAAATTAGTGGCCAAAATACCATTTTTAGCATACATTCATATGTAAGGACCTAAGACTCACTTTAATCAAATGATATGTAGTATAAGCCCACATAACCTATAAAATAACCTTAAACACACTAACCCACTAGCCCACTAACCCATCATCCTATCAGCCCGTGAAGCCACATCCCCCTAACCCACACACCTGCCAATCCCAAACCCTAATTTATCACAAACTTCGTTTCCACCATGTTTGTTGGCCCGTTTTATTTTACCAAAATTTATAATTTTTATTTTATCGAAAAAGAAATTATTGTTTTTGTTGTACTTAAAAAACCTTTTTTTATGTTAGGACTGTATTCTAGGTCTACCTTCATATTTTTCTATCCTTATTATTTTTAAATGAATAGAACAATTGGTAAATCTAGAAAGTTATCTCTTTCCAGATTTTATCTTTAACTTTAAAAGATCATATTAAATTGAAAACTTAACCAATTGAGGTGCTCTTTGAAACATCATTACTTTTGTATATCTTAGGGACCATTCAGTAGTATTTAGAATCACTTACAAGACCTTAGAAATCCATTAGCTAAATCTAAAATTTTACTCTTCTCGAGTTACTGTTCATATGGTATTAAAGATTAGGCGACGAACTTCAAAAAATCATAATTAATTCTAGAAAAATAGAAATAAAGTGATTCAAAAAGCTACATGAAGATAACATCTTGAAATTTAAGAAAAAAATAATTTTTAGATCAAATGCTTAGTCAATTAATACAATTTATTTGTCAAATATCGCTGTTCATTTGGTCAAAAATTTTGAAAATATATTCTGGTCACTTACTTTGGAAAATTCATTCTCTTTGTACAGACATCGAAATAAGGTGTTCTTGATGTCTAAATGAAGCTTGACATGTTAACTAAACGTCTGTAAAATTTCATACAATTAACTGATCATTTACTATTTTTCATTACATTATGACCATCACTACTTATATTGGTCATATCTTAACATTACATATAACAATTCTTCACATAACATTTATACTACCCAATCCCTAGCTTCTCATCATGCTTCAGCATCCTCTTTCATCATTCATAAACCTACTAGGGTTGAGATTACATGGAAGGGGTGAGATTTTTGGGAAAATCTCAGTAGCAAATAGTACTAAAAAATGCATGCATTAATATAAATACTTGTGCTTGCTTGAAAGGGTTAACATTGGTAATATGCATGTTTCCATGTAACATATAAAATACAATTGACCAAAGTAACCATAGAAACAGATCTTTAATCATAAACACATATAAAACACAATTCAACTAAGTCATAGCACAACCAAGCATAACATTCAACATATACAAGTTTAGGATAAGTTTAGTACCTCATATACTTGACTTTCTTTCACTTTAACTTTCCTTTGCATCTTTCTTCTTACTTCTTCTTGATGTGTTGCTGCATATTTGGAGTCTACAATCAAATCCTAACATCACATAATCATCCATCCATTACAATCTAACTTTCTCTTGAACATTGAGCTCATTTAATTACATTAACTTTCCTTAATCTTAACTAATGGACTTAGCCTTTGAATAAATTAATGTCTTGACTTTACTCTACACAACTTTATATTTTGAATCTATTTATGAGTTTAGAATAATTAAATTCTAGCTCCTATGCATTGTTCCAGACAGATTTGAAAAACATGTTTAATTCTTCTAAAAATTCTCATTTTGATTCCAATACTTCGCATACTTGTTTCTCTACTTTATCCCACACACCTTTTCATTTTAAAACTATTGGAATCATCAAAATCATAAAATTACAATTACTGTTCATGTTAGTAAACAGTAGCAGAGAAGAATTTCAAGAATTATAACTTTCAATTCCAATGACTCCAAGGTTTAAAACTTATCCAATCCTAGACAAAATCATCATATAAATTCAATGGAAGCATTAGATCATTGAAATTCCATCTCCTTCTTTCATGAATAGTGAAAACTAAAAGGTTTCAACCATGGCAAAGTCAAAAATATCAACTTGATTCAATAACCAATCACCTAACTAGCTTGTTTAAACTTCAACCACATAACTCTAACTTTAATTTCTTCTCTCTCCTTCATCTAAGGTTTTGAACAACACATACACCTTAGAGAAAACTCAACTTTCTTCCATGAAAACCCTAAGTTCAAGCCCACAAATCAAAGGAAAACAAGTTAGGATAGATCACTTACCTTAATCTCAATCTAGCTTGAACTTTGGTACCTTAAATCTTCTTTTTCTTGGCTTAACTCTTCATTTGAGCAGCACCTCCCCAAGGGTTCCATGGTCCACAGTTTTGGGCAGAAAAATGGGGGTATTTATAGAAAAATTCCATGGAAAATGAATGGTCAATATCCCTTTGTGCACTATTTGATCTAATGGCTCATATTTGATCTTGGATTAGCTTGCCCTATAAGCCAATGAGATGACATATCCATGACATCATCATAGGACACCTTAAAGCCCATGTGACGAAATTACACAGGGAGGAAACATCTATAAAAATTCTAGTCCAATTCAGTACCGATTCAATCTGATTTCCCAAAAACTAGACTATTTTCTGAATCTAATTTTTCTGAGATTCCATAATATGCTTTCTGACCTTCAATCCAGTATCCGAATTTTTCCTATCATTTCCATTCTCATACTAGGCCTAAACTTAATTACAGATCCCTTGACAGATTACCAAAATGCCCCTTGGTTCTTCTTTATTTACTTTAATACCTCAAGGGCATTATCGTCTTTTCACACATCATCAGAGTATTCCCTTACTTTGATCAACTATTCTAGGAACTCTCCTTGAATGTCTAACCTTAGTCAAATGACCAAAATACCCTTCATTTAACACTCTCCTTGACTGTCTAACCTTAGTCAAATAACTAAAATACCCTTCCTCTAACTCTGACTCAATGACATAACAGTGTCATACTCAGTGGCATTTTTGTAATTTTATATTTTTTTGAGTCTTTATTAGACCTTGCCCACATACTTATCTGAAAATATTATTGGACCTATAAGATGTCAGTTTGGGCCATCTACATGGTCCACTACCTTTATGGGCTAAACTCCTGAGAAATTCCCCTGAAATGTATTTATCAAGTATTTTAATCTATTATAAATTTCATAATAAATTTTACATAACTCTTTTTTGAGCTCTATGAGTTTCATAAATTCTTATATTAATTATAGGAATTTAGTGCCATATTTCATCTTATTCTGAGGTCCCGAGGATACTGTATTAATTTCCTTTTCTTCAAAAATTAATATAAATTTTTTGGGACCTCAAATCAAAATTTTGTGTGGCGCTAAAATGATCAGAATATTTTTTTCTATTTAATAGAAAATTTTGGGACTAATTTGATTCTGGGCATTTTTTGGCCCAACTTTCAATAATTACTATTTTACCCTTGAACTTTTAAAAATTACACTTTAGGCCCTCAACTTTTTATAATTACACTTAATGGCCTAAAACTTTTGTCTACTTCACACTTTGCACCATAGAACTTTTAAACTTTTTATTTTAGTCCCTCATCTTTATACCTTTATCTAATTATTATTTTTTCTTTCTATTTATCATCACAATCCTTTCTAAACCTCTTTCCACTATCAATATTACACAGATAGGGAAAAATTAGGATATGACACTCTTAGTGTCCAATTAAATCTCTTTACGTTAACTTTAATAATACCAAGTCTCATAACATAAACTATCTAGTAAAGCATTCAAAATAATATCACATGGTTACTGCCCTCTAGATAATATACATGCCAAAACTCATTAAGTTCCTCACAATGTATGGAACCACAAATATACCATAATACAAGTTCAATGATCCATATTTAAACATTTTCTCTTTGATGGTTCAGCACCTATAACATGGATAATTGTATGGAAAGAATGAGATTTCAAAGAAATCTTAATAGCAAGATATATAAACTATAACATCATGCATGCTTGATTACCATGCTTAACATGTTATCATGATATGGGAGCTAACCTTTCATTATCCATAAGCAATCTCTAATGGAAATTAAAATGCCAAGTGGGAAAATGCCATTTAAATCATTCAAATTCAAGAAAAATCTTCCTACTACAAAGTCCAAAGACTAGAGGAAGAAATTACCTTAGTTAGCTTCAAGATTGGATGCTTCTTCTTGGCTCAAATAGAAATTTTGTAAGAGTTTTCCTATGATTCCTCAAGTCTTCCTTGCATGTTCAAATTAGGGGTATTTATAGACTTAAGCATGGATGAATCAAGGGTCAATATTAATTCTTGCACTATTGAGTCAATGGCAAAGATTGCTTCTTCCAACCAGCATGACATCATCCATGACATCACTAGGATTATGTGGCATGTGAGGTGGTATCTCACATGGGGAAATTCAGGCTAGAAAAATTCCAATTCAATCCAAAAATTAAACTATTTTTTGAATCTAATTTTTGTAAAATTCTATAATAGGTTTTCTAGCATTAAATCTAGTGTCTGAATTTTTCTACCATTGACATTCTTAAAATGGGTATAAATTTAATTATTGGCCCTAGAAAAATGGCCAAATTGGCCTTGTTTCACATTTATTCACTATATTAACCCTAGTGACATTATTATCTTTTTACACATAGGGACATTTTCATCTTTTTGTACTTTTTAGGATATTCCAAGGCACTGGCGGCCCCTATAGTTTAATCTGCATAATTTTCTATCCAGATATATATATTTTTATTGGATATAAGATCCAATATCACGTGAAACCTCTACTAAATATTTAATTATTTTAAAAAATTATATCAATTGGGACCTCAAATCAAAATTTTATCGCACATAAAATAAATCAAAAAAATCTCCTATATTTGATCATACCTTCATATCATGGATTTAATAACCTACCAACAGTGATGACTAGGTCCCAATCTTTTTCCATAATTACATCCATGTCCCTTCTTCCTTGAAAATTTTATTTAGGTCCTTAAATTTTGAAAATTCCTTGCAGGTCCCTAAAACAAATTATATTTTTTTGTAATTATACTCTCTAATCGTTTCCACCATGTCCGTTGGCCTATTTTATTTTATGAAATTTATAATTTTTATTTTATCAAAAAATGAATTATTATTTTTTGTAATTTATAAAAACCTTGTTTTATGTTAAAATTGTATTATAGGTTTGATTCCATTTTTTTCTATATTTATTACTTTTAAATGAACATAACAATCGTGTAAAAGATATTACGTTTCTTCTTTTGTAATTAAGTTTAAGGGATGACTTTTATAGCATAATTTAATTAAATGAAGAATCAATTTAATTATAGCCTACAAAATTTTGGTTATCATTTTGAATGATAAAATAATATTAATATATATATATATATATCCCCAACCCACACATCTCTCAATACCAAACCCTAAATGGTTGCGTTCTTCTTTTCCACCAGTTTTGGTTGCCAATTTTGTTTTGCAAGAATTTATAATTTTTATTTAATCGAAAGAAAAATTATTGTTTTGCTTGTAATTAAACAAAAACTTATTTTAAGTTAGAACTGTATTCTAGGGGTGATTTCATTTTTTTCTTGATTTATCAATTTTAAAAGAACAGAATAAGAGAGTAAAATATATTATTTTTCTATGTTTGTATGTTATGGGGATTACTTATAATTTAATTTAAAAGAATCAATTTAAATATAGTCTATAAAATTTTGATTATGATTTTCAATGCTAAAATAATATGAACAAGTATATATAAAAAAAGGCGACGGCTCGCAGGTGCTAAGTGACAAACTTGCTAGCCTATTAACCCACTAGCCCCGCTAACCCACTAATCTGCCAGCCCCCCAACCTACTCACCTGCTAGTCCCAAACCCCCACTATGTCTTGGACATATTTTCCACCATGTTTGTTTACCCGTTTTATTTTACAAGAATTCATAATTTTTATTTTATCAAAAAAGAAATTAATGTTTTGGTTGTAATTAAAAAAACTTGTTTTATGTTTCAATTGTATCCTAGGTTTGATTTCATATTTGTTTCTTAATTTATCTTTTTAAATGAACAGAACAATCAGGTATATTATGTTTCTACTTTTGTAAGTTTTAGAGATTACTTTTATAGTATAATTTAATTGAAAAGAAGAATCAATTTAAATATAGTCCAAAAATTTTGGATATTATTTCGAATGCTAATATAATATTAACAAATATATATAAAGGCAATGGTTGCTAAGTCAACCTACCAACCTGCCTACTTGCCAGCCCGTTAACCCACCTACCAGCCTCCTAAACCACACATCCCTAGTCCTAACCCCCTTGCTTGCTGCATACTTGTTTTCCACTAGGGCTGTGCAAGAAGCCCAAAGCCTTCCTGAGCCCACACAAAAAATACCATGTCTAGCCCGATAAAAAGTGGCCCAGTGTAAAATGGGCAATTTTGGGTAGGACAAATATTCGGGCAGGGCTGAGCATTGGGTAGGGGTTGCTGCCCTACCCATTTGGCCCTGCCCAGTTGATTACTTTTTTATATATCAAAATTTATAAATTATAGTATTTCACATAGAACAAATATGATGGATACTAGTGATTAAAGGGTAATTTTACAAATATGAGTAGTCAAGTAGGTAATTGCATCCTTTTAAATTTATAACTAAGTTGATTTCTTTTTTTGTTTTTTTAAATTGTGGTAACCGTTATATATTTGTTTTTAGATGCTTCATCTTTGTCAATTTTGGGGAGATTGATACAAAGTTACAATTCTTTTTTATATGCCATGGACTTTAAAACTTTAATTACTATCTTTTTGTTACCTTATTCTTAGTAAATTATGTATATTATTTAATTCTTGAAGATATGAATATAGTACTATTTTATAAGTTCATAATTGCAACTTTTTTCTATAATATGAGCAGGGTATCATGACTTGGGCATACCCAGCCTACCCATGCCCAACCCAAAATAGTTAGGGCTTTTACTGGGCAGGGCTGGGCATCGTGCTATAAAATGCAGCCCATGTATTTTTTAGGTAAGGCACCGGGCAGGGGCAGCCCTGCCCATGTACACCCCTATTTTCCACTATAATGAACTTTAGAGATTGATTCATAAAAAGAATGATCAGAGGTTGAAGAAAGAAAAACTTGTGAGTACAAGTGGAAATTTCAAGATTCAAGTTCAAGAAGCTAAAGTGCCCCTACTATGTTTTGTCTAGTTTTCAACTTCAACATGGGTTAGGTATTTTGTAGTATCTCTTACATAACATATCAAATTGAGGCAAAACTTCTTTTATATGAAACTAGACTCAAAACACATTTCAAGGACACCAATATCATTATCAAAGAGTTTCATATCAAGGAGATATGCCATTCACAATATGGAGCTTGGATTTAACATTTTGATCTTGATCTTTAGTCAGTATATTGCACATATATTTTCTTTTACAACAAATTTTGAAGTCAAATTTGCTACATGGGAAAGTAAACTCAGAGCTTTTAAGGAATAGGTCATTTTCTAACTTTAGAGTTAATAAATTGAAGTTATGACCTTCCAAAGTTGAACATTTTGCCAAAATTATCTCAGAACTTGAGTCAAGTAAAAGGTGTACTAAAGGTTAAATTTGCCTCTAAGACACTCTTGAGTTTTGCCTCACCCAAAATGTTATATTCTTCATAGACAACTCGAGTCTTATGAAAGGTGTTATGAAAGTCAAAAATACCTCCAGTAGCCTTTCAAGTTAAAGCTTCAAAACTTCAACAATCAATATCTGGGATCATTCTTATGAGCTTAAAATAAAAAAAAATAACTTGTCCTAAACATCACTAAAAGTGTATTAGAACATCTAAAGACACAATTTGAAGGAGATTAGACAAAGATCAAAGCTCAATGGATATACAATGGTTTAAAAGCACTTTTTGTCATAACTTCCAACTGTTAGTTTCCAATCGTCATATTTCTAGAAGAAAAGCTCAAGAGGAAAGGGAAAATGTTCAACGGTAAAATGTTTAACATCATCTATAAATAGAAGAGCAATCAACAACAGAAGTAGAGAAGAGCAAGTGCATTGAGGCAAAATGCTAAAACTCTGAATCCAACAATCTATAGCTCTTACTCTCATGCTCTCTTTAACTTAGTGTTTATCATCATGTAATCAAGAGAGAGAGATATTTGATTGTATTTCAATGTTATCATAATCACTTCTATGAGTGAAGATTATTTATTATAATTTCATATCAACATAGAGAAAGGTGATTACCTTACATGGTTTAAGGGGGAGTGATGGTACTCAAGTGCTGTGAAACTTGAAGGGATTGTAAAGCTTCACAAACGCCTAATGATAAACCTGTGGGATTGTAGTAGTTCTCAAGTACCCGCATTAAACTTGAGGGATGGTGGATTGAAAATCTTGGATGTATTCTAGGGACTAGACGTAGGTCTGTAGAGAATGTCAAACTAGGATAAATCACTATTTGCATATTCTCTTCCCTTACCTCTTTATATTTCAAGCAAAGTTATTTTTACTTATGTGATTATATTTTGTTATTCATTATCTTTATACTCAAAATTTCATATGGTTTCATTTTTTGTGAAAAACTTTTAAATTCTCAAATCTTACACCTAATTCACCCCCTCCCTCTTAGGTGATTAGCCACTCTAACATCCACTACTAAGTTTGCTTTCATAGAAATCCATACACAATAATGGCTCTTAATATGATTCCTTAAGACCTAGATGTTCTTAAGGAGTAAGCTACATCTCCAATTAGGAGACTCACAAATATGATTGGCATAGTTAACCAAAATTTAGTTATTTTTTTCAAACTAAAATTGTTAATTATCTATCCTGAGCATACTCCAGAGCTTCCTACAAAGCTAATCCTTCAGCAACAAGAGATGATTTAGCTTTAACAATTTTGGAATTACCATGGAGCAGCCACCCGTTTTGCATCCCCCATAAAAGTTATGGGCTTGTTTGTTTCTGTTTTTCTATTTTTATGTTTCTAGAATAGTTTTATAAAATTGTTTTTAAAAACAAGTTTAGAAGAGAACAAAATAAACAAATTATGTTTGGATAATTGTTCTAAAAAGTTGCATTTGAAAAAAAAAACATAAAATGTATTTGAAACAATTGTTCTTGAAATCAAATTGGAGAACTAAGGGAATATGAGAAGTAGACTTGAGTTGAGCGTACAGCGATAATGGATAGAGTTAAAGGACTAAGAGATGGTGTAGACAAATGTGAAAACAAAGTGACTCTGATTAAAAAGAATAATTAGTAAAAATAACAAAAGAAAACCAAGAAAAAAGAAAATAATAAAACATATGTAAAAGTTGTTTTGAGTGTTTTGTTTTAAAAACATACTTATACCAGAAAGTTATTGGTTGAAATGGTAAGTAGCCTCACCCCTATAAGAAGGAGAATATAAGTTCAAATCTTATGAAATTTAGTCAAATGCATAGTTACCAAAGGAGAGGTTCCTACATTTAGTGAATCAATGTTTGAATCCCATTAGGAGAGGTTCCTACATTTAGTGTCTGAAAGTATCTCAAATAGAATAATGCACAGTTTGTGTTCAACTTAATTTCATTACCAAATGGGAGCTTCCTCTTAGTTGTAGTTCTAGGTCTATCCCTTTGCTTTGATGCTTCAACATAAAATGATCTCTTACCAAACAGACTTAGAGTATCATTTTTATCAAAACAACATTATGGGTCTATTTTGATTGATCCATTGTTAAATAGCAAATAATTATTTACACTACAAAAAAATTGAAAGTTACAGCAGTTTATTTGTAGCAGTTAGAAGAAAATTGCTGCAAAGTGTTACTTTGTAGAGGTTTGGATGTTAACCGCTATAAATTTGTAGCTGTTTGACCATGAACAGTCAATGGAGACATTTATAGCAATCATAATCGCTACAAATATGGTGCCAAGCTCGCGCCATTAGGCAGGAACATTATTGTAGTGGTTTAAACTGCTACTGATATTCGCATCACAACCCGTAAAACTTTTCCAACTGTTTAAACCGCCATAAAAATCTAAGCAGATAATTCATAGGAGTTTGCAGCAGTTAGAAACCACGTCAAACTTCCCAACAGATGAAGTATATGGCTTTGGGGTAGTCTTTCTAATTCCGCTCTAGGGTCATTTCTCAGAGACTGTTGGGGATTTATAGTGATTTATCTTAACTAAACGCTACAAATGTACAAACCACTACAAAAGAACGCGCTTTCAGTTGCCTATAAACACCCATACGCCTTAATTCCAAAGTTTTGCCATTTGCTAGTAGCGAAGCCCTTTCGAATTGTGATTTACGAAAATACTAAGATTTTAGTCCACTTTTTAAATATGGATATAAATTGTATTGTTGTAGTTTATTTATTTATTTAATTCAGTTATATTTTGTTTATAACTACTTCTTTTACGTTATTCAACTATTTATTTAGTATAGTTTAGATGGTTAGGTGGATTATGAATACTTTTTTTACTAGGAATATTTTTAATTTGTTGGACCTTATTTTTATTTGTTGATAAGGAATATAAATTGGACTACAAGTACCTATATAACTAGGAATACCTGTTAGACTTTATTTTTTTAATATATTGGACTTAAAGTGTTGTTAGACTAGGAATATTTTTATCTGTTAATTATGATTGTGATGAGGAATATTTTACAAAGTTTAATATTTTGATTCTTACATTATAAATTTTTCAGTAAATTGGACTTTATTTATATATTAATTATATATTATTGATTAGTAATATGGATTAGAAAATTTGTTATTCAAATTTATTTAATATTTTTTCATATTTTTCTTTTAAATAGGATGAGTCATCGACATGGTAAAGAGCTGATAGATGAGTCGTACAGACCTAGGCTTAGCTAGAGTAGTAGTGCTAGTGATAGGGATTCTGAAACATCCTCCTTTTCTTACATCTTAGGGACCAAACAGTAGCATATGGAACCACTTCTAAGGCTATTGAAATCAAATTACTCAATCTGAAATTTTACTCTTAGCTAGTACTGTTCACTATGTAAATTCCAGAGGAGTTACCTGACTTCAAAAAATCATAACTAATTATAAAAATATCAAAATGAAGTGGTTCAAATTGGTACAAGAAGCTAACATAATGCTCTTTCAGGGAAAAATAACTTGTTGACCACGCCTTGACCAGGTCCATGTCAGCAAACATCTGAAATTTACTGTTCATCCAGCGTTTTTCCCTGATTCCAGCATTTTGGTCCTAACATTTGCACTATCCAATCCCCAACTTCTCTTCATGCTTCTTCAATCCTTCCACATTTTAAACCTGTGGGATTGGGATTACATGGAAGGGGATGAGATTTCTAGGGAAATCTCAGTAGCAAACAGTACTAAACAATACATGCATTAATATAAATACTTGTGCTTACTTCCATGTAACATATGAAATACAATTGGCCAAAGTAATTATAGAAACATAGCTTCATACATAAGCACATGTACAACACATTTCAACAAAGCCATAGCACATCAAGCATAACATTCAATACATACAAGTTTATGATAAGTTCACTACCTGGCGTGTAGCCTTTCCTTCCAGCTCCAGCCTTGTCTCTAAGGTCGGCCCCTTCTTTTCATCATTCAGAGCCTATACATAGCATAATAATATCTTTATTATTATCTAGTATAGCTCTACTTAACTCATGCTTAACTAAGATAATATTCTTACTCTGGCATTCCCCTGGCTTTCTTTCTATCTATGGCTACCTTTATTAATAGGGATATTTCTCTATTCTAACTATTAAGAGTAATCCTCTACTTTATTATAGAAGGGACTAGATAACTTACTTACCTCATTCCTAAGCTCTGCCCAGTCCCTAAGCTCCTTGGACTGCTTCTAGCTCCGCCAAAACTCCTTCCTTTCTTTCTCTTCCTTTCTCTCTTTCTCTCTTTCTCTCTTTCTCTCTTCTTTCTCTTATTTTGCCTTGCTTGGCCATGGGAATGAAGTGAAGGCAAGAGTCTATTTATAGGTGAGTAGAGGTGAAATGAATGGATCAGATTGAATCATGATGAATGGCCCAGATTGCTTAGCTTCCTCAAGAAGCTTTGCCTACATCATCATGATGATATCACCCCCTTGATGACTCACCATTATGACATCATCCAAGGACACCCCAGAGGACACCTCAGGGGGTATGTGGTGCAATGGTGGGGTCATTGGGACACCTCACCAGCTGACTCAGCCTCTCCAGAGAATTCCAGAGCCTTTTCCTGAAATGAGCGGCTGAGATTGTGCCACGTGTCCTTTTACTTTTTCCCCTTTTTCTAATCTCATGACTTGTGTCCTTAACTTTTCTTCTTTTCCTGTAATCATGCCATGTGGCACCTTGTGGGTCCCATGAGGATACCTTGCATGCCACTTTATGATCTACAGTCATATCTGATCACTTTTCCCAGTTCTATCCTTAACTGGGAAACCTTACTTTATGGAAAAGCACTAAAATATTATTGTAATGCCTCTTTAACTCCATAATCCTTAGGCTTATGCTTTTGGGCTTTTGGATTGCTATCTTGGATTTCTAACTAAGCCCAAACACTCTGGTGGCTCATTTCCCAAGAAACACCTCTTACTTCTTCTTTATGCCCACAGGAACTTTCACTATTTTCCTTAAATTTTCACTTTCTTGCAGTTTAGTCCTTGAACATCATCTGTATACTTCCGGGACTCCTGCATAATATGGTCTAGTAGCCTGCCTTTTTCAGGCTACATACTGGGCTTCTAGGCCTGAAAATTGGGATATGACAGATTCTAAGCTAGACATAGCGTAAATGATTATGAGACCAACCAACTCAATGAGACATTCATGTTGTCTCTGTTTGAGAGAGGACCTCCTTGAACTGGAGAGTATTCCTACCAACATGATGCAAGAGAGGAAGCACGAGGGGGAGGAAAGTGGTGGGGGTGGTTAATGGCCAAGTAGAGGAGCAGCCCCATTGTGGAAGGCGACAAACGAGACAGTAGTATGTAAGCATTTATTTAATTTTTGTTTTATGATTTATAATTTAAATTTTATATAAGTTTGGATAATAATAATTGTTTTTAAATTACACTTATTTTTATGTAACACTTTGTAGACGAGCAAGGGATCATGTCAACTAGTAGAATAACAACTATAGATGTCTCCATGATGACGAGGGGGCGTGTGATAATGCCAGTCAAATAGTCCACCAAGAGTTTAATGATTGGTTTACACGACAAATACGTAATGACAATAGACCTTACACAACCGAATTTAGAAATCTTTCACTTCGCCCGTTAGACCATGTGAGAAGGTATACCGCCTATAATGTTAACGGGTTCAAGTTCTACACAGTTACACGTAACCAGGGATTGCTGACATAAAACTCCAGGGTTTGTGGCACATTTAGGATGAGGAGTTATGCTAGCAGCAATGACTGCGACATACGTGGCATCACTTATTACAAAAATCTTATTGGCATCTTTGAGTTAAATTACCAGCTTTTCACAATAACTCTCTTCAAGTGCTCATGAGCAAATACGACATCTTCACGGGGTATTACTGTTGATGACTTAAGCATCACATCTGTCAACTTTTCAATGCTCATTCACATAGGTGAATCTGAAGATGATAACCCCTTCATTATGGCCTCTCAGGCACACCAGGTTTATTTTGAGGAGAACAAGAAGCATAAAGATTGAAATATAGTGGTTTACCTCTAGCCACTTGATCTTTTTTGACATAGGTGATGGTGACATTACCGCTTACGACTACAACCAACAAATTTTGAAAACTTCTTCTCTCAAGGTGATGGCAAGTTAGCTATTATTTGGTATGTGTCATCTTCATACAAAATTAAATTTCAATTTATTATAATTGGAGTATAAATTAAACTTAACAATATTTTGTTATCAAAAATCTCTTTTGAAACAGGGGTGATGATGGCGATGAATAACTTTTAGTACGCTTTGAATACTTAGTGCCTGTTTGGCACTAAGGTTTCAAAAGTCCCTTTGGAAAAAACTTTGGTTTGGAAAAATTTTAAACAAACAGTCATATTTGTTCAAAAGTGATTTTGCCTAAAACCATGGTTTAAAACTATAGTTTTGAATAAAGTACTGAAACTAACTTTTGACACAGTAAAAAAGCTTATGGACTATCTAATTACTATCTTACCCCTACTTTTTCTTATACCCTCTCTCCTCTCTCATCTCTCTTCTATACCCTCTCTCTTCTCTACTCTCTCATCTCTCCTCTCTTACCTCTCCTCTCTCTTTTTCATCATATCTCCTCTCTCCTCTCTCCTCTCTCCTCTTTCTTCTCTATCCTCTTTTCTCTCTCCTACTTTTAATCAAATCACACCATTTTTGGTAATTTACCAATATAAAAAGTGATTCTACTACTAATCATCCAAATATCTCTATTTTCAAAATCTATTCTTCCCAAAATCTATTATTTCCAAAATCTATTATCCAAAATCTATTCTTCCCAAAATCTATTCTCTAAAAGTTAATACAAACAGGCACTTAATGTAACATTTCTTCTCCTACAAAAATAATTATAAAAGAAAATTAAATGTTGTAAAAAAAACACAAATTTGTTTACTAGCAATTAACCGCTACAAAAACAAAAAATTGCTGCAAAGTCCATAAAACCGCTACAAAATCATACATTATAAGTTTTCTCTTCCTATTTTCAAATGCTTGGCACCTCATCAGTGCTCCTATTCTATTATGGTTTGTTTTCTCTTCTTCTTTCCTTCTCTTGATTCTTCCTTCATATTGTGATAAGATTATATTAATTTATAAGTTTATTTGTCTTTCATATTTGTATATTTATTTTTATTAGTGTAAGTATTTATTATTTTCAACAGCTCCCTACACAAATTATTGAATCTATTTAATTATTTATATGTCATATTTTCTCCACTTTCTAACTCTCTTGTACACCTTCATTCATCTACTTCAATAACTTTCTAATATCTAATATTAATTTATACACTTTCTATAACTTAAGTATTTGTCATAAAATAAAATATATTAAATTTAATTACATTGTATAACTAAATAATAAATTTAATTACATTGTCAGAATAAAACTTTAATCTATCTAATTTGTTACATTATCTATATATTTACATATAGACATACATTGTATTAAAAATTTATATATTTAATTATATACTTATAAGTACTTTTACATGGATTTTAAAATCTTTATGACAACATTTGTAGTGGTTAAATAACCACAACAAACACGAGAAGTAGGGACAATTCTTTTTTAAAAAACTTTTTGAACTTTTAGCGCCAACTTGAAAATTTTCATTTGCCACCAAAATATTTTGTTGCCTTACAATTTCTTGCTAACCAATGGTGATTTTATAGCAGTTATATAACTGTTATAAAAGTTTTCCCCTTACATTTGTATACTAATTTATAGTGGGTTCTAATCGATACTAAATTATATAAACTGCTATAAATAGTTATAGCAGTTTGACCATTTAAACTATTACAAATATATTTATAGTGCCTGAATTTGTAATGGTTAGGCAAATTACTACAAATATACTTTCCAACAGTTTTAACTATTATAAACGTGTAAATTTAACTGTTGTAAAATATATATTTTTTGTAGTGTAGAATTTTTTTATGAGAAACAAAGTTTTGATATTAATTTTTACTGGTAAGGTCAACCTAGTGTACAATCTAGAGGAAGGCAAACTACTCTATAAAATATTTTGTACTCATACGGTCAACCTAACAATTTAGAGGAAGGCAACTAATCTATAAAATAGAAAGGTCAAAAATAAAATTAAAAAAATAAATTTTATCAATATATTTACAGAATATAAAAATGAACAAATTACTATAAGACTATCTCACTACAAAATTTATTATTCAAAAATACATAACGCACATGTCCTTAAGTAGGTGTAATTAACTTATCTTGAGTAGGTATAATTCTTCTTAAGTTGTATGTAATATTATTTTAGTATCATGTAAAATAGAAGATAACTTATATATAGTTAAAGATATATTACACATTATTAAAAATGAGTTATATTTACTGAACATAGATTGTACTTAGTCTTAAAACAAATTTCACATGCCTTTAACAATAAATTTTATAATAGAAAAGCTTTCAGTAATTTTCCCTCTAAGAATTAATTTTCTAAAATTCACGTTTTAAATAAGGGAAAACCCTGTGCCCAGACCCCTTGACTCGAACATCATCTGCTTATAGCGGGCTGATCCCACTGTTTCATTATTTTTTTTGATTTGTTTTCCCGTGCTTTTTATCTGGTACGTGTTAGATTTTGAAAGAACAATAAGATCATAAAAGTGAGATAATAAAAATAAAAATATTGAAGTCAATGTAATGACCACAAATAAAATTTGTAATAAATATATAAGAAAAAAGTTAATATAATGTCTGGAGAAAGATAATAGAAAATTATTTAAAGTAATTTATATATATATATATATATATATATATATATATATATAAGATTATTGAATGTGTGGATAAGGAGAGAAAGAGAGTAAATGACAAGATGTGAAATCCTTTATAAATATGATGAAAATTAAAGAAAGTATTTATTAAAATGATTGAATGTGACTTTTTAATTAATAATTTATCTAAATATTTAGTTATCGATAAAATATAATAATATTTTATCATTTATATAGTTGACTTTAATTATAGGGTAAGATTTTTTGTTGTGGCAGCTTTGATAAAATTATATTAAAACTATTATCATATTATATAAAAGCACAATGAATGAGAATTGCTTTTTAACAATTATTTAACTATTTATTAGCATAACAATTGTTTTTTTGAAAAAAAAATACTTTTTAAATTGGAACGTTTGTTGGTGTTGGCTATTGGCTATAATTTAAAATTTCTAATTCTAAAACAGTTTCCATTCTAAGGACTAATATTTTGAGTTTTTGACTTTCCTATAGCGCGGGCTGAATTTGACAATTGACAATACAGCTATAACTTTCTTGATTCACCAGCGTAATGCCCAAATTCGTATGATTGAAGATGTTAATTTCAAAGAGACTCTTCGTCTTCCTCATGCTCTTTCTTGGTCTTACAATTTCAGCTCATGGACAACAAGAAAGAGGTTAGCATTTGCTTGTAAGCAATGTAAGAATGGCATTAACATTATGAATTTATTATCTGAACTGTTCAATTTAAGCTACGCTTTGATTTCCATTTGTTTATCATTTTGCAATTCCGTTTATCACTGTCGAAGCTTCGCGGGTTCGAGCTTCCTCCATAATCGCCAATCCAATGGTTTAATGGGTTTTTCCCTCAAGTCTCAAAATCAATTGAAAGCTAATGGGTTTTTCAAATCTTATCACAATTTGTGGTGTAAACTGTAAAATGTAAACATCTTAATGTAAACATCTTAACTTTTTTTCCTGAGTTCGATGGGTCTTTCTTTCTGGTTAGGTTTCGTAAGCATTGATTGTGGTGGTCCAGAGAATTTTGAATATACGGATGGAACCATTAAGTATACACACAGATGGAGCTTATATTAACACGGGTCAATTGAAATATTTCCTCTGAATATAACTACCCAAAAAATCCCAATCTGCCACAAGCACTTTCAGATCTCAGAAGTTTTCCTGAGGGTAAGAGGAATTGTTACAACATAAAAACTCCAATAAGAAACAGTTTGCATTTGATAAGGGCTTCTTTCTTGTATGGAAACTATGATGGAGAAAACAATATTCCAGAATTTGATCTATATGCGGATGTCAATTTCTGGTCCTCAGTTACATTCAGAAATGCTTCAGAGCAACTCATAATGGAAATCATTAGCTTGAAAGTATCAGAGATTAATGTTTGTCTTGTGAACAAAGGATTGGGAATTCCTTTCATCTCAGCATTGGAACTTAGACCAATTCTTTATGGCCCTATGTATGGCACTGAATTTGGTTCATCTGCTTCACTTTTACTCTTCAAAAGATGGGACATTGCATCTCTCAATGGAAGTGGAAGATATGAAGATGATGTTTATGATAGAATTTGGTCTCCTTACAGTTCATCTTCTTGGGGAACTTTGGAAACTTCTTCAGCCATTAATGGTAGTAACAGTGGCTATAATGCGCCAGTTGAAGTCATTAGGACTGCTGCTAGACCTAAGAGTGAGAGTTCTCCTTTCGAATTCTCCTGGAAACCAAATGATCCGAACTCGAAATTTATGTGTAGTTGGACTTTGCTGAAGTTGAGAAGCTTCAGAAAGAAAAACTGAGGAAATTCAATATATCCTGGAATGGATCTCCATTAATTGGACCCTTTTGTCCCTAGTTACTTAAACGCAACCATTGTGTCGAATTCAAAATCCTTGATGGGAAATGAACTTCAAATTTCAATTTCAAGAACAGAAGACTCAACCTTACCAACCATCCTCAATGCAGTTGAGATTTATGTCGTAAGACAGATAGATGCAATACCAACATTAGAACAAGAATGTATGTTTTGTTTTCATCTGGAAGAATATGTTTCTGTGCATCATTACCAAATCATTGTCCTATTTTAAGTGAAATAATTATAAATGCAGTTGAAGCAATCATGAATATCAAACGAACATATGGCGTTCAAAGAAATTGGGTTGGTGATCCTTGTGAGCCAAAGGACTGCGGTTGGGATGGCTTGGCATGTAACTATAGTAACTCGCTTCCACCGCGCATCATATCCCTGTGAGTTCCTTCTATTTACTCTTTCTTCATGCTCTTATTCCCCCAATACGAGAATTGTGATTGCATAAAAGTTAAAGTTTTAGAAGAGATCACTTTGTTTTGATAGGAATTTGAGCTCAAGCAGTTTGAGTGGGGGAATAGCTTCTGAAATTTCCAATCTCGTTACTGGAATCATTGTAAGTACATATCAATAAAAATTCTGATCATACTCTCTCCCACTAATTTGAGTAGATTAAAAAAATAAAATAAATTAGTTAATTATAACCAAATCGAACCCCTCAGAACAAATTCATATTATATATTATTTTATCTACTCAAATTAGTCAACTAGCTCTTATATTAATTATAATTAACTTATTTATTTGGCTTCCCTAATCTATCTAAAAAAAAGTCAACTAACTTTTATATTAAAGACAAAAGGAGTAGCATATCAGATTTTTTTTTAATCCTAACCAGAACTAGTTTTGTTGATTATTAAAAATTACTAAAAGACAACATTATTTTTTATTTGTTACATAATTTTTTTGTGTCAGGGATATCAAACAATAGCTTAACTGGATCAATACCTCAGTTTCTAGAAGACTTGAAATTCCTTACAGTTCTGTAAGACTAGTACAAGTTGGCATTGTAGTTCTGACATTTGCATGGTGATATATATTAAAAGAAATATTATGTTTCCTATGTAGGAACTTGAAAGGCAATCATCTTTCAGGTTCTGTTCCTGGTAACCTGTTAAAAAGATCAAGAGCCGGATTACTTACACTGAGGTATGCCTTGCTTGAACAGACTTTGGGAATCTTATTTTAAGTTTACATTTTTTACTCCTCCAATCCTTAATATAAGATTTAATTGGAGAGTTTATCTTAATCTTAAATATAAGACACATTTTGTATATTGTCAACTTTTTCCTGAATTACCTCTATTGATACTCCCTCAATAATAATCAAAGGGAGAAAGTTAAAGAAAATGATTAAAGTATTTTAGAAAAAATATGACGTATTAACTAATTTAATTAACTTCCTTAATTTAATAAAATTAGTGAAATAAATCCTATATTGAGGACCTGAGGCGTATTTCTCATGAAACTAACAGAAATTACCATCTTCAGTGTGGATGACCAAAATATTTGTGGCTTAAGTACGTGCAAGAGAAAGAAGAATATTGCTGTTCCCATAGCTGTTTCTATATCATCAGTTCTGGTTCTGTTGATTGCCTTTGCTCTTCTTATATGGAAACTGAAAGAAAAAACCATCAGGTAATTTTAAATATTATCTTGTGAAAGTTCTAAGCAAAGAGAGAATCATCATTCGTAATATATCATTGATGCAGATAAAAACTCAAATAGTTTGACTTGGCAAAGAAAACTAGAGATAGCAATAGGTGCAGCACAAGGTGAGTAGTATTTTATTGGTTTTGTGCCTTTAAATCTCATTTTTGTAGACAGGCTTGAAGTACTTCTGATCTGCAGGGTTCGAGTATGTAGACAGCCATGGATGCAAGCCACCTATAATCCACAGACATGTGAAGACAGCCAACATTCTATTGAATGAAAACTTGGAAGCTACGGCCTCTCCAAGGTGTTTTAAGAATGATAACACTAATACAGGTTCTGGAGTCATGGGCACCACAGGCTACCTTGACCCAGAGTAAGTACTCACTATCTTGACTCAGTCTAATGAATGAGTCGTGTTCATAACTCATGAATAGTATAACATTATAAATTATATAAGGTAAAATAGCATCTATCACCCTGATATTATTTTTTTAATTGCATATAGCATCTTAATCTTATTTATAGTGTAACCAGCACCTTTATGTTATTTTTCTAATACTTCTAACACCCTAATTTTATTTATAATGCATTCAGCACTCTAAACTATAAATAAACTTAAGGTACTCGATATAACTAGAAAATAACATTAAAATGTTTGATGTACCATAAATAAGATTAGGGTGTTGAATGCTATTAGAAATAATATAAGAGTATTAGATACTACTTTACCCAATTATGTATTTTGTATCGATATAAATATATTTTGAAATATGTAATCATTTGTGCAGGTACTACAAGTTACGAAAGTTGAATGAGAAAAAGTGATATTTATAGTTTTGGAGTAGTCATATTAGAGCTAATAACAGGTCAACCAGCAGTTATAAAAGGTGAAGAATTGCTTCACATAACTCTGTGAACGCATATGAACTTGAAACAGGGGATTTTAGGAATAGCAATGGCATGTAGTGCATCACCCTCCATTCACAGTCCTACTTTGAATTTTGCGGTACAAGAGCTTAAACAGTGTTTGGAAATGGAGTGTCCTCCTCACAGTGACAGATTCGAGATGGTACCAAGACAGGTTTATAGTGAGGTATATAGTTCGTTTGAGCCTTATTCCTATCTTATTCTATCACTTCTCCTTTTGTCAGATAATTGTATAGTTGCTGACTTTTTGTTTACAGTATAATTCTTTTTTTTTATCCACCTAGTTTACTAAAGTTTTGCCCCGACTATATTTGGATCTAACCCGCATCGCGCATCTAGCTATAGTGGGTGAGTCTCCTAACAGAAACTTTCTGCGTACGCTAAGACTCGAACTCGATACCTCACTTAAATAATACTGGGCCGCTTATCACTCAACTACTTCAATGGTGTAATCCTCCAAGGGTAGTCCCCAAAATGAACCTAGATGGGAAAAGTTGCTAGTTGTAGTTCGCGGAGCAACATGTTGGGTATTCGGGAGTATTCATCAACCAAGGTCCATTGTCAACAATGAACTCACGATCTTCCAGGTTTTTGAAGCTAATGAGGTAGAAACATCCTATTTTTCCCTTTACACAGAATCTTGAAGGATCCAAGTTTAGTGGAGGCGCTGGTTGAGCTTGCAGACAGAGAAAGAGTGGACATCCACTAGGATGGCAATTGCATAAGAGGAAAAATATGAGTGTAGGTGGTTACACTACTAGAAAATATAGTTTTCATAACACTACTTTACAGCGATTAAATGAGAAAATATTATAAAAAAATTGATGATATTTTTATAATTAAGTTGCTAAATATTTGCTTTTTACGGCGATTATTTAAAAAAATGTAATGGGGTTTTTTCTAAAACTACCTTTAAAATTTCTTTTTATAGCAGTTTTAGGAAAAAAGACAAGTAAAAAGTTTTTAAAATATTATAACTTTATTGAAATGAATAGTTTTATAATGTTATAGTTGTCTCATACTCTTATCCTACTCCAAACCTCAATAACAACTAAAAATCAATAATTTTCTCTAGGTTGTACTGTCACCATCTACTCAATCACCGTCGTACTCAGCATCACCATTCATAAGTTTTATTTTCTCTTCGCCATCTTTCCCTTCACTCCTTCAACTTTACACTCATTTGAATCTCTTTGTCATCTTGTAATAAGGATCTCAAAGAGCTTCAATAGCAAAAGTTTATAAATTTTCAACTTTTTCACCATATCTTCGACTTCTTTAGATCTAGTTCAATACTTTCGACGATGTTAGCCATGATGACTAATAGTAGGTGACAGTAGACGGACCTTGTCAAAAGGAACTCGAATAAGTCCAATAGAAGAAGCTTTTGGATCTTCAACTTCACCACTAAATCTTTGACTTCTTCGCTAGTTCTAGTCTAATGTTTTTAATGAGGGTGGCTTTAGCAACTGATGGTGAGTGGTTGGCCTGGTGACTTTTCACGACGGTTAATAATATAATCACCATCAAAAGTCAATTTTCATGGCGGTTATAAAACTGCCATAAAATCATTCAATTTATAACAGTGATAGCATTAATGTCGCTTCTAAACTGTCGTGAAAAGTCCTTTTTAACCACTGTTAAAAAATGTTTTCTACATTAGTGTCAAGTGAGGTCATTCTCACTCAAATGCTAGAGAAAACTCAATTTCATTGCTAAAGCATTTGAATTTGAATCATCCATGAAATCTAAACTTTAAAGCCACAGTATTCACATACGTTGCTATATCCGACTAATATTATGTTGTGCTTAACAGAAGATGATTTCTGGATTGTTATTGCATTCGTCAATAGATGAATAGTCGTCTATCTTTTGGTTCAATCCTTAGACAATATCCTATACAAACTGAGTCTATTCATCTACCTTGATATAGTTGAATATTGTTGTGAGCTTAATGTTGAAACTGTTTAAGGACAATTGTCTACTCAAGTGATTCAATGTTGAGTGCTCTCTGGATAAGGTTCATTATTTGTCTCTATGGATATAGTCGATTATCTGAACTGGACCTAAACTTATCATGAGACTACGATATAGCCGTCGCACTAATATTCAAATTAGACACTTGGAAAGTTATTCGACTATCATATTGTTGATCTATAGTTATGCTCTCTGGAAAGAATTTGTGATCATCTAGCAAACGCTAGTAGTCTACTCCCATATTTCACTGTGTTCTACAAAATACAGTAAACGCATGTGATGTTCTGTCTGACTGCTCATCATTTCTGGAAAAAAAATAACTTGAAGATCATATTATGATGAGTCTACTGCTAAATATGCAACTATGCTTGTGCTTCACTTCTAAAACTTCAGTTTACTCTAGTCATTGGTCGCCTATACCACAGTAGCCGTCTATCGAGAACTTCTATATAAGTTAGGGCATGTCTAAGCTTATTCAACTAGTAAGCCATAGAAGATTATTGTGCTGGTTACTTTTACTCCTATAGGTGCATTAAAGGCTTCACCTAACAGCTAGTTTATGTGAGTAACAGGTTGATCTTGTTTCTAACATCTATTTATTCAAATTTATACAAGGAGTTGCATTTAACTCTGCAACAACCACCCTAATCATATTAAGTGCAAAAACTCCATCGGCTGTAAGAATCATTGATTATTTGAGCTAGCTACTCACTATACTCTTGAACTTCATTTGTGAACATCCAACCTTTGTGAGGTTATGTTATATAGGATCATTTGGGGACCATTCATTCTTGCTATGAAGAGAGAAACTCAAGATCAGTGGAAATAATTTTGAGGGAATTTGAGATTACTCTAGTGTAAGGGGGTGAGATTACTAGGCCTAGTGAAGAGGTCAAGGGATTGTAGTGGCTTGACAAGTGCCTGGATCGAATTTGTGGAATTTAATGGAGAAATCTCAAGTGAGGGGATTAGACGGAGGCTCGAGTTGAGGAACTAAACCATGATAAATCACAATGTTGTATTCTACATATTTAAGCAATCGATACTAGTGTGATATAATCGTCTACTCATTTTGTATAAATTTTTTATTTACCCACCCCCTCTTGGCTACACTAGCCACATACCAGAAGTAAAAAGCTACGAGTGTTGTAGAATTGGCTCCTCTCGGGTGGGAAAACAAAAGGGGGGAATCATCAATAAATAGAGACTCGTATTTAGGATAATTTTTCACAAGGATGTTGCCAAGCACTGGTCAAGCATGCTTTTCACCAATGCCACTAAAAGTTTTCGAGAATACCTGGAAGTTCGGCGAAGCAACTTGATTACCCTTGTGAAACCAAATCACTGTATAGACTCAATTTACGTCCCCTAACAAATACAACAACTAGAGGGAAGAGAACCGAACCAGAGAGGAGAGCGTTTTAAGAGGTATCTTTTTTTCACCCTTAAAATCTGACTCTCATGATCCGCATAAAATCTCATAAAAATAATTCCCCAACGGTTATTGAAATATTGAATTATAATAAAAATATTTTTTATTTAAACAATAAAAAAATACTGTCTCACCCATTTATTCAAACGGACTTAAGCCCTAATTTATTAAAAAGTGAACTAGGGATAACTCAACCACTACTGTTTGGACTCATAAAACGGGTATAAGGTTTGGAAATTAACAATTTTGAAATTGTTTTGGTTGACTAAAATTCTTTTTCTTATAAGGTCCTTTAATGATATCATCTTCTTTACTTTTTCCTTTGACACAGAAAATACTTTAATATATAATCTTCATCTAGATGTTACCTTATTGTTACTACTTGAGTTAGGGTAGTGTGAGTGGAGAAAGTGGATTTTCTTTATCTTGTTTGGGGGATTATACTTTTCTTAGGATAATGCTTGTAAGTTGAAACAATAATTTATGTAGAATGAATGAAGGTAAGCTATAGTGTGGGGGCAAAGCCGAAATAAGATTAGGGGTCAAATCTATGCATCACTATCTTATCTCAAAAACTCAACAACCTACATGATCTTGTCTGTGGTTAATGTTGTCGTTTTTTAAATGCTAATAGATTAGAAAATAAATAATAATTAATATATTAATAAATATTGACAGAGAAGCCAAAACCTGTTGGCACGTAGCCAACAGCCTTCCCTTATCTTGGGACATACCCCCTTTCTTCGGAACAAGGTTTCTCCCTCTTTGATAGCGACCTTACCACCCCGAACGCTGTTTATACCACCCAGATTCATTGACTTCTTTCCTTTTTTTTCAGATGTTTGGTTCATCTTTTCCATCAAATAAAATGTTTGTTTAATTTAATCTTTTTCCTTAAATTTGCACAAATTTAAAAACTAATATTTTAAATAGAAAAAAATTGAATGACCAAAATATATAATTTAAAAAATAAAAATAAAAATAAATTTAAAGAATTAATTATTATATTAATCCTGATTTTATTAAAAAAAATAAGACGTGTTAATCATTGGTAGATTTAAGAATCAAGGAGAAAAATTTTCAAATAAATTAAATTTTTTATAATGAAATTTTTTATCCTTTAAAATTTTTATAACTTATCGATTTAATCTTTAAAGTTTAATTCTTATCAATCAAGTCTCTAAAATTTTATAATTATATATATAATTAGTCCTTTTAATTTGAAGATATATAATCCTAAACACGTAAGTGGACTAAACATTAACTCAAGGATGTCAAACTCTTCCTAGATTATATTACCAAAAAAATTGTGGGTCCGATGATATGAATTAAGAATATAAAATTGTGTATGATACTTCATGAACTTGATTGGTTAAATTTTAATTTTAGGAACCAAATTGATAATTCAAACAAATTTAAGGGGCCCACTAGTTTTATTGTCCCTTAAACTTTTTTATTAATCGAAAAATATTTAAGGGAACAAATTGAATATCAAATTTCATACACATATATGATATTTTGTCAATTACATATTTCATAAAAAAAAAACTCATTTAATTCTTTTCTAAATATACTTTACTGTTCTTAAAGAGCTACCTATCAAACATCATTTAAATACATAACTATATGATCATAAATAATTTAATATAATAATAAGGTTGAATGAATCTAGACACATATATCCTAAAAGATGTGAACCTAAACAGTAATTGGGCCCATGAGGGGTTAGATTCAGCGAAGTAGGTAATATTCTTCCTGTTCTTATTATATAATGTAATTACATACTATTGGGATTAATCTGAGTAAGAAGCAATTCGATATCGTTTAAGTGAGATCTTGAGTTTAAACTTTGACGTATGTATAAAATCCCCATTAGGAGATTCACCCACCATAGTCAGGTACGTGATGCGGGTCAAATCTAAATATAGTTGAGACAAAACTTTGATGAACAGGGTGAACAACTAAAAAAATGTAATTAGAGAATTAATTTCAGTTTTAAATATAAAACATATTTTCTACATTTATTATTTTTTTTAAATTATCTCTATTTATACTCTTTTAACAATAATCAAGTAAAAGATAAAGGAAGTTAGGGAAGATAATTAGGGTGTTATAAAAATAACATATCATATTAACTAATTTAACTAATTTTTTAATATAATTAAATTAGTTAAATAAGTTATATATTAAAAATTAGAAAAATATCTCATAATATAGTAAATTAAATTTTAAATTTTTATCATGTCAGGTATTTATAGTTATTATTTAATAATATTTTAAATATGATGATTTTTAATAAAAATATATTCGTTCTTAAAGAAAAAAATGATTGGGCCTTGTTTAGTTCCGTGAAATCCAAGGCAAGCACACCCGTTACTATTATTATTGTTAATAATTAGTATGAGCTTCCACTTTGTTGATTCTTGAACCTTAACCAAGCTTTCCATTTCAACCTTCAAATTCCGATTGACTTGCCTCCAAACTTTATCCTATTTTATTACCGTCGTTGCTTTCATTTCTCAATTACTTTCATCATTCCATTTTAAAAATAAAATTAAAAAAGTTTGGTCTTTCATCACATCATTAAATCCATGTCACCCAATTGGTCAAAAAAAACAAAAGAAAAATCCATGTCACTTGAAACTTTCATTATTATCCTTTATATTCCTACGACTCATTCAAAGTCTATCCCCTTTTAATTTTTATCACTTTTTTTTTTGTTGTCAGATTTATCGTTACTGTTTTAATCCAAGGTTTATCCAAATACCCCGCTTCTCCCATTTGCTTTTTATATCTAATGCCCTTGGCTGCATAAAACGATGGCGTTCTTGTCAATTCAGAACCCATTGACAAACTGTTGCTAAAAACGGGGATCTCACAAACCATAAAATTAACCTAATAACTCAACAAATTTCTTTCGATTCTTTGAGATAATCGATCTTATTGTATTTTAAAAAATTTAATTTGTTAATCCTTATTAGTTCCCTCCAATTATGAGTATTAGTTCCTATGTTTCTAATAATGAGACTATCCACTAAATAATATATAAAATGTCACCAAATATTCTTCCACTCTTAAATATAAAATTTATTTTATAATACTGTAAATTATGTATTATATTTAAGATTAATAGAGTATAAAATAAAAAAAATATTTTAAAAAATAAAATTTATTTACTATAAGTATAATAAAAAAATTTATACTCGTGACTGTCTCCTTTAATTTATATATAATTTATAATAAACTATAAGGATAATACAGGGTTAGGATGAATTTATCACTCTAAAATAGCACTTTATATTATAAATTCTTTTTTTGTGCACTAAATATTATAAAATATTCTTTTTAGTAGCATTAACAAATTTGTTAATTTTCTAGAACTTGTTGAGTGCAATCGCCCTTTTTATGAACAGGGTGTTAGTGGGTTCTAAATTGATCAAATCACCATTGCTTTTAAGTAAGCAGATATAAGAGGTAAAGGAGAGAAGCCAACCTATTAGATGTTAGTCAATCTAGTATTAAAATTCAATTAAGATCAACTAATTAAGCCAATAAACTAATTAAATTATCTTCTAGTCAATTTAGTTAAGAGTGTTAGGCAAATAAATTGGGTTGAATTTTATTTTTTTTTTCTTTTATTACTGATCCTAAAATAAAAAAAAATAACAAATAGCAATACGTTACATTTGTGATATAGCAATTCAATTTATTTAATTGTGTGATTTATGTATAAATATCCGTTCTCTTATTGGTTATTATTTTTTTCACTAATTACTCAATTATATTACTAGATAATTAATTTTAAAATTTATAATTATCCCTTCTAGATATCTCCTTGAATAATTCAATATAACCTTACACGGATAAATTGATTTGATTTTGGTTCTTATAGGCTATTATTAGTATTCGTTATGTAAGTCTAGTGTCTCTATCCCATGCCTACAATACATGGAAAAAATAATATCAACGAAAAAAAAATAATTTTCGTTCATAATTGAACTCAAGAAATATTTGATAATCAATTATTATACTCATTTTAATTATTTGTAAATAATATTTATATAGAACAAAATGGTCAAGCCAATTTAGACATAGGATCAGAATTTCTTATGGTAATTTATATATTTTTAAAACATTAAAAAAGTTCAACCAAAGCACATTCGCTAAAGACTAAATATAAATTACCATAAGAAATTCTGATCCTATGTCTAAATTGGCTTGACCATTTTGTTCTCTTCTTTTCACATTCATTTGGTAAGAGTTGTAACTATTTTGTGCAACTCCTCCAAAACTTGAATTAAAATTTTATTTTAGAAAACTTGAGGTTCTTATATATTGGTGATTTATTCTAATTTTGATAACAATCATAGTACTCTTCTTTTATTTATATCCACAACGATTGAATAGTAAGAAAGTGAAGAATAAATATCTATAAGGAATTGAGTAGTAAGAAATGCTTTGTAATTATTTATAGTCCTGCCTTTGAAGACAGGAAAAATCATATTTACAAATTTCCTCATATTAAAACCCCACTTCAGTTTTTTGACTTTTTTTAGTGAGCTAGACACACTTCCAATGCTTAAAAAAAACTGAGAGAAAGACATTAAAACACTGCTTAAATAAATATGCCAATCACTCTTAAATGACTTTATCACTCGTAAGTACTAAAAGACTAATTTGAGATTAATTTTTTTAACCACATTATTTAAATGTCATCAATTTCAAATTTTAAAAAATAAAAAAGATCACAAGAGCTAACAAATTGCTGAATATCCACTACTCGTTATAAACGAAAATTAAAAGTAAAATTAAATATTAATTTAACTTACAACTTGAATCTATTAAATAATAATAATAAAAATAGTGATGACTAAAGATATATAAATAATTTCTCTGCGAAATTTAATCTTAAACTAATCCCCAAAACCTTCACAATAATGAGATTATCTCAAAGTTTTGAATCAAAATTTACAAATTTAAGGATATCTTTACGTCTTATTCCCTTAAGAATTTAAACGAATCAACACTACAGTATTTATAAAAAAATTAATTAATTTAAATTAAATTAAATAATTATAATTGAATTTAAATTTAAATTTTCAACATAAAAACATATTATGTATTTTTTAATATATTTAAATTAATTAATTAAATTATATATTAATTATAATTAATTTTTTTAATTATTTTTTTAATTTACTAAATGAATTAATAAACTTTAAAAATAAATTTCTATTAAAAAGAATTGCTCCTTTCAAATTGTAGATATATTTTTTATTAAAATATTTTAATGATGCATGTAATAAAAGAAAACTCCACAGGTACTGTAGCCACATACCCTACTCCCTACTCTACTACCCCGAACCCATTGCCTACCCTTCTCTCTGCTCCTAATCTAGCCCCGGGAGCAATAGCCCCAACCTATAAATCTTACCAACAAAACGCCAAACACGTCGTCGTTTTCGTTATTTTCCTTTGACCTTCATTCTTACATTACAATGATAGTCACTGACCCACAAAATAACGCTACAAATGTGTATAACAGATAACATATATAAATCAATTATAATGCGCATATTACCGAAGTTTTGATAATATTAATAAATAAAAATAGTAGTAATAATAATAATAAATACATATTATTAGTTAAATATATATTCAACTACAACTATACAAAAGCTTGATACTTAAAGCAGTTTACCAGGACAATGCTGCATATGTCTGTCTTCTTAATTTTTAAATAATTTTTTTAAAAAAAATAAACTAAAAAAAAATTAAGATCTTAAATCTTAATCCATACCAATCACAACTAAAATAAATATTTACAAATAAAGAGGAAAAAAATAATCTCTTACTATTCCTCCCTCTGCTTCCACCTCGCTTGCTTTTGTATCCACACACGGGAGAAAATCAGAATAGTGACCCTCAAAATAACACGAGCTGGGCGCAAGAAATCAGCAACACCAATGTGTGGTGTTGTTCCGCTTCACTTCACCAGCTCCGAAATCCACCCCACATCCGGAGCTCCACCCGATGAACCCGAATCCGACCTATCCAGGGAGTTCTCTTTGCTCAATTTCTCGAACATCTTTGCCCTTATGGTCCTTCCGGACTCTACCCGCTCCATAACCGGCTCCTCCTCATAACTCTGCTCCCAAATATCAAAATAGTTGCTGCCAGCGCGAGCTGGGGCCTGCGTAGGGGTGGTGGGGAGGCTGCAGAATCCGGGTCGGAGTATGGATCCCCTCGGAGACCCGAAACAGGGAGATCCCATAGGAACATTCCAAGAAGAGGATAACGACAAAGACTTGGCCTTACCTAGCTGCAAATTACGCAGAGAAGCAACCATCTCACTGATGGAGCTCGAACAAACAGACCGACTCAGAGATTGTGCCATCGGAGACACAGGAGGAGACTCCGTCGGAGAACTAGCCGGAGGTGAAATCGAAGACGGAGACGACATGAACGGCAGCGTTTTAGAACAAGACTCAATCGCCATCGCCTGCCTCAACGGAGAGCCGTCGTACGAATCTACAGAGTTACCACTCCTTGGACTCTGCTGAGGCAGAATCCTCAGTTGGTCCGGCGTGTGAGCAAAAAAGCAAACCCTTCTCCGGCAGCTCGTACCATCCTTACACGGCTGCGTACGATAACGAGACGGGTGAAGCCAACACTCAAATACTCCATGAGCGAACTCACAAGAATCGCCCTTCTTACAGCTCCCCTTGCGAAAATCAGGGCATGCAGTCCCCGAATAGTGATACTTCCTCGGATCCCTACGGCGAGCTTTCTCGCCTGGATGAGCATAAGGGCATTCCGTCCAGTCGTGTGACCTACCACGCGCGCACCTCCTCACCTTGAACTCGTACATCCGGAAATGATCGCACGTGTAGGCATCGACGGGAGCATCGGAACCACGACACGGAACATCGGAATCAGAGTCGATGTCGGCGTCGTTGGATGGGAGATAACGCTGCAGCGCCGAAAGAGTCTCTTGTAAGTAAAGCGGCGAGTAATCGCCGGTGCTAGCACAACCGTCGGAGTCGACGGAGACACCGCTAACCGGGTAAGGTGAACAGATATCGGAGGTCAAATCATCTAGTTGGAGGGGCCAAGGAGAAACGTGGACCGTTGGATTAGCGTGATGGGACTCACCGAGCATCATAGCCTTTCTTACTTTGGTAAATGTTTGGATGCTTACAGAAACGCCGGCAAGGTTAGGGTCACTTATAAACTGCGAGAAGAAGGTGGTTACAACCGTGGTTAGGTTAGCCTTTAACCCGGGTTAAATTAAAAACCAATGAATTACATTTATCACTGCGGTTAAAGTAAGGGAATTTCCATGGTCACGGTAACCATAAATCACAGGTGGCGTCCTTGTTAGCCACGTGTCATAACAGATAAAGATCAAATTTCTGTAGGACCGCGGGTTCACGTGTCTCCCTGCCACTGGATTACTCACTACCACGTTGTGACCGCTTGACGCCCCTAGTGTTTAGGAAGAGGGTTGTGGCATTGGAGCGCGTGATATGCCACGACAAATAAAAGTTAAGTCCTTATCAATCTATCAACGAAAATTAGTTCAGTGGAGTGGATACAGGATAACTTCACTTTTGTTTTTTTTAATTAAAAAAACAGCATCGTCTCATTTTACAAAAATATGGGCTACTTCAGCTAGTTTTATGTCTACAAAAATTAGTAGGATTTCTGATTAATGATTTGTAAATAACACGGTAGTTAATAATTTTCTCAAATACATTAGTATGAGAAATTTGTTGATAACTATATGTAAAAATATTTTTACATACTATTTTTCGCCAACAATTTCTAAATACTGCTTAAATTGAAGGTTTAATTTAATGATAATAAGTTTCTAAAAAAAATTCCCAAACCTTTTTAATAAGATAAGATAGGCCGCTAATTTTGATAAAAGAAAAAAAGAAAGAGATTTCTTCAAATATTAAGTTAAACAATATATAAATCTAACTTAATACTATTTAATGTTATATAATTGGGTTGTATAGGAAAATATGATAACGCAACATCATCATCATCGTCATAATAATAATAATAATAATAATGAAAGTTGTAGTTGGGAATAGCATTGTATTAAAATAAGCTCAGGTAGAAAATTGGTAAATCCATCCCATATTTATGAGTTGATTGGATTAAATTTTATATTTTTTTTTCTTACTGAACATGAAACGACATAGTATTAAGTAAAAAAAATAATAATTTATTATATTTATGCTTTAGTAATTCTATTTTAATATAATTTATACATAATTATTTTTTTATTTATTTATTAATATATTTTTATTTAAATATTAATCTTTTTAAAGTTATATATAAATAAAGTTTTTATATTTTTTAATTATATTATATTATTTTAATATTAATTAAATTTATTTCAATTCAATCACACTATTGAACTACCATCTCAATCAAATTTAATCACTAGTTTGGTTTTAAGTACTTTAATTATAAATAGTACAATGTAGTACTAGAATTAATGTAACCCCTAGTTTTAGTGGGGATGATAATACAAAATTAAATGGGGGGAAGCCCATAGGGAAGGAAGAAAGTTGGGACAAAACCGATGGGCGAATTAGAGGCATAAAAGCGAAAGAAATTGAAAGTTTAATGCAAGTGGGTGAAGCAAGTGCCTGGAAATATTGTAATTTGTAACGCACGCATGGTCCATGGACATGGTCTCTGATTAATCCATTCGCTCTTCTCTTTGCTCTTTCAAACAGATTCTTCATCTTCTACTGCCAAACCCATCAAATTCTATCTTCCTTCTCCCACCTACCTAACTTTTAAACTATAGTATTACCCATTCTACTTATTTCACTTTAACCAAATCCATGAAACAGTAAAGGAAAACGGTGTGAAAATGATTTAAATTAATATTATTATTGATCTTTAAAGTTTAATTTTAGTACCTATAGTTTTATATCAATTTTTAATTTTTATAATTATAAAAATTTAATTTGAATTTGACAGCATTAACCTTTAGTATAGTAAACCCTAAATCTTAAAAAGTTAATAACATTAAATATATAGATTAAAATTAAAATTTATTAAAAATATTAGGATAAAAATTAAATTTTGTTAAAAGTATAAGGATTAAAATAAAAAAATTAAAATTTTATTTTTGTTCCTATATCTAATTTAAAGAAGTTAGTATGAAATTATAGGGATCAAACATAGCGATTTAAAATTAAGGAATTAAGAACTAATATTGATATTAATCCAAATGATTTATTTTTAGAATATTTTGAGTGAAACTTTTTCTTCTTAATTAAATACTTTCCCGAGAAAACGTTTCAAATGGAAAATTTTTCATAAAAACTTTAACTCTGATTTTAAAAGAATGTTCTTCCATTCACATTTTATCTTTTTCTTCTTAGAACATAAGTGTTAATATAATATATTATAGTTGTCAATATTTAAAAGGTTATATTTAATTTAATTTGTTGCAAAAAAAATGTCAATAATTCACTGACAAGAAATCCCAAAAGTCATAATATTCTCAATTTTTTCTTATTCTAACATATTCTTTTAGAGAAGTTCACTCATTTTCTTTAATTCTAAGAGAAAACTAATATTTTTCTCTTAAGGCATGATAGATAAAAATAGAAGTAGAATTATATATTTTTTTTATTTGGTATAATAAAAATTATTTTTATTTCTAATATTTTAAGTTATTTTAATTTTATAAAAAAACTGAGAAATGAGATAGGAGAAGTGATAAAATATTTTAAATTATTTTATCTTAAATTATAAAATTTATAGATAATTTTAATCATTTATAAGTTATAAAAAATATTTTAAATTATTTTATCCTAAATTATAAAATATATATTAATTCTATACTTACTTTTAACCTACTAAATAAATTTTTAAAATATATTTTTAGTATAATTTTATTTTTATTTCTATTTTATTTTTATTTTTATTTTTATTAAAAGTTATTTTATCTTACCAAATATACTGTTGATGTTTCTTAACACAACAATTGAATCTTCAATATTATACTTATTTTAATGGTTTGTTTTCATAAATTTTGAGTGGATATCACAAAACGATGGAATATGTATAACGAGGCCGGCTAGGTGTTGGAGATGCTAGAAGTGGATCTTTTTAAAGTAACTGAACCAACAGGGTTCTTAAAAGTATTAATTATTAATGGAAATTTGACTCTAGCTGGGATTAATATATTTATGGAATATGGATTGATGTCTTTTTTTTTTTTTTGGTTCGTAAGTATTATAAAATCTGTGAGTGGCATTGGTTGAAGAAAAAAATTGTTTGGTGGGGTATAATATTGAGGGGAAAAAAGGAAAGAAATTAGGATAAATATATATATAGGACTCTAAATTAATTTTAAAAGAATGATTAATATTTTAAAATATTTAAATATATAAATAATATTTTAAATTAATTTTAAAAATATGAATAATATCTTAAAATATTTAAATTAATAAAATTTTATATTTTTATTGATCAAAATATAAATTTATATACTATCTATATTATGTATATTTTTTATTTAAATAAATTATTATTTAAAATATTATATATGTCATATTATTTTAAAAAAATATTAAATAAATTTTAAAATTTATATTATATATAATTTATATATAAAAAATAAATATTTTATATTTTATTTAGTACAATTTATTAAAATAATATTATATAGATAACTTTTTAAATAATAATATATTAAAATAAAAAATTTATATTTTTATTAATAAAAGGATAAAATTATAATAATTTAAATATTTTAGTAAGTTAATTATATTTCTAAAATTAATTTAAAATATTAATTATATTTTAAAATTTTAATTATTTTTTTAAAATTAATTTGACACAGTAGATGTACCTTTTTTTCAATAAACGAGTGATACAATGAACCGATGTACTCAATTTTTTGGGAGGATGTTTATCATTTCATTCATGTCAATGTCTCTCCGAATTGATGCCTCTCCCATCCATTACTTAACTTTCATGTCACTACTCTTCCCCTAGCCCCACCTCCCTTGTCGTTTCTGCTTCCCACCGTCAATATAACGCATTAGTACCCTGAGTTGGCTAATTAGACAAATCAACCATTAACGTTATCTAATTGGTCAAAAATTTTAAACAAATTAATTAAGTTAAATTATATATATATTTTTTATTAAATATAAAATAATACATTTTAAATAAAAAATAAGAGCCCATTAAATATATACTTTAATAACTGTTTTATTATATTATGCATAATTTATGTATATATTAATATTCTATTTATTTTTAAACTAATATATTTTAATCTAAATATATTATTTATTTTTAAATTATAAATGAATATTTTTATATAATTTAATTATAACTGTGTTGACTCTAACCATAGGTAGAACATTAACTCTTGAATTAGTATTTTAACTGGTTTAACTGAACGCTCTAATTTTGAGTACATTGTAATATATGGCTTATAAATTTACATATAATTTTTTTTATCATATCATTCACATGTAATATCACTAACTAATCTTAATTTCAGTCCGATCTAATTTAAACGAAATGAAACTCCTAATATATAGTTTTTTTTACATTGCCCATTTACAGAGTTGTTACGAAAGACGGTGCAGAAAGTCGATTGATGGCATTATAAAGAGATGTAGAAACAAATCCTCAAAGTTACTCCCACAAATTAGCTGTCATGTGAGAGCATTATAATGCAACTACTATAATAAAGTAACTAGCTGTTAGGTTTTGGACACAAGCTTAACTAGCTGTTACCAAGATAATTGAACTCAAGATCCGATCATCAAGATTCTATTTAATAATTCCAATTACTAGTATTATTTAGGGGTGTTCACAATGCCTGTCGTTCGGTTCGCCCACCTGAGCTCGTAAAAAAATCGCCCGACCCGACCCTAAAAAAGTTACCCAAAATGTATTTAGACAGGGCCGGGCCGGGCCAAATGAGCAGCGCATATATATATTTATTATTTTTTTTAATTTTTTTTAACTTATTTTATTTATAATTTTACACTTTTCACTTTAGTTGACAACTCTCTTTGTTCATTTTTAAAATATTAAACATACCTTTTATATTTATGTAGATACCAAAGTTGTTCCTCTGCTTTACTTGCTAAGTATTCGATTTTTTTAGTTGCAATAACGCTACAAATATCCGACCTCTACATATTTCAATATTTTTTTTTATATATGCAATAGACTTTGAGACTTCAATTATTATCTTTTTATTACCTTATTCTTAGTGAATTATATATATTATTTAACTCTTAAAAATATAAATATAATATTATTTTATAAGTTCATGATGGCAGCTTTTTTTCTAACAATATGAGCAGAACATCATAGCCCGGGCATACCCAGCCCGCCCATGCCCAGCCCGAAATAGTTAGGGCTTTTACCGGACCGGGTCGGGCATCAGGCTGCAAAATGTAGCCTATACTTTTTTCGGGCAGGGGGCTGCCCTACCCAACCCTGCCCATGTACATCCCTAGTACTACTCTTCAAATAAACACTTTCTACTTGTGTCCTTACAAACAAAATCGTATAATCTCAAATGGTATGCTTAGTTCAGGGCATAGATATTGCTTCTCAAACGAATACCCTCTATTAGCATTCATACAAACGTAATTGCTAACATAAATAGTGCGCTAGCACTTTTTATGAGTTGTGTTGAGTTTTTTATATCCAAGAAGATTATACCAATTCTCGACTCAATTGAAAAGGTTACTCTCAACTCTTTTCACACTTCTCTCTATATAGATTATTTGTACCAATTTTCTAACTCTCAAATAACTCTCAATCTCACTATAGATCAAATCAGTCACTCTAAATATCGAAATATCTTATTATTTAACTTAAATCCTATATTTAAATTAAATAATAAACTATATGCGAATTTTATATATTAAATATATAAAATTTGTCTACCGCAAATAGAAAAAAATGATATTATGTTTATCATTATTAAAATATCAATTTAAAATTTATGTATATCATATATATATATATATATATATTAATTTTTAACCACTAATATCTTTAATATATTATTATTCTATTTAATTTAGGATATACAATTTTCAGTATAATTCTTCTAATAATATCATATTTTAGAATAATTTTTAAAAAAATTAAATTCTATATTAAATATAATAATATTATTAGTTTTAAATAATAATAAGATAATATTATTTCACTATAAATAATATTATATTCTTCTAATCTATATTAGAAGATCTTCTATAATTTTCTTATTTTAGAATAATAATTTTTTTAGATTAAATGAGTATATTTTATATTTATTAAATTTTAAAATTTTAAAATTCAATAAACTTGGAATTTTAGATTGTGTTGGCCTATTATTGTGTGCCATCATGTAAGCTCATATAGATGGTAGTGGACTCAAAATACCTCTTTAGCTCAGAGGTCATAAGTGGTATCTAACAAAATATTATGATTATCTAAATTATATGAAAATCAATTATCTAATTTAATTTATCTTATAATCATGCCAATTCCTCTTTATCATATAATATCTAGATTGAGAATGAGACATGGACTCATCACTCTTATATTGCTGAGTCATAGTTTATTAATCTGAGTATACTGACAAGATTAATAAAACTCTTTATTTGAATAAGACCATATATTTCTCAGTATTACTCATTAAGAGGCCCAGAGATATCTCTCTTATAATGAGAGAGATAAATTCTATCTTGATCACTCATTTTTCTCTGTATGAATCCTATTGTACTAAATCATGACTTTTATGATTACTCAATTAAAAGTTATTTCTAATTATGTCATAGCACACTACTCCCTCATATAGGTGTCTATGGTAATTTCGGCTTTGTTTGGTTCACCATAGGGAAGGATATGTTAAGTTAAATTAAAGAAGGGTAGGGAAGGGTATGGGAGGTTAATGAATGATATTTTTTGTTTGGTTCAGGAGGGGAGGGGAGGGGAGGGGAGGGGAGGGGAGTTAATTAAAAGTTAACAAAAATACCCTTATCTCTTTATTTAAATTTATTTATTCTTTATTTACAATATTCATATCAAAATTAATATTTTTTAATTTATAAATCTTAAATTTTTTATCTCATTTATATATATAATAAAAATAAAAAAATATTAAAATTTTAACATTATTTTTTTTATTAATTTTATAATTATTATATATTTTAATATAATATATAAATAATTTATTATACTTATTAAGTTTTATTATAATTTATTATAATTATTATGCAATTAAAAAAAATTAGATGTGAAAAAAATAAAAAATAAAAAAGGTTTGAGGATATAATTGGAATATTAAAAAAAATTTAGGGGCATTTTAGTTAAAAAGGGGGTAAAATTTTCTCTCCCATCTAAAAACCCCCCACTTTTGGAGGGGAGGGGAGGGGATCACAAAAAGACAAAAAATCTCCCCTCTCCTTCCCTTCATTTTTCCCAACCAAATACACTTTCCCCTTCCCCCCTCCAAAACCCCTCAACCAAATAAACCCTTCATGTTTGAGGGCACAATAATATAATTATAATGAAATATACTTATGATTTATTTCATATAACTATTTCATAATAGGTAGATCTAGTATCATAGTCTTTAATAAGTGCTTATAACTTTAATTTATATATTTATATATAATCATCGCATGATCATAAATTAAAATTATAATAATTTTAATTTATTATTATTCTCACAACAATAATCGCTCCAGGACATTTACAATTATTCATGAATTATTATTAAAAAACTTACAAAAGAATAGAATAAATATTTATTTAATAAATTTTTTTATTAAATAAATTATAATATCTATATCTAATTAATTGGTTATGACACAATCTCCAATACCAGTGTCATTGTTAAGTATATCTTACTAGCAGAATATACATTGACAGCTCCTAACTTGTATAAAAGCTTTGATAGATGGTTATTGTGAGATGGGCGACTATTGACTTGAGTAAATCAAAGTTTTAGAAATAAAGTGCAAGGATAATCACTTATTCGACACTAAACTCATCATTGAATGATCTACAAATTTTACTGATTATCTATAAATATTTTGTGCTACGGTAATAAATGACTAATAGTTCACAGACAATTACTAAAAATTTTCAGAGAGCATTACTTTAAAGTCAACATATGGATAGGCAGCGTCTATGAATTTGAATTTTAATTGCAACAACTCTATCCTCATCTCTTGTCATATCGTAGTGCAGCTCAACAATCGACGATAGACAATTAGACAACTAGTGAAATTATCCAGAAAGCATTCAAACTTTGTAAGATATGGATAGACAACTAGCCGTGAATAGCGGGAATATATTTTTAAACATGATAATAAACTATGTTAAAGCAGACGACTAAGCATAATTTTCATAATCTATAATCATAAATCTATAAATCAGCCTCACTTAATACAACTAAAAAAATTACTTATTACGGCACTATTTCATACCAGTTATAAAAAAAAATTATAAAAAATTGATAATAATTTTATAAGTAAATTTAATTTTAAAAAATTTTAAGAGCAATTTTTATAAAAATTGTAGTAAAAAGTCCTAAGTTCCCAGCTGGGACTTTTCACTGTAGTTTTTATAAAATCTATCGTTAAAAATATAATATCTTAATTTTTATTTTTATATTTAAATAAAATTAAAAATATTATTTATTAATAATTTAAAAATATTATCTAATTAAATTATTATAGTTTAATATTTTTATTATTTTTAATAAAATCTGATATCTTAATTTTTTTAACTTAAAATTTTATAATTTGATTGTTATTATTAGTTAGAGAACTATTATGATTTGATTTCAGATTTAGATATGGATTTAAATTTAAATTATTATTATGACTTTATAAATAGAGTTAATGCCTTAAGTTATTCCTCATACTTGATTACTGAGATGAATCTTCTCTTTTTAGTTCATTCTCTCATTCTATTTCCTATACCCAAAGAAGATAATCACTTTCTACTCGTTATGTGTGTTAATATGATGTTTTATTAGTGATTTGGTGTGTGTGTATATAAATCTATTGATATTTATATAATTATATTGAGAAAAATTATTTGATTATTCTGTTAAAAATAGTCTTGTGGGATTTAAAATTTAATTTACAAAATTTGAGTTGAGATCATAAACTTATTATATATTGATATTAGAATTTAAAGAAAGTTATATTGAGAAAAATATTTTTGTAATATTTATCAAGCTATTGAGATTTTAATTAATATGATTATTGTTTAGAATTATGCGTTAAGGATAGGTGATGATTGAGTTGTACTTGTATCATGTGGTATAGTCTCAATTGGAGCTCGATAGTTGACTTTTGTCCCACCAGTTTATCGATAGACGTGCCCCATATGTTTATTAAGCCTACAACACCTCAACCTATTTATCGATGGGGAATAAACCTATGGTCCGGTCACGTGCTTTGTGGATTTTGACATATCCAAACCACTTAATCAGTTAGTTTTTAAGTGGTTAGTTATCACTAGCTCATGTGTTCGGTCGTCAGGAATAAGGCGGTTTGATTGGTTTAAGGGGAGAAATTTAAGTGAGTTATTCATTTGATTTTATTATAATAATATGTTATTTTGTATATATTATACTCTAAGATATCCCATTTGAACACTTCATGAACACATGTTATTATGCATAATGATTATAATTGATGGCTACTGAGACGTTTGTCTTACCTTATATTTATTAACATTGTTCAGGGAATATTCTTATCTTAAACCCTAGGGAAAACCTTCATAGGCTTGAGTAGAGCTATATTAATTGTATAGCCTTCTCATTTGAAGGTGTGTGTAGAATATTTTTATATTGCCACAATAGAATTTATTTTGTATACTTATATATCCTTTTACCTTATTTATATTTTAAAAAAATCTTTTATAACCATAGTAAGATTCTTTTAAATTTTAGTTAAATTCTTTTCTATCATGATTAGCTCTCTTAGAATAAATTAAATTTATTTATAATATTATTTTTAAATTATATTGGGTATAAAATAGGTCTAAATAATTAATAATATTTATATTTTAGGATATTTTTATAAAAAATATCATGTGGGACTTTTAATGGCAATTTTTTAAAAATGTTGTAAAAAGTCTCTAAAAAAATGTAAAAACCCAGACCCAATTTCAGTTTCACTTTTTACAGCTATCTATGGTTTCATTTCTCTTCCTCATCACCACACACTTTGACAAAAGTCATTTTTAGTATTTTTCCCCTAGTTTCAGTGCACATCTCAATCATTGATATCGTTCCTTATCGTCTCTTTCTATTGTGAAAGTTGTAAGTCACCGTTTAATTTATTTATTTGTTCATTTTCTTACCTTTTTGGTTATTTGTTATTTATAAATTATAATATATCATATAACATAAGTGATTGTGGTCCTTTTTCATTTGTTGTTTATAAATTATAATATATTATGAGATTGAAGAGCTTTAATAGTAAAAACTTTATAGATCTTCAATTTTTTCATAATATCTGTAACTTTTTCTCTATATCTTCAACTTTTTAGTGAGGCTAACCGTGGTGATTAATAGTATGTGTCAATAGATAGACCTTGTTAGTAGGAGTTTGAAGAGCTTTAATAAAAAAAACTTATAAATCTTTACTTTCTTTACAAGATTGTTGACTTCTTTCTTTCAAGATCTGGTTTGATACTTTTGATAAATGTGATTGAGGTGGCTGATAGTAGTTATAGGCTAAAGAAAATAAAAAAAATAAGCAACTAACGACGACTTTTTTAGAACTGTCGTGAAAGATTATATTTAATGATGATTATAAAACTACTATTAAAAGATATATTTATAATGACAATAAAATTTACAGGACTCTTAAAATTGCCATAAAAGGTTATTTTTAATTACTGTTATAAGCTTTTTTTCCCAGTAGTATAAATCACATTATAATCTTATTCAAATATAGCAATATAGTCAAATATTGTTTATCTTTCCACACAAAAAATGTCCTTAATTAAATACTATTTCTCTCTCTCTCCCTAGTATTCTTTTTTAATTAATTAAAATCATCATTTTTAATAGGATATTTTAAAAAAAATTATTTCTATCTTTAATAAATGATATAATTAAAGAGTTAATTTTAATCTTAAATATAAAATATTTTTTCTATATTTATTTATTTATTTAAATTATCCCTATTGATACTCTCTCAATAATAATTAAATAAGAAAAAAAGTAGGAAAAAATAAAGAAAATTATTATAGTATTTTAAAAAATATATTATATTAACTAATTTAATAATTTTTTTAATCTAATTAAATTAATTAAGTAGGATATATATTAATAACAAAAGAAATATTAATTATTATGTAGATATTATAAATAGTTTTATAGATAAAGACACTCAACTCTTGCCTATTTTGTCTTATGAAAAGAGATGAAGGGCGTGCATATATTCAATGACACATTCATTTTCTGGTCATTCAAATAGGTAGTTTGGTATAAGTTGCTCCAGCGGGGTCCCATCAGGGCATATGCTCATTATTGCAATGAGATATGGACCATTAAAATCTAATTTAAATTGGTTCATATTTAAAATTACCCATCTTATAATTTTTTTAATGATATTTCTTATAAAAATAGTGACCCTTAAATAAATATTTTTAACATAATTATTAAATATAGGTTTCCTATTACACAGCAAAAGCATACCTACGACACATCTCCACTTTATTGGTGATCTCTTAAATAAAACTCATACACTATTAATAGATAGGGAAATCTCTTAAATATTATATTTTATATTTGAATTAAGTTATATATATAAAAAATTTATTAAGAAAAATAAAACCTAATTTGATAATTTATGTCTTAAAAGAATTACTCTATAACTATTAGTTATAAAATATATTTATTTTTTTTAAAAAAAAAAAGTAACAATGAATAGCTTGAAAAATAGGGGGGGGGGATAGAAACAATGAACTGAGTCAACTAATCTGGTAGATGAAAAGAATGCAGCTTTAATTTGACCCACACCCGCATTTCACTGTTCCCATCTCCTCTTGTATTATCATTTTTTTTTGGAACATGCATTGTAATATTTTTTCTAATACTAAATTAAATATGTTTGTAAAATTCCATTTGTAATCATGAATAACTTTTAAATAATATTATTTTCTGATATTTAATATAAGATTTACTTAATTAATTTAGATAAATTAAAAAATTAATTAAATTAGTTATTTATAATAATTGTATGTTAATTTTTCTAAAATATTTTATTTAATCATATATATTTAAAAAAATAATAGAAATATTCTTAATATATATAATAAAATATGGATAATTTAGAGAAAAACTTATAATTTTAAAAGATAAAATAGATTTAAGTATTATATTTAAAATTAAAATAAATTTTTTAACTTTTATATTTATGGCAGGAAAAAATATCATATGATATTAACTTGATGTTAATATGGATTCTGAATCTAGTGGGAAAAGAAGAGTGGATTATTAGGGGCCATGATTCCCTCAAATTTTTAACTTTTTTTTTAATATTATATGGTTATTATAGATTTTGGCACTTAAAATTTATGTAAAACTTAATACCATACATAATTTTAACTTTAATTTTTTTATAATTAAATTGTAAATCTAATTATATACTCCTATGCTAAATTTAGAAGTTAGTTAATTAGTTTATATAAATTAAAAAAATTATTTTATTTGATTATTTGAAAAAAGTGTTAATTTTATAAAATATCATTCATTTTAATTATTTATATTGAAATTTGAAATTTTAAAAAAATAAAAAAATGCGTAACTAATATAGTTAATTTAAAAAATATAATAAATATATTTTTACTTAAAATTAAAATAAATTTATTAACTAATTTTTATATTTAAAAGAGAATGGAGTATAAACTAAACATGTTCATGTTTATAATAATAATCATCCAAAAAGATGTCATCTACATTAATTTAAATTGATAGAGATGTAGCCAAAAAGATGTTCATGTTCATCAAAAAAGATATTCATGATTTGGGTGTTTAACCCTCATTTATACAAAAACAAAATTGATAGAGATGTAGCAAATAGCAATACCTAGTGGGTTTGATGGATAGAGTGGTGTGGTGGAGTATTAATTGAGTGAAGTGATATTAATGTGGAGAAAAAGAAGTGGCAAGTTTAATTATGAATTGAACGGAGAAGAGAGAGAGAAAATAATGCTATTCCCAAGTCCAAGGGAGAAGCATCAAAGAAACTGCCTAAAGGTCACAATGAATAAAGCAATCTTTGACATCACACTCCACTTTATTTGGCCCATCCATTAAAACAAAAATCAAGAAAAAAAGAAATTAATCATAAATAATACAAATCATTTTAAATTTTATAAAAATGCATGAGAAACAATATTTAAGTATTTAAAAACTTGACAATAATATTAAATAGGCCATAATGCATATTTAGTCTTTTTTTTTATAAAAGCATATTTAGTGTTTTAACTTTATATAAAATTTTAGCTTTGTCCTTAATTTTATAAAATTGATTTTTTAATTTTCTAATAGGCAAAGGTGCATCTAACACCTCAAATTAAATTTAAAAGAGTGATTAACACCCTAAAATATTTAAACATATAATTAGCACTTCAAACTAATTTTAGTGGTGCCCTTAAAATATTTAATGGTGCAACCAGCACTTCAAACTATTTTAGAAGGGTAATTAATATCATAAAATATTTAAATTTGTACAATTTTATCGGACATAAATTTATATTTTTGTGAATGAAAGGACAAAATTCTACAAATTTAAATATTTTAAGGTATTAATTATAAAATTCTCCTTTATATAATAATAATTAATCACTTTAAATTATTTTTATCAAAATGAGTTACAAAATAACCGTAATAAAAATAAATTTTATTAATCATTTAAAATTTATTATGATTAAAGAAAGAAAACTTTACTTAAGAAGAATTAACCATGATAAAAAAAATAAAGACACTATTAAGTATTATCATGGTTATAAGAGTTCAACTTAAGACCCATTTGGATAAGATTTTAGAAACGGGTTTATGAAAAAAAGGGATTTTTAGGTAGTTTATAGAAAAGAATTTTTAGAGAAGAGCTTATGAAAAAAAATGGTTTTAAATAAATGAGTGTTTGGATAATTATTTTCAGAAGTACTTTTATTATTGGTAAATTATGAAAAAGGGTATGAGTATTAAATGAGGAGAGATAAGATATAAGAGGACATATAGTGTAAGAAAAGAAATGAGAGATGGTGTAAGAAAAAGTAAGGGTAATATATTAATTAGTTAGTTTATAAGTTCTTTTACTATTCTATAAGTTATTCTGACTAATTTATCTTAAACCTTGATTTTAAATCATAATTTAGTCCAAAAACCCGTTTGAACAAATATAGTGCGTGTTTGGCAAATTGCCAAAACTAAGTTTGAAACTTAGATTTGGAGAAATTTTAAAACAAACAGTCATATTTATTTAAACGGGCTTTTGGACTAAACCATAGTTTAAAATCAAGGTTTCAGATAAACTGGTCAGAGTAGCTTATGGAACAGTAAAAAAGCTTATGAACTAGTCAATTACTATATTATCCCTACTTTTTTTTACACCATCTCTCATCTCTCCTACTTTTTCTTACACCCTCTCTATTTTCTTTCTTACACCCTCTCTCTTCTCTCCTCTTTCATCTCATATATTATCTCTCCTCATTTAATACTCATACCCCTTTTCATAATTTACCAATAATAAAAATACTTTTGGAAATAACTATTCAAACACTCATTTATTCAAAACCATTTTTTTTCCATAAACTCTTCTCCAAAAACCCTTTTCTATAAGTTGCCTAAAAATATTTTTTTCATAAGCCCATTTTCAAAATCCTATCCAAACAGGTCCATAGATATTTGTTTTAAAATTTCTCTAAATATAGATTTTACTAAAACCTAGATTTTGTGTGTTTCCAAATACACACTTATTTTAGAAAGGTTATCCATGATAGAAAATAGAAAAATTTATATAAAGGTAATATCATGGATATAAAAGCTCTACACAATAATTGTATAGAAAACTATGTTAGAAAATATTCGATCCCACTAACATGATCATAGGATTCAAGCACCCGATTAACCCCATTATCACAGTCATCCTTACAATCATACGAATGGATCTATGGGCATCAAACTCACAAATAATATTATATAAACCCACTTTACAACCAAGATCCGATATAATCCTCATTCATAAATCAATTCTCAATATCCCACATTCTAAATAGTAGATCCACAATCAACAGATCACAATCAACAGTCTAGGGCCTTAAACCCACAATCAGCACGCATTCCCAGCATTAAATCTAAATAAAATATCACATTATATCATGATATGCAAAATGAACCATACTTTGACAATATATAACTAATTCACACATAAATAAAGAGGAAGATGATATACAATTAATATAGCAAAACTCAAGCCTCCGAAGCCTTCCTTGATGTCCTAGAGCGAAACTATCACCTGAAAAATGTTAATAATCACAGGGTGAGACAAATGTCTCAGTAACTAATAATTCTAGTCATCATGCATACTACCATGTGCTCATAAGGTGTCAAGTGGGACAGTTAATAAAATACATGTGGTATAAAATAATACATCATAACATGATCAAATGAAAATATCAACACATTTCCTCCCATCAAACCAACCGAACGGCCTTATACCTTCATACCGAACCCATGGGCTAATGATAACTACTATATAAATAGCCACTAAAAAAGCTAACTGGTCGAGTGTTATGGATTGGCTAAAATCCATATAGCATAAGACTGGACCATGGGTTCATTCCCCCTCGATAGACTGGTGGGGGTGTCGCAGCCCCTCAAAAAATTGGTGGGGTAAGTCCCCTAGTAAACTAGTAGGACAAAGACTAAATATCGAACTCCAATACAGGCTATACCACATGGTAAAAATTCAACTCTTTCATCATTAATCCCCAATACATAATTCTCAAAATAATCATATTAATCAAAATATCAATAGTTCGATAATCAATACATCAATAAATATCACAATAGATTTTTTCTTAAAATAATAACTTTCTTCAAATTCTCATATCAAGATATAATAATATTATAATCTCCATTTAAACTTTTCAAGTTACTTTAAGTCCCACAAGACCATTTTCAATAAAATCATCAATTAAATTTTCACGATATAATCATATCATCATCAGTATATTTATATATATCAAATCACTCACAAACATCACATTAGCACACACAATAAGTGAAAAGTAGTTACCTCCTACCAAAGCTAATAAAAGTATCATAAATTAGGAGCCCCGTTCTTAGTTCACAATTCACTAAACAATCTATATCATTTGTTAAATGTGCGTCAATAAGTTATTAATTTAACAAACCATATACTTTTAAATAAATATTTATTTTTTTCTTCTAATTCTATTTTATTTATAAATTCTTAATTCAATATCATAACTAATTTATCTATCTCAATCACAACTCTATCATCCAATAACTTTATAACTTCAAATTTTTCATCCAACTATCATAAAATCTCCGAATTTGCCCACTTTAATATAAAGAAAAATAACTACAATTCATCGATTTCTCAAATTATCATTCTAATGATAATCTTATATTATCTAAACTTTATTCTACTTATATAAATTCTTATTTAACATCAAACTATTCAAATAATCCAAAAATTATAATTTACAACCCTTAAAACTTTACCTAAAATTTCCAATGCTTGCATCTCATAATCAACCTCAAAAAGGATAATTCATAATTTTCAATCAAACTCTAACTTTAATTTACTTAAATCAACCACTAAATCGTCTAATTATACAAAATCCTCAAATCCCTTAACTTATAATTAACACTCAATATACTAAACCTTAAGTTTCATCATCAATCAAATTGCTAAACAAAAAATCAATTTAATTACATAAATTTAAAGTTCCTAATTTTTACTTTTAATTTCCAAATCTTACTCACAATATCTAAATATTCATTTCAATATTAAATCACATCATTCCTAAATTTCAATAACTTATTTGCACCATTAACTAACCGATAATTATTCAATTTAATCAAAATCTCCAATTTATCTAATATAGGGTTTCAACAAAAATACACATTTTTAATTTACAAGCTTTAATTACAATTTAAATCGATTAAATATCAATTATATCTCCAATAAACATAACTCAATCATTAAACTCAAATTAAATCAATAAAATTTTCATATTAAATCATCTTTACCCTCTAACATTTAAACCCTAACTCTAAACCTCTTAAATAATACAAATATAAAAATTTTAAACCGATTAAATGTAAGTATTTACTTATCTCTATAATTCTATAGTTCTTATTTGTTAAAAATCTACACTTATTTTAAATCATAATCTTTAAATTTATTTTTCTCCCAACCACAAATTATATTTCTAAAGAGCTCTCATTGAGCAGAGAAATATTTGAGAACTAATTATTATAATTAGAAAATTTTAGGAGCAAAACTTAAACTATAAAAATATCTATAATTTTATATGGAGAAAAGAAGTGCTGCTACGACAATGCAAAAGAAGAAAGATGAAGAAAGAAGGAAATAAAATGGAGTTAGGTGGGTGAGAGAGTAGTGTGAAATATAATTATAATGATATGGATCCCACACTATTATAATATATATATATATATATATATATATATTTTCTTCTTTTTTCTTTCTCCTTCTTGTTTTTCCCTTCTCTTTCATTTATCTTTTTCTTTTTCCTAACCACCGTGTATGGCCTCTTCTTTTGAATTTTCTCTCTCTCTTTTTTTCTTCAATTCTTTTTTTCTCCTTTTTTTTAAATACTAAAAATTCTTTTCTAATTACTCTTAAATTATATCTCAACATTTAATATTATCTAAATTTATTTTCTTAATTAATTATAAATTATTAAAATTATCTAAAAATTTGAATAATTTAGCGCTATTTATATAAAAATATAATTTAGATAAATTCTTTACACTCAAATAATAATACAATAGTGGTCAATTATCATAAAATAATCCAATTGAATTTAACTCAATATAAATATAAATAAATATATATTATCTTTAAATTTTAAATTTTATTTTATTGTTTCTTAATTTTATAATTCTATATATGAAATAATATATTTAAAATTTTTTTAAATCTTAATTTACTTAATAAATTATGTTCTAATGTTATTCAAATGTTTATAATTAAAATTAAGATATTACACTAATTACACCTCTAAAATTATTTCAAGGGATAATTACATATTTAAATATTTTAGGTTATTGGTCACACCTCTAAAATTAATTTAAAATATTAATTATACCCTTAAATATTTTAAAATACTAATTATTTTTTAAAAATTAATTTAAAATAAGAGGATTAAAAAATATTTTATACAAGTAAAAAATTAAACTAAAATATATATTTAATTAATTTAATTATATTTAAAAAATTAGTTAATATGATATAATTTTTTTAAAATATTATAATTTTTTTTAATTTTCTCTCTCTCTCTTTTATTTAATTAATATTGATAGAATATCTATAAAATTAATTTTAAAAAATTAATAAATATAAAAAATAAAAAATATATTTTATATTTAAAATAAATATTAACTTTTTTAATTAAATTATATATTAAAAAATGAAGTATAATTAGACTAAGGACAAAATCTGCGGTTTTTCCCCCATTAAATATTATCAATATGACAATAAGGGTATAATAGTTTATAGTATTGTTGGAAAACTAAAAGCCAGAGTGTTAAAAGTGTATGATTCGACTGAAAATTAAGTAAATACCCTTTCTAAATATAGAATGACTGTATATTTTTCCCTACGCAAAGGACACAATTTTTTTCTTTATATTTTTTGGTAACAGTATTAAGAGAAGTAAAAGTGGAACAGTATACCAAATGAATAGTGAGGGAAATGGATAAGGGTGAGAGAGTAAGATATTAGGGTACCGTCAGTGTACGGTAACACGCGTTTTCTTATGTGCAGAGTGCCGACTGACAGTTTGACCACATTACTAATACACGTGGACCATTCCCTTCTCTCGTGATTTGCGTGAATTTTAATATATGTTTTATTTTTTTCCATATTATTAATATATTTTTTCTGTTAAAACATTACTGTTATATACTATTTATTTGTTGATCATACTATTTACTTTTTTATATAAATAATATGATATATTATAAATTTTAGAAAAAAAATAATTTATAAATCGTTATGATAAACCTTAGTTTAAAATAAGTGTCTAAATTTTATTTATTTTAATTTATATATTTTATTTAATTTTATTTCTATAAATATACCCATATTAAAATAGTGTGAGATAAAATAAAATAGATTTTATAAACTCTATGAAATTCTATAAATTAAAACTAACAGTTGATTCTATAAATTTCTTGAAATTCTATAAATTAAAATTAATAAATTTTATACTCAAAGATAGATGCTTATAATGGAACAAATTATAAGAGAATAATTTAAATAAAATAAATTATAGGATCATAATTTAATATTAAAATAAATTATAAAAATATAAAAATTAATTTTCTCTAAATTTTATAATGTCATTGATTATTATTATTGATATATCATTTGTTAATATACATACGCATTATATAATACATGAAACTTATACATTTTAATTAAATAATTTTAATTATCAACATAAAATTAGTTTAATAATATAAAATTTTATTTAGTTAAAAGTTCAAAGCAGGGGGGTGAAAGATATTACATTAGAGTTTGAAATTTGGAATTTGGGAGAGCGATGATATTCTAATATCACTTTACGTCATATTCACATCTTGTATAACTATATGAAAATAAAGATTAAAATTTAATTTTATCTTAGATATTTTTGTGCAATTGTGGGTATTCAATTTTCTTTTTAAATCAATATTAATCTAAAAATATTAAAAAATTAACAAAATTACTGTAATTATTAAAAAAATAATATTAATAATTAAAAATTTAATATTAATCATAATATTTTTAATAGTCAGAATGATATTATTTCTTTTTCAATACTTATGAGACTATATTAATCTAAAAATCTAGTTAGAATGTCTTTTTCACTGCAACAAACAAGTGATTATTTTTTATAAACTCTATATATGATAAGTTATAAATAAATAATCATTATCAATTATTTTTATAAAACTATGTTTTTTAAATAATAAAAGCTCTCCAACGCAGGTGAAAAAAAAGAGGCTCTCCAGCGTATTTAATGTAATCACATACCCAAAATTTAAATTCAAGGCTGATTATTAAATTAACAGAACACTTTACCAATTAAGCTACATGCTTATGTGTGAAAAACACACACTAATTATTTGAATTTAGCTTCTCTTACATATTGGCTTGGGAGTTTGCACACACACTCCTATATATATATATATATATATATATATATATTATAATATTAACATTTTCATTTTGGTAAGATGAAAGTTGAAAAGTGTTATTTTCTTTTTCAAATTTTATGTTTTACTGATGATATACGAATATTATAATGTTAATTTTAAAATTGCTCTATAATAAATATTTATATTTAGAAAATAAACTATCAAAATAAACAATTTTAAAAAATATTTTTTTGAATAATCTAAAAACTACTTTAGATGAGCAGGCTGAGAAGACAAATTATAATTGATGCCCTCATCTATGTATCTGTCATGCAATCACATCTTTATTTTAGGCAGAGAAGCAAAATTCTGTTTCACGCTCTAGTGTATCAATATCTATATTTTAAGTCACATACAGTCATATTTAATTTTTTTAATAAAATATCCAATGTGTAAGTTTTTTTAATTACTTCTTCGTATTCGATTTTAATTAATCAACAAGTTAATTCGCGTAACAGCTAGCAGACCTTACTATGGATTTGCTGTTTGTTTATAATGGCCAGCTTCCGCAACGAAATAATATGCCCATTTAGATTAGATTTTAAAAAAAATTATAAAAAAAAATTTAAATAACTTTTAGAAAATAGTTTATAAAAAAAGTATTTTAAATAAATAAGTATTTGGATAATTATTTTCATAAGTATTTTTATTATTAAAAAATATAATTATTAAATATAGCAGAAATGAGATATAAGAGAGGAGATATGATATAAATAAGAGATGAGAGATGATATAGAAAATAAAAGAGAGATGAGAGAGGGTATAAAAAATGAGAGATGAGAAAGGATATAGAAGAGAGAGTAAAGATAGTGTAAAAAAAATAGGAGTAATATAGTAATTGGTTAATCCATAAACTCTTTTATTATTTTATAAATTACTCTAACCAATTTATCTAAAATTTTAGTTTTAAACTATAATTTAGTTTAACAATTCTTTTAAATAAATATAACTGTTTATTTTAAAAAAATTTAAAACCTAAATTTTACTTAAATCTAAATTTAAAATATATGTTTGGGCAAATTCCAAATACCCACAATGTCAAGCTTCGTGGGTGGAGCAGAGAACGAAAAATAAGTTTTTAAAAGTTTATTAAATTAACATATTAATATGTTGTACAAAAATAAAATGAGTATACGATTATTGTTGCTTTATTTTTTTGTAGTGAAAGATTATTGTTGCGTTATTATTTCTTTTTTCTTCTTATATATATATATATATGTATTATTTAATTGGAAGCAATGCTATTCAAATGATTGTCGAATAATTTTTGTAAAGAGATTTAAATCTTAATTTATTACAATTAATATTTTGTTAGATCTAATCGCCATTAGTTGCTTTATTATTATTATTTTTATATAAAAAAATTTAAATAGGTTTAACATCGAGCTCCTATTAAAATTAGGGTATAGCCTTATAAGGGATTTATAAAATTTTCTACTAAAATTTTTTTTACTACGATAATGAGAATCAAACTCTCATCCTTATGAGATAAAAATATGTCTTTAATGTTACTCTTATTGTCTTTAATGTGAGAACTACTAAATTGATTTGATTTGATTAAAAAAATTAAATTAATTATAAAAATATGATATGATCTTTTTAAAATATTTTTATATAATATTAAATTATATATTATTTATAAGTTAGGTATATTAATTTGAGAAAAATAATAAATATAAGAGATAGAATGATATCTTATATTTATGATTAAAATTAATATCCTAATTAACTTTTATATTGATAATCGTAAAAGTATTAACATAAAAATTATTTATTAAATTTTGTATAATGTAGGAAAATAAATCAAAACCTCAATAAAGACTATAAATTAAATGAAATTTAGATTATAAATTAAGATAATCGAATCAAATAAGGGTCTAATTTAAATAAAAAATTATAAGGATTTAATTTAAAATTGAGGGTGAGTATAAAATATTAAAAAAAATCTACTCTGAATTGCACTAAAAATAAAAATGATTGAATTAAACCTAATAAAATTATGATTCGTTTAGATAGATTTTTAAAAAATAATTTATAAAAAAATTTAGATGATTTTAGAAAATAATTTATAGATAAGATTTTATAAAAATATATTTATAAATAAATAAATATTTAAATAATTATTATTATAATTTTTTTTATGATTGATAAATTATTAGAAAGTTTATAAAATAAAATAGTAATGGAAAGAAGACATTATAGTAATGACATAGAGAGAGAAGATAGATAGAAAATAAAAAAAATAAAAATAAAAATAAATAATATTTAGATAATCTATAGATTATTTTATCATTTTAAAAATTATTTTTAAAAATTTATTTAAAATTATAGTTTAATTTATAATTTGTTTATATAAATATAATTATTTATTTTAAAAAAATTTTAAATTAAAATTTAAGTTATAAGTCTTTTTAAACGGATTACCCAAACAGATATTGTATACTTTATAATTATATGGTGGAAAAAGTAAACTACGCTAGGGGCTATGGACCCTGTTAAGTTGCCCGGGTTGGAAGGAATAAAGCAGGAAAGACGAGGCAAAATCCTTTCACGTGATTTCACAGCCACATGGAAATATCTTTACCTACCAATGGATTACATTATATTTACTTGTACTCTTCGTCAATCCCTCTTTTCAAGCAAATCCACTCATTTTTATTCTATTTTGAATCCGATCTTTTTTTTTTATAAAAAAATTGACATCTCTACAAAATTAAAAAACTTAGATAGTAGTAAGACCCATGTACTTTGCATTACATATAGATTTTAATCGTTTTTATTAAAAGGAAATTATATTTAGAAAGAAGGAAAAATAGTTCGCAAGGAATAATTTTAATTTATTTTAGTTGAATTCAGTCATTATTGTTTGATACTTCGATTTGTCAATTTTAATTAATATATTTTATAAAATTTTATTTATAGAAATGCATAGGTGTTAAAACTAGTGTGAAAGTAAAGCCTAGAAGTGTGGGTATATATTAGTGTCTCTCGCTCTTGGAGGTTTTATCTCGTCACGAGAATGTGAGATGCTAGTCCTTGGGGACGACGAGAATGTACGGAGGCTAGCACGGAAATATGCCAGATTTTGGCTAAAAAGTCACGAGTTTATAACAAGTGTTTACAGTATAAGCTACATGTTTTTTTTTATATTTAGGTTTAAGCATGTAGAAAGTCTACTGAACTTAAATATTTTATAGAGCTATATTTATAATATAAGTCTCTAAAAATATCTTATATTTTAGATTTTAAAGGTCTCATAATTTTTAGGTTTATATTTGAATAAGTAACAACCTTATAAGGCCTAATTCCTGTTTAGAGACTTATTTATAACGTAAATATCTAAAAAACATCATATTTTAGGTTTTAAAGATCTTAAATAAGTTTTAAGCATATTAAAACTTATATAAATATAAACTTTTAATATGTTTTAAAATTTACATATTCACAAATAAAACATTTTAACGAAAGCATATCTATAAAAATAATGTTAAACATGTCAGGGCTACAGGCTTATAAGCCATGCCTTGAAAGAAAAAGCCATGCCAAAATTTAGTAGAAGATAAATGACATTATTCTAAGCTGTTTGACAGATGTTAGGATTTTGATTTGAAACCCTAATGAATTGATATGAATATATGAAGAATTAAAGTTAGAGAAGCAATTCTCAAGAAATGTTAGATTATATATCTAATAAATGATATAACTCTTGCTAGGAATCAAAGAGGGTTACAAGAATAGAGGATAGGGCTAAGGAATACCCTAGTGAAATATAAAAAGACAAAAATGATCCTAGTGTTATAAAAGTAAATGAAAGATATTTTGATCATTTTTAGGGATCAATCCTTACCAATCTAGTAATGTTAGCTTTAGGAAGAACATATACATTGAATTTAATGTCATAAGATGAATTATGAAATCATATAAAAAATAGATTAAAGAAACAGTCTGATTTTAAAAAAAATCTAAGTTGGTACATGATTGGACATAATTTTTTAAGAACTTTCAAAAAACTTTCTTCTTCCATAAGATGTCGCCACATCACAAGAATAGTTAGAATTTTGAAGATTATTTTATTTTAAGAGTTAATGGCTCCCAAATCTTGATTAAGGAATTAATCAACCAATAAGAAGTAAGATTAATGCATTATAAATATTAATACATGGAGGGGTATAATAGTCTCAAGAGGCCAAAATTTTTTATAAATAGCTTCATGAGTGAGTGGTTGGCAAGCTATGAAAATCTTGGAGAAATTCTTGCAAAATTTTCCCTCAAGTTAGAAGATATAATTCAATATCCAATTGATCAAGTATGCAAGGTAAGATCTCCTAAGTCCTTAATTTTATAGTTGGGAGGATTAATTGATAAATTAAATTGTTAAAAATCATTTTATGCCCTCCCATGCATGCTGGATATAATTTGGTTGAGTAAGGAAATGATGAATTTGATATTAAAGATAGGTAAAATAATTTGTAATAGATATGATTCAAGTGATTATAGCTTGTAATTGATTGAATTTCATGATTTAGTAGTTTAGATGGTGCCATGACCTTGACTGGTTCTTGTGCCTTTGATGTATTTTGATGATTATAAGGCTTCCAATATATTCTACATGAAAAATTATGTGGAATTAAGTTGAAAAAGTGAAGTTGAAAGTATTGGAATCAAAAGTGAAATTTTAGAACCAAGAAAGATTCTTAGCCAGTGCTGTTTCATGGGGAAGGAGTGTAAGTTTAATAAATCCAAACTCATATTTAGATTTCTCATGCAAAATTGAGTAAGATTGGGTTATGAGAATAATTTTTTAAAAGTTAGAACACCGATCTTAAAATCAAGAGAAATATGTTAAGTTAGGAGAGTAAGTCTTAACTATGATGTGAGCTCTTGGTCCTAATGAGTTGCATAATCAATGTGGATATGTTTAAGACTTTGAAATATCCAAAATAATGATTTAATGAGGTTGGCCTAAAGTCCTCACTGGTTGGAAAGTTTAGGGAATAAGTTCAAGAATAAGAGAAAAATTTATGTATAAAGTAGTAGACTTACCTATTTATATACTTGATATTGTATACTTATATGTTGATATATATATGAGTTGATTGAATAATGTTGTGATATAATACTTATTCCTAGAAATGCTATTTGCAATATTATTCAAATGGCCATGTAGTTTTTTATATAAAATATAAATCATGATGTCATGTCACTAAGTATCATAAGTTTAAGTAAAATTATATATTATGTATTAATATCCATTTTATACATATATGTGATAATATTTATTACTGAGATTATCTAAAATTTCACCCTCCATTAACCAACTAATATATGTCAAACATGAAAGAATATATATGTATGAAGAAGAGCAAATGAATTGAAGAAGAAAATAAGAGAATAGTATGTTATAGCATGAAATTATAGATTCTTTCATTTATGTAAATATTATGTAATGTGCTATTTTATGAATGAAATTGTATGGAACAATTATATCATATTATATGAATATGAGAATGTATGAGACATTAAGAGGATAATTTATGCATGTTAGAATAATTAAATAGAATTAAAGAAAAAAATTAGTAAGATAAAAATGTAGGTCATAGAACATTAAGCCTTTAGCTCTAGTTTGACTTAGTAAATAAAATTTGGGGAGTATGTAGTACACATCCAAAGTTTTAAAAGTATGGCAATTTATCCTAATTGAATGTATGTGCTAAATTATATGAATTTTTAAAGTTAAGGTTTAAAATATAAAAATTTTAAAAATAACCATACAAACAATAATATTTAATATATTAATTATACTAAATAGTTAAATAAATATTTAAATTTATATATTTTTTTAAATAATAATAAAAGAGTTTCAAATAGAAATTAGGAGCACCTCACACTATATTTCTAAGGGGTACCTAAATGTTTCCGTACGCATACTAAGAGGTAAAAAGTTAAGAATTTTCAGTGGTCATGGTGGTGATAAGAACAATTTGAGACTAGATGTTGTATGGAAGAAAAAGCGTAATGAAAAGAGTATGAGTAACATGCTTATTGGAAAGGTTTTTTTTTTTAATTTTTTTTTCGGAGAAGAGTATGAACAAAAAGACTGTTATTGCAACGATTCGAAGGGTTGGAATCTAAGTGAGGATACATAGATGCTAGAGATGGACAATGATGCTCTGGTTTTCACATTTGCGAACTTGAACAATAAGTTCAGAATGCTAAGAGGGAGGCCATGGACTATTCAAGGAACTCTGTTGAGTATTCAGAAATGGTCTGAGTAAATGATTTTGGATGAGGTTTGTTTTGACAAGTCACAGTTCCACAACTTGCCGCTAGGTGTCCTAGAGGAAGAGGAGAATGTAAGCAATATGGCAAATTTGGTTGGGGAACTCGTTTGGTATGAGCGGCCGAAGATTGTGGATAAGTTCTCCCGAGGTTTTGGCAGAGCTTGAGTAGTGCTTGATCTTCACAAGTCTATGGTTTCTGGGTCGCTAGATTGGATGATTGGGATGTTTGGGTCTCTGTTAAAGATGAGCGTCTACAATCGTTCTGCTACAGTTTGGGATGATTGATCATGACAGCCGATCTTGCAAAAATGACTTAGTCGTAGACGACCACGGTGAGAATGTTTATGGCTCTTGATTGCTACTGGAGCAGAAAAAGATAAGGAAGAAGCCATGGTAAAGTTCGCTGTAGATTGGAAGGAGGAAGACTACCGGTTGACGATGACGGAGTGTGTAACACAATCCTCTAAAGCGCGTGGGGGGTTCTTCTGATAACAACTGTTACGGTAATCACAGAAATGATCGGGAGCACACTCGGTTTGTACGGTGGGAGGTCACGACACAGTTCGTGCTCCGCCCCGAAGGTGATGTGTATGGAGAAAGAGAAGACAATGAAGGGGCAGGACGCTAGGGCTGAACATGTGGAAACTGGGCCGGTTGGTGAAAAGACAACCCAAAGACATATTTTGGTAAAAGGACAACACAAAGATATGGAAGTAGAATTAACCACATCATTGGTAAAGGGCCACAGCTGGTGGACCAGATTTGTAAAGGCCCTAATTTAGAACATGGGATTTCTCCAATGGATAAGGACCCTGTAGCCCAATCCCCTCGCCACCAAAGGACCTTTGTGCTGCTTTAGTCCCAGTCGCGCAATTATCTCCCGTATCTGAGATAGTCTATCTGAGATAGTACAAAAGAAGCGTTATTCGAGCGGAAGTGTGCCCCATACCCACTATGTATGATTTGTGGCTCAGAAGTTGAGACTCTAGAACACCTCTTCTTGTTATGTAGATGGTCTCGAATGGTGGGGTTTAGCTCCAATTTAGGAATTATTATTAAACCAGATGAAATACAGAATATGGCACTATGGTTTGAGAAGATGCTCTTGATGAATTTCAATGATGATGGTTATAGAAGAGCGTACATTGCATTATTATGCTATAGTATTTGGAAAATTAGATGCAAATTTGTCTTTGAACATGTGTTATACCAGCCTAACCTAGCCATTGAGTTGACCAATCGGCCTATGAATGAGTATTGGGAAGCCAATGCATTAAATTGGCCCAAAAATCCCATGATTTCCAAAGCTAAATATAAGTGGAGGAAACCTGCGGGGAACTCTGTTAAGATTAATTGTGATGGGGCGGTGTTTTTTCTAGAGACTCGAATGGCGCTTTTATTCAAGGGTGGGCCGAAAGTTACATAGTTGACTCAGCTTTCCTTGCTGAACTCCTGGCTCTTCGTAACGCTGTTGATTGAGCTTGATTATAAAGATCTGTTCACGGTTGTTACCTTTAAGCAAGTGGAAGCTTGCTTTTGGAAATACCATGGTCTTATGGATCTCCTTGACATGGTGAATGATAGAAGAATGCTCTCCTTTTCTCTCATTCCGCGTGAGGGTAATCCCGCTGCAGATTATTTAGCAGCCTTGGCTTAAAGGGAGGTGGGACCTAACGGTCTGATTTCTAAATCTCAACCTCTTCTAGCAAACTATCATTCTTCGGGAAGCACATGATGAGGATCGCTGTATGCATGGCCATTACTACCAGGAAGCAGAAAGAGAAGGCATTGGCTGATGATGTATTTCGTGCCTTAGTCTATAGTTCTGTTTTTACGTTTTTATCATTTTACTTAAAGACTTTCATGTTTGTACTGAGACTCTGTGTTTCTTTTTTTTCGGAATGAAATCCTGTATTTGATGGCAAAAAGGAGAAAAACAGTGTGAAATGAAATGGAAGAGATTCGGTAAAGACCATAAAATTTTATAAATTAAAATTAACGGTTTTTACACTAAAAATGGATGCTAAAAAAATCAAACAGGATATAATTTAAATAAAATAAACTACATAAAATTAATTTAAAATTGAGATAAACTATAAATTAAAGAGGTGTAGATTAATTTTTCTATATATTTAACTGGACCGAGCGATAGGTGCACAACGTATTAGGTAAATATAAAGATATATGTTTCCTCTTTACTATTAGCATTTTCCACATAACTTTACTTGTGTTTGTATCACATTTTTTTGATACAATATTTGTATCACATTTACGTCTACGTAGCGCTAACAAGGATATGGATATGTGTAATATTTGTTCTGAGAAAAGTTCAAGTTATCTGGTTAGGGTCTTAGCTTAGGAAAGCCCACTAGAATTGAAGCAAACCTCCAAAGTTAGTTATAAATATATTTTTTTTAGAAGAGAGATTTTATCCTGTATTTTAATAGTAGGTGAATCTAACATTTTTTTTAAAAAAAGTTATATAAAAAAAGATATTTTTTACCAAAAAAAAGTTATAAAGATATTTTGCCAATAAGAGTCGATATAAATAGTAAGGAATATGTTTATATCCTATAAGGATGTGAGTTTGATTTCCACTACTGTCATAAAAGTTCCTTTGATAGGTGATCTCGTAAGTCCCATGTAAAGGCTCTTTAAAGCCTTGGGACTGTGCCATGACCTTGGTAGGAAACTGATGCCGAACCTATCTAAATTTTTTTGTACAAAAAAAAGTTATAAAGATATTTTTAAAAGGAAAATTATAATGGACTCTTAAATAAGAAACTTAATTATTTCTTTAATCTCATTTACAAGTTAAATTTTGCTGATAATTATAAAAGCTGATTGACCTTTTTGGATAGGTTTAGGAAACCAAATAAATTAGTTAATTTAACTAATAGAAAAATCAATTGACTAATTTAAATAGATTAAAGTATATATATTATGAATTCATTTTAAGTGTTTGGATTTTAGTTATAATTAACTGATTTATTAGATTTCCTAAATCTTTTAAAATAGTCAATTAATTCTTATAATTAATATTAAATATAGTAATTTTTATATTTTGAACTTGAACATTTATAAGTAATTGGGTTCTATCCGTAATTAAATTTCTTATTTAGAATTTATATGTAGTCCTCTTATTTATATTCGGGCAAAACAAAGTTCTCTTATATATATATAAATATATATATATATATATATATATATATATTACAAATAGAGTTTTTGTATAAAAAAAATTGAACACATGCTATAATTGAGCTAGGTTTATTGCAATTAAACCAATCTTTATTAGTATATGGGATATGTGCATTGAATTTGGATATGATATTAAAAAAAATGTCATATTTTACTATTAAAATTTGTGAAGCAACGCCAATGAGCGATATATGTATATATTTGCAAGAATGATGCATGCATCCAATCTATCAAGTATTCAATATGATATGAGAAAACTCAATTAACGAATTGTATATTTACTTATATTTTGAAATCTTCTTTTGTCTTAATTTATCATACTATGCTTTTTGGAAAATATTTTAATCCAATAAATAATGTTAAAGAGAAAGGAATTGCAAATTTATGTAAAATCTAATAATGATAAAAGAGAGTTTCAAAATATAATTTCACAACCAATTTAAAACAAAATAAAATTAATGATGAGAACGAAATTGTGATATTAAATTGATATGAATTGACATGATAAATATAAGGCAATATTTGAAGAACAGGATATTGAGTGGAAAATATCATTTCAAACAGTCAAATTGTCAACCACATACATATAATAAGTAACCGGTGATATAATAAGAAAATAAAAATGTAACAAAAAGTAACTGCATACATATATAATAATACATATAATAAATAAATTTAATTGTCAAACATAATAACGTCATAATATATAAAATTTGTAATTAAATAATACCATATAACTATAAATAGTCTAAAAATATATTTAGCTTTTTGAGATTGCTATTTTTTTATCTTTATATATATATATATATATATATTATTTTTTAATCTTTTTTGGTTTTTTTTTGTTAGGCTAAGAATTGCCCAATTGTTTTGTAAATTGTTCTTGTTTTCAGTCAAATCCCGACTTCAATTATAAAAATAATTTTTTAGTCTAAACTGAGCTACTATCGAGCCTGAGTAACAATCCAATCGGTTGGAATGTCCTGTTCTTAAATCATTACATGAAAAAAATTAAAACATTCTAAATTTCAAATCATCTTAATTTTAGCAATAGTGGTTGAGTTGAATGGTAAGGGAGTAAAAAAAACAAAGCAGTTAGAAGAGACTCCTCAATTAGAGCTAACCTATACTTAATTTTTTGTTAAAAAAAATAAATAAATAATTTCAGGGGTAAATCAAACTGACTTTGCAACAATAAATCTAAAATTTTACGATGATGATATAAAATTTCCTTAGAATTTTACAAAGTCTAGGCGACAAATTTTATATATAAATTATCTTTTAAAAAATCTGTATAGATAGATAGCTATAACTTTTTGAAAAAAAATATGTATGATATTTTCTGATAGAATTAAATATCCTTAATCGAAAATTAGAGACTAATATTTTTGATAGATAAAAATCATGAAGTAAGTTTTACCTTTTTTAACGAAATTTTTTTATGTCTACAGTTTAATTTAAATTTAAAATATTATATTTAAATGACTTAATTATTTCTTAAATATCTTATATTTTATTAATTAAATATGTATGATTTTGGACGTTAACAAAATGATCGAGTCAGGCCCATGCTCTTTAGAGGCCGAATCTTTTTAATAAAAGAAAACCATTTTAAATTTATGTTTATATATATATATATATATATATATTATCCTAATAAAATATTTTATTTTTAGTTTTTGTTATAAAAATAAAATAAAATGCAAGAGAGATTTGGCAGATGAAAGAAAAGGGAAAGATAAGAGAGAATTGGAGAGAAAGATGGAGTAATTTTCATTCATATGATTGTTACCAATGTATATATATCCTCCTCTATTTATAAAATATTAATATTGATGATTAATTTTAAAGAGTTACAAATACATAAATAAATAAATAAATTAAATAATATAATTATATAATTAGAGATTATAGATAGTAAATATTAGAGATCTTTCGATTTGAGAGTTATAGACTATAATATTATTCAATGGGACATAATCCTTATCGACTATGAATATCCACATATTATATAATATTTATAACAGTTTTAATTTAATCCAATGAGACTAAATATGGACTTCTCCTAAAAATATTTTTAAAATATAAATTAATAAGTTTATGAAAAATTATTATTGGGATAAAATGCGCTAACATCCTTTTCATTTCACTTTAATTACGATGTACGGTGTTTACTAACAGGCCTTCTCTAACTACCATTTTGACAAAAAAAAAAAATAGTATGTAATTCTCACATGAAAAGGTTTTTTTTTTTTTTGGAGAAATTAGTGGCTAAAGAAAGACTGAGAATTATTTCCCTTTAGCTAAATTTCTTGTAACTCGGGTATAACCGTCTATTGTAAAAAAAAAAAGCGAAATGTTTTTTTTGGCAAAATCATTGTCAGGTTTTAAAAAAAATATAATCACAAAAAATATCATAATAAAAAAATAATATGTAATAAAAAATTTTAATACAGGAAATGATAACAAAACTATATTATACACTTGTTATTAGAATTTTTTTTGATGAGTACATTCATTTCCTTATATCTCATAGTGTTTTCTCTAGTTATTTATTGTGAGATTAAAGATCAGTTATTAAAGGTTTGTTTGGTTCAATTTCTTAAAGCCCATGGAATAGTAATCTAATCTCCATTCCTATATCATCTATTGTTTGTTTGGTTTTATCCATGTTTCATGGGAATTGAAGATTATTGCAGCTATGTGTACAATTTGGAACCCTAAACCCAGTTATACAAACTCAGTTTTCATTGAATACTTGTTTGGTTGCTTTTCTCAAACTAAGTTTTGTTTCTCAAGTCTGAATTTTCCCAACGCAAGTAGAAGGTTACTTTGCAAAACTTGATTTTCCGAATTTAGTTTTCTCATTGCCTTCTTCTCTAACAGATAACAAAAATGCACATACATATAAAAAATAGATTTATTTTCAATATAATATCCTCAATATCTTACTGAAAATATTTACACAATTATTACAATTCCATTCCATTACTTGCTTCTACTATTTTTAGGAAACAAATGGGCCTAAGTTTTTATTTAACAAAAAAAAAGGAAAATCTCACAAACTACCACTTCAATTTTAAAATCCCAAATAAAATATTTCTATAAAGATGTGTTATTATTTACTTATAAAATGTAGTAAATACTTCATAAACTGTAGAAAATAAAACATATTTAGGAATTTGAAGATCAAATGATATTTTTGAAGGATTTTTCTAAAAAAAAAACCTATTAAGTTTTTCATGAACAGGGTAAAAGTACTAAAACTATGAAAGTGTTCTTAAAACTAATAAAGGGAAGACCTTGGGATACCCACAAAAGAAGGGTAAGGTTTTGCTTGGGAAGACATTGAATCAATAGAAAATAGAGAAAAAGACAAGAAACAACCATGTGAATTTAGAAATAACAATTTAGGTATATAAATATTTAAAAAGACAGATTGGGCAGGAGGCCCAATCTGTTATTTGTAAATTTGGGTGAAAAGACCAAATGACCCTTGGAAGCATTTGAAGAAAAAGTTAGAGAATGAAAATCATAATAGAATGAAGTGAGAGAAAAAGTGGGAGAATGAAGTGAGAGATTAGGTTCCAACTCTCATTGAATATTGCTCCAAAAATAGAATTCCGACCGGTGTTAGCAAGAGTACTAGCCATCGTTTCAAATACTCTGCCACCAAGGTTGAATTTTACCCTGCCCGAACAAATTCCCATGCTTGTGTTTGCTCAAGAAAACAAACAAAATTAGAACAAAAAAGAAGCAATCCAATTGGAGTAGTCAAGAAACAAATTCCCAAAGAACAAAGGATGTGAAGGAATGATTGGTCCAAAAAAACAGTAGAAAAATGTGGGAAAGTTGGATTAAAGTAAACTAATGGAAGAAACAAATGATAAAAAATGAATTAGGAAGGGGATCAAAATCTGGAGAATGAAGGAAAATTTTTAAATTTGAGAGATTTGGTGAAGAGGGGAGATAGAGGTTTGGTTTCAGAAACTGAAGAATTGACAGTTTGATTATTGATTATCTTCTCCCTCTGAAAGACTCTATTTTTCTATGTCACTGTTGAAGTAACAAATCACATTATTGAAGTTATAAATTGTCACATCCTACTTTTTTCTTATCTGTATAATACTGTTAGTGGAAAGATGTTTGACATTTGATGATGAATAGGAAGGAAAAATAATGATTAGACAAAGGTATAAAGATGAGGAACTAAAATGAAAAGTTTAAAAGTTCCATAGTGTAAAGTGTAATTTTTAAAAGTTCAAGGGAAAAATGGTAATTATTGAAAGTTGAGCTGGAAAAGACCCAAAAATGCATAGACTTAGATTAGTCTCAATTTTTCCAATAAATAGAGAAAATTATTCAGATCAGTTTGATGCAACACTGACTTTTGATGTGAGGTCTCAAAAAATTTATACTAATTTCTAAAGAAAGGAAAATTAATACAGTATCTTCTGGACCTCAGAATTAGATAAAATTTTGCAGTAAATTCCTATCATTAATATAAGAATTTATAAAATTAACAGATCTCAAAAATGATTTATGTAGAATTTATTATAGAATTTATAATGGATTAAAATACCCAATAAATATGTTTAGGGGGAATTTATCGGGAATTTAGCCCATGAAGGTAGTGGACCATGTAGAGGGCCCAAAATGGCATCTTATAGGTCCAGTAATATTTTTAGATAAGTATGTGGGCTAGGGCTTATAAAGACTGGAAAAAATATAAAATTACGAAAATGCCATTGAGTATGCCACTTGTTGTGTCAATGAGCCAGAGATAAATGAAGGGTATTTTGGTCATTTGAATAAGGTTAGATAGTCAAAGAGAGTTTTTAAAATAGTTGACCAAGGTCAAGGAATACTTTGATGAGGTGTGAAAAGACGATAATACCCTTTGAGAAATTAAAGTGAAATCGGACCCCGATAAAGTGTCTTAAAGAAATGTAGGAAATTTTTATTAGGATTTTTGGGTATCAGAAAATTATGAAACTTCATAGAGGATTTATTTTATATTATAATAAATTTTTAAAAATGTTAGAATCATTAAATGAGGTGCCTAGCATTTATTTCAAAATCAGGATATTTTAAGGATGTTGGTATAAGGAAAGTACCTTGGGATTTGTGCCAATTAGCTATTGGACCCAAGGAAGGCATAGGGAAGCCCAATAATTTGTCCTAGGGCAGCCCAATAAGTGTAAGGAATTAGAAGATACACAGCAAAAATTATCTTAAAAATTTTCCATTCCTTGCCAGGATCTACTGTATGTGTTTAAATCAAGTGGGAAGAAACATTACCCTCAGCGACTTCCACAACTTCTGGTCACGACGTTCACAGCTTCTCTCTGTGGCTCATTCTCCCTTTTCGATCGCAAGAAGTCGATGACTCAGGTTGCCTTCCTCTACTGGTATCCACACGAACAGCGTTCCAACCACAAACGATGTGCTAGCGTCTCCTGTCCCTCCAGGGCTTTCTCAAGAATTCGTCCTCTCTGTCTCTATTTCGATAATTTCTTATCTGTAAACCTTTTGCAAATTTTCCTTCGGCCTTTTTGTGTTCTATATGTTTCAAAACGTAGCTCCTAAAATAAGATATATAGGATGCTATGCGTTTTTCTCTACCGAATTGGATTTTGGAGTTGATGTTATATTAATTCTGAAAATAATACAATATCATATATTGTATAATTTGATAAAAAACTAATTAAATAAATAATATTTATATTAAATCCGTCCCACAGATTTAATTGACCTATTTATTTAACTTAAAATAAAGATAAGATTGAACTATATTTGATTTATTCTCATAAATCAAATTTGAGATATCATATAAATTTGAATTTTAAATTCAAACGTGATAGAGATTTAATTTATTCTTATAAATTAAATCTTATAAATATCTCTTATATGAGATATCCTATCAATTTGAATTTCAAATTCAAACGTGATAGAGATTTAATTTATCCTTATAAATTAAATCTTATAAATATCTCTTATATGAGATATCCTATCAATTTGAATTTCAAATTCAAACGTGATAGAGATTTAATTTATCCTTATAAATTAAATCTCATATATCTCTTATATATAATGTATATATACGAATTTATATAGATACGAATATAAATATAAATAAATATATACATCCACCCAGGATCATTCATTGAATCTGGACATGTCTTAGATTCAATGAATCTGGACATCATAGCTCATGTTGGGCTATTTTGTGTGTGACCCTGTAGGCCCATATGAAGTTGGCAGTGGGCCATTTGCTATACTGGCCCATAAGTCGCAAGCGATCTCTAGCAAGACATAACGACTACCCAAATCATATGAGGATCGTTAAACGATGTAACCTTTTATACAACCATATCATGTCCCTTCTGTCACGCGATATTTTGGTCATGGATGAGGCATGGATAATGTCATCCTCCTATTCCTGACCGTTACTTTCTCGATCCCTGAGTAGTCTGACTATAGAAATAGAACTACCTTTCCATTATAGTATGGCCATACATTTCTCAGACTCACTCATCGAGGGGCCCAATAATATCTCTCTATGAATGTGAGGGATAAATTCCATCTTGACCATTCACATTCCTCCGCATGAAAAACCACTAAACCCAAACATAGTCTTTATGATCACTCAGTCAAAAGTGACTTTTGACTAGGTCAAAGCTGAGCTTTTGTCATGTAGGAATCTATGATGATCTCAGGTCAAAGGGCATAGTGATATGGTTTGTATATGAGAGAAGCTTATGACGTAACTCATACAGCTCTCTCATACCGGGTCGGTCCAACACCATGTACTCTTACATGTGCCTATCACTTTGATTTATATCTCTATACATCTTTAAAGTCATATTGATCTTATTTCATCTCTATTCCCGCATAGATGACCGACCAGGGACATTTAGGATAAGATCATGAATTATCTAAGGATGGTCATCACAGTAAACATGCAAATAATATGATAATACAATTAATAAATTCATAAATGAATAATGTTCATAAGACAATGATTGGCCCCTAGGGCATGATTTCTAACAATAAGTCCTAAAAGTTGTTTTGGAGCCCAAGTCCATTAATGAATAATTTATGAATTTTTGAAAAAGAAAAGAAAAAGGAATAAAGTGAGAATTAGGGTTTGCACATGGTGAGACCCACAAGACCTCACACATGGTGTCTAAGATAAGGGGAAGAGAATATTTTTGTTATGTGATCTTATCTCAAGTTGGCTTAGTGGGCAATCTTGATGTAAGAGCAATTATGAGCTATTAGATCAAATAGTGTACAAAGTGATCTTGGCCATTGATTTTCCATGAGATTTTTCTATAAATACCCCCACAATTTCTGATGCAAATTGGGGAGCAAGAAACCTTGGAGAACCTCTTGCAAAATGAAAACTCAAGCCAAGATAAAGAAGATTCAAGGTACTAAAATTCAAGCAAGCTAGGGATTAAAGGTAAGCAATATATCCTAGCTTATTTTCCTTTGATTTGGGAGCTTAAACTTAGGGTTTTTATGGAAGAAAGTTGAGTTTTCTCTAGGTGTATATGCTGTCCAAAACCTTAGATGAAAGGAGAAAGAAGAAATTAAAGTTAGAGATATGTGATTGAAGCTTAAACAAGCTAGTTAGGTTATTGGTTGTTGAATCAAGTTGATATTCTTGACTTTGCCATGGTTGAATCATTTTGGTCTACACTATTCATGATAGAAGGAGATGGAATTTCAATGATTTAATGCTTCCATTGAATTTATATGATGATTTTGTGTAGGATTGGATAGGTTTTGAATATTAGAAATATTGGAATTCCAAGTTGTAATTTTTAAAGTTATTCTCTATTACTGTTCACTTGTATGAACAGTGATTGAAATTTCATAATTTTGATGTTTTTAATATTTTTAAAATAAAAAATTGTGTGGGATAAAGTAGAGAAATAAATATGGGAAGCATTGGAATCAATATGAGATTTTTTGGAAGAATTATGTATGTTTTTTAAATCTCTCCAGAATAGTGCATAGGAGTTGAAATTTCATGATTCTAAGCTCGTAAATAGATTCAAAAGATAAAATTGTGTAGGGTAAAGTCAAGACATCAATTGATTCAAAGGCCAAGTCCATTAGTTAAGATTAAGGAAATTTAATGTAGTTAAATTAGCTCAATGTTGAAGAGAAAGTTAGATTGTAATGGATAGATGATTATGTGATGTTAGGATTTTATTGTGGACTCTAAAGAGGTAGTCACACATCCAAGAGAAGTAAGAAGAAAGAGGTAAGGTTAAAGTGAAAGAGATCAAGCAAGTGAGGTAGTAAACTTATCCTAAATTTGTATGTATTGAATATTATGCTTGGTGGTGCTATGACTATATTGAATTGTGTTGCATATGTGTTTATAAATAAAGCTTTGTTTATATGACTACTTTGGCCAATTATATTTTATATGTTACATGGAAGCATGTACATTACACAATGTTAACACTTTTACAAGCAATCACAAGTATTTACATTAATACATGTATTGTTTAGTATTATTTGTTACTGAGATTTCCCCCAGAAATCTCACCCCCTCTATGTAATCCTAACCCTAGAAGGTTTATAAATAAGGCAAGAGGATGATGAAGCATGAAGAGGAGCTAGGGATTGGTTAGTCTATATGTTATGTGAGGAATTGTTATATTTAATGTTGCTATATGACCAATATAAGTAGTGATGGTCATGATGTAATGAAAAATAGTAAATAATGAGATAAATATATGAACTTTTATAGACATTTAGTTAACATTTTAAGATTTATTTTGACACCAAGAACGCCTTATTTCAATGTCTGTACCAAGAGAATGAATTTAAGGGACCAAAATATGTTTTCAGAATTTTTGACTAAATGAACAGTAATCTTTGATGATTAAACTGTATTAATTTACTAAGCATTTGGGCTGAAAATTATTTTTTCCTTAAATTTCAAGACGTTATCTTCACGTGGCCTTTCGAACCACTTCATTTCAATTTTTCTAGAATTAATTATGATTTTTTGAAGTTCATCGCCGAATCTGGAATATCATATGAACAGTAACTCGAGAAGAGTAAAAATTCTAGATTTAGCTAATGGACTTCCAATGTCTTGTAAGTGGTTTTAAATGCTACTGAATGGTTCCTAAGACGTACAAAAGTAAGGATGTTTCATAAATTTCATTATAGGAGTTGTAAATCCCATTAGTAGTATGTTATAATTTCAATTGTAAACGTCATCATAGGAGTTGCAAATGCCATTAGATGAGTTACAAATGCCATTATATGAGTTGAAAATCCCATTAGCAATAAGTTACAATTTCATTTATAAATGTAATTGTTGAAGTTACAAATCCCATTATAGGAGTTATAAATTTCACTAGCAATATGTTTCAATTTTAGTTGTAAATGTCATTGCAAGAGTTGCAAATCCTATTAGACTAGTTACAAATGTAATTAGCAATAGGTTGCAATTTCAGTTGTAAATATCATTGTTGAAATTGCAAATCCTATTGTTGAAGTTGTAAATCCCATTACAGGAGTTACAAATCCCATTAGCAATAGGTTGCAATTTTAGTTGTAAATGTCATTGTTGAAGTTGCAAATCCCATTGTTGAAGTTGCAAATCATATTAGAGGAGCTGCAAACCCCAAAAGCAATTGCAATTACTTCGTTAGAGCATTGCCAATGTCTTAGGAAAAGTTATAAATCTCATTAGAGGAGTTGCAAACCCAAAAGCAATTATGATTACTTTGTTAGAATTGTAAATGTCTTAGGGAAGGTTGAAGTTACAAATCTCATTAGAAGAGCTAGAAATACTATTAGAGGAGTTCTAAAACCCAACAACAATTGTAATTACTTTGTTAGAGAGTTGTCAATGTTTTAGTGAAAGTTACAAATCTCATAGTTGAAGTTGCAAATACTATTAAAGGAGTTACAAACCCTATTGCATTAGTTGCAAACCTTATTATACTAGTTGCAAACCCCATTGTATTAGTTGCAAACCTCATTAGATGAGTTCTAAATCATATTGTGGAAGTTGCAAACACCATTAAAGGACTTACAAACCTCATGAGATGAATTGCAAATGTCATTGTTGAAGTTGTAAACCTAAAGGCAATATGTTGCAATTGCATTGTTGTAAATGTGAAAGGAAAAAATATGTACATAGCCATTACAAAATATAGTCGTAGTCATTACAAAGTTTAATAGTATATAAGTCGAATACTGAAAAGTGATTGACTACCTTTGAACATCAGTTGGTCAATAGTTGAACTTTCTAAAAATATAACATTACAAAAGTTGGACATTACAAAATTGAAACATCATTTGGTCAATATGGCGGTCTCGCTTTGTGAAAGTAGGCTTAATGCAAATTCTTGTCTTGAGTTGAGCTCATGATTTACTAACCACTACTATAAGTTTCGTCTAAACTCTACAACGTGTTAGTCATCATAGTCAAATGCTATATTTGGATCCCATTTAGTCAACCAAATTAGTACATGCACCCTACAGTGTCGCCTGCCTAGAAAACTACTATATCATAAATTACATAAATAGGTGTAGCAATAAATCCATATAACTTGTTCATGCACACTGGAATTATATAAAAAGTACATAACATGTTAGTTTATACTGGAGTTATAGGATGGGAAGAGTTAAACTAAACAAATAGAAATAAGACAACTTTATTAATCGACTAGTGACATTTTCAAAGCCATACAGTGGAATAGTGGAGAAAGATAATAATAGCTAAAAGACTAAACAAATATAAACTCTTCCTATTTTGAAGGTTTTTACATTGGTTGTTGCATTTGCAAAGTAAGCATACAAGGAAAAGGAAAATGCTAATATCCCTATAGAAATTCATACCCTTATCATCTACTATAATTTTTAGCCCTTTTCAACCTAAAATTTTCAATTCAAGGTCTTACTATGGACACCATTCTTCTATTCTTTTACGCTTTCCCTTATTTAGTTTCTTTGGTGTTATTAAAGTTATACTTTCATCCATGAAAAAAGGTTAGTTTATTCTAGCTATCCTATTGTGATGCAAAACACACAAACGTCCAATAGAACAATTACGAGTTCCACCAGCTGAAAATTCCCAAATTACAGATACATAGAACTAACGTACGTCAACAAAACTGATTGATGGGTCTTTCATTTTCTAAATCATCAGATGCTATAGAAGACCTATTTGAGAAAGTTTAGTAGCTTATTCACTTTAAACTTCTATTGAATTAGTTCTCCTCCATTTTGAGTTAGCTTAACTGTGAAAACTTCCACCTGTAAAGAATCAATTTTCCATACATTTCCATCCTCTAGTCAGCGAATGTTTTGAATTCTAAATAGAGCAATGTAGTCAATATAATTCAATTGCCTAAGAAAAATGAACCATAAAAATAGCCTTCTCCATATCCTCCTCATGTTTTCCTTGTAAACAACCTTTTAAGGATTCTAATGCATCTTTTAGCTTTTTCAAAAGAACATGTCCCTCCAAAGATGGTATCTCTCTTAGCTTTGTCTAAAATCATTAACAAAAAAATATTAGTATTCTTCATAATATCATTATGAATTTTATAGAAAATATGACCTAATAACACAAGTACCTTATTAGACAACTTAGCAGCTGCAAGCAAGTTCTTGTTAAATTTGCTGGCAAGGTCATGGATTGAGAGGCGTTTGTGTTGATCTAACAATTTGGATAGTTCTTTCTTAATAACATCCTTCACGAAAGGCCCATAGTTTTCCTCTATTAGCTCTTTCACAATTTGGTTATCAGGTGCAAGTTTATATTTTAGAAAACTGTCAGAAATAAAGTTGACATTAGCTGAAATAGGAGGAAATGCTTCCATTGGAATCTTCACTTTGACTTCAAGGGTTAACTTTGCTATGGCTCTCTTCAGTATTATGATAAAATTAACATGCAATATTGTTAAAAAATATCTCAACATTGAATTTAAATTAAAAAAAGTAAAAGACACAAACATAATTTCCCCCCTTTTTTGTTCTAATAACTTAAATTTTCCAAAACTAAGCTATCAAATTTAAAATTAAGTTCTTGAAGTAGTGGCTAACCCAAACAAATAGACAGACAAAGAAAAAACAAAAAGAATCTAATTAGTGATTGATTATCCCCTACAGCTCAATAAACATACAAAAAACATATAGATGTAGAAGAATTTTAACAGAGGTTGTGTTAATCCAATAAAAAAACAAAACAGGGAAAAGATTGCAAAGAATGATGCAGACACTGACAAATAGTAATAAAAGTATAAAAGACAAAATGAATTGTAAAAAGTATTTATCTGAGATCATGGAAGACAATTGCCAGGAAGACAGTGCGTTTTTGGTGGTACATGCCACGATTAATGACCAACTTTTAAACTACATTCTTAATATTATGTAACCTCCTTGCCACATCAGTTAACGTGAGAAAACAATCTTCACTTGATGTAAAAAAATTGAAATAAAATACAAAGCTCATCAAGCAAGGTTCCTCGTCATCGAAGTTCGTAGAGCTACCTTTGAGGGGGCCTCCATAAATTGTATCAGAGAGGGCAGTTACAGCTGTAGACCCCATGTCAAAGGACATGGAGTAAATGCTGGAACTAGATGTTGAGGGGTTGAAATAGTGCCATAGGAACCTACCTCTGGCCTATGTTTGCTTTACTGGTGATGGTGTCACCACCGGATGGAAAAACCATTGGCAACATCGTGAAATGTTTTGCCATAAGATTTGATAAATGGGAGAAAATATATCTTGACTTTAAGTAATATTAGAGTTTTGACAATCTCAACACTGATATTTCAGTTTCTTGGATTATAAAGAAGGAAGCGAGATCGATGGGAAACAAATCCTTTCAGCAATATGATGCGTTCTTAGTTTCATTGTCCCATTTTTTTCTTCAAATGCTTTAAGGATAATTTGGTCTTCTCACTCAAATTTGTCAAAGACAGATTTGACCTACTACCTAATCTATCTTTTTAGATATTCATATGCCTATTTTGTCATTTCCAAATTCACATAGTTGTTTCTTGTCTTTTTCCCTAGAAAATATCTTTCATAGACATCATAGGTTGGTGGAGAACGATGAGGACAAAAATAATAAAATTCATTAAATGTTGCTATTTGAGTTTTACTACTTTATCCTATCAAGTTTGGTTGGTGGCTTTTCTGTAAAGAATTCTCTCATGATTGTAACCCATCACTTGTAGGGCTGTTAACGTTTAAGGGATTAGGAAGATTCACTCATCCTTGTATGTCTCTTCTCTTGAAAGTGGACGTGAAAAATGATTCAACCCCCACCACTTTCAAGATAATAAAAGTATGACCTGATTAAAACAGTTAAGCAAGTGGATCAAGAATTAATGATTCAATTGTGAATTAACTGGTGTCAATTCAGTCATAATTAAAATTAAAATAATATAATTTAATTAAATATACAAAATATTTATATATAACTATAAAAAGGAGTAATATTTAAATAAAAATATTAATCAACGAGTAAATAGAACATTCATATATAAATAATATATAATCCAACAAAATGAGTTACTAATTCACAAAAATAACATATGACTATATTTTCTTTTACTCAAAATGACATCATTTAAGACTTAACAATTTAGAGAAAAAATAAAATTTAACTCAATCAACTCGTCTAAAACTCTTGACTGGATGTATTAAAGACTGATTTATTGGTTCAGTAGTTTGACCGGGTGATGCAAAGTTTGTTTTAATATTATGCCCACATTCTAAATCCTTTGATAAAACCTGATTATTTGATTGCTAATATTATGCCCACCTTCTAAATACAAAACCTGATTATTTGTTTTAATAATATCATGCCCACCTTCTAAATTTTTTAATTCTATTTCAATAATATTTTATCTTAAATAATCATCAATCATCAATCATCAATCAATATAATCAATCATCAATAATCATTAATGTATATCTATAAATCCCATAACATCAATTTGATTGGTATACTTAACTATCCTAATCAACTAGGTAGACATAATGTGATTGGTCCACTTAATCTCCTTAAATGATAATTGAAAGATGTGCCATATAGTGTGCCTTATGCCATTAAGGGTTTAGTGTATTTACTAGCCATTAGCTCAAACAAAAAAAGGGAACTCCTCAGTCATTTCATCTTTTGCTTTCTAAGGCTATAGTTTAATTCATCCTCTTTTCTAAAAACTCTCTCTCTTCCCATATAATTTTGGGTTAAGTGCCCAAACCCTAAAATATTTTCTCAGATACATATAGTATCCTAAAGTTATTTGTGGTGCAATTTCTCCCCCTAAATATTTAAAATGGTGTAAATATGATTTAAACCTAACATATTAGTTAGTTAACTTGAAAGGTTAGAACAAGTTTGATAAAAAAAGTGACTTGGAAATGACATAAATATATAAGTTGTCATATGACATATTTTTGTATTTATTTTTTTAACATTAGTGTTTTATTATCTCTTAATATATAAGAGGATGGTTTTATCAATGGATGACTTTTGTTGTTCATAGCAGCTTGTTCTTTTTAAGACACAGGGAAGTTAACATGCATTTTCTTTTGGAAGTGAAATTGCTCCATTGTTAATATATTAAGGGTAAAATTACATTGAATATATGATTCTAAGGTTTACTCTCAGATTTGGATAAGGATGATGAAATATAAAACTCTTTCAGATAGAGTAAATGATACATTGTAGTATATGATATTTTTCTCTCTCAAGATATGATGATAATACATAATGAGGACAAAGAGTTAAAGTCCTTTTTGAATGATCTTCTATTTATATACGAATTTAAGCTTTTAACCGTTGATCATAATCTCTTTCTCCATTGAGCTTTTCTTCTTCTATTGGAAATATGATAGTTAGAACTAGCTGTTGAAACTTTTGACATAAAGTGCCTTTTTACCGTTGAGAGTTCGTTGGCTTTAATCTTTATCTAATCTCATTCTAATCATGTCTTTGAATACCTTAAATAAAGTTTGACACAATTAAGAGAAGTTCTAATAATAATTGTTCAACACTTGACTTTCTTCTATCTTCGGATTATCTTTGAGTTTAAGAACAATGGTCATCTTTCAATTATCATAACCTCCTCTATTTAATTCCAAACATTGCAAATTACATATCCTTAGAAAGCTCTCTGTGTCTACTTTCCAATGAACTATGTTTGACTCCAAAATTTAGTATAGACAGAAAGATATGATCAATTTAGTGAGTAGAGGTCATAACCAAAGTGTTAATCCTATGTTCTATATTGCTAATGAAATGTCTCCCACATGTGAGACTCTTTGGTGATGAGATTGGTGTAATTGAACTACATTTTGTGATAGTTCACTTTCTTTAATTTCTACGATAATTCACTTTCTTGAGATGCAACTTTCTTTAACTTTCTTTCCTACAATATAAATCTTTCTTCCATGGTATCCAACTTGCTTGGATCCATCATAGTTTAGTTGTAGGAAACACAATACTATTCACATACTCAAATAATATGAACAATTTAAAACAATTGAGCGTAGTGAAATAAATGTCATTATGCATAAAAAGAGATATTTGCCTTTTAGTTTATATGCACAAAGAATTAAATTGCTGAATATTGCCCTTTTTTTATAAAATATTTGTCAGTTAAGTTTCCATAGGAGTATAAGAAACATAAAAATAGATTTTTGAATTATTACAATATTCATTCCTACGATTACATATATAAACATCAAAGAAGTGTTAAGCATAATAATGCAGGAGGTTTACCATTGTATCTTTAACTTAGGTGCATGGAGGATTGCTTTTAGAAAACTATTGTTTTTTATCTTAGTGATGCTTGCAATGGTCTCTCAACGGATGTAGACTTTGATGCTCAAGAGATCCTCCTTATCTTGTTCTCCTTAAGATAATTGAATGGTACACTATGATAGTCCATTCTTGAGGCATAAAGTACTCCTTTTGATTTTCTCCATTGCTTCTTATAAATTGACTTTGAAGTTGCAGTAATAGATTCTCCATGACTTCTCCTAAGTGATGTAGATTCAGTAAATCTCTTGATCATGAGAAACTCTTAGGTCAACCTTTTTCTTTGTACCATGATGTCCATTCCTTTTGATAGCATTCTGGAAAGTTAAAAAACTAGGAGGATGTTTCGGTACCCATTTAACTTTGGGTCCTTGAGTATTAGTTTTTTTATCTCGATTGTCCTTTAGAAACCTAAACATATTTATTTCTCACACTAGAATTTCTTCTAAAATAATATGTGTGACAAATATGACATTGTTTTCCATAATAATTGCAAGCAATAAATTTATGTTTATCATGAGCACTTTTGCAAAAACTGTGTTGGTCTAGTGAAAAAATTTTCTCTATAAAGTTCTTCTCTCCACATGAATTTCTAACATTAAGAATATTTAAATTTTTCAAGAAAGAATTAATAATGGGTTGAAAAATCATTTCATGAAAAGCTTCAAAATAATTTTTCTGAAATGCACAATAAGAGTTGGAACTTTTTACCATAGATGGTTTTTGAGCTCTAGACGATGATTGATTAGTTTTAAGCACATTGAGCATTTCTTGATTTTCTTCTTCCTCTTGCTGTTATGTGTTAGCCGATTCATGGAAGTTTGTTTAGATTTCTCCTTTAATGGTCTCTGCGTTTATTTGTTTATCATTAGTAGATATGTAACTTCTGATCCTGATGAACTGTCATTACTTTTATCATCAACACAAAGGTAAGAGGAATAAGCATATTGAAGCATATGAAAAATGTCTCTGACTTTAGGGCAAAACTTGAATTTTTTATAATATTTTTTATTTAAGGTATAGTTAATAAGTTTCAAAACTCTAATATTCAAAGATTTTTTTTATAATCAGTCCAATCCTTTCTTGGTTTGAAGTCAATGCCATTTGAAAGGATTTACCCTATATCTAATTAAGAGTTTTAAAAAATATAGTCATTTGACATTTCCAATACAGAAACTCAAAATTTTCAAAAACAAGAGAACTTAAAATATCAAAACCTTCAAAAAATATTTCACAATCAAATTCAACCATGATCTTTGCCCTTGAGGTCATTAGATCCTTTAAACAAGTGACTTGCTCTGATACCAAATATTAGGAAAGACTGAATACCCAAGAGGGACTGAATTGGGTGTTTGTAAGATTTTAAAATTTTTGTTATAACTCTTGAAATTATTTTGCAATCTAATTAGTAAAATAAATAAGCTTAAAAACTTTGATAAGATAATTGAAATGAGTTGTTGGAAATATAGAGAGTTTAGGAAGAGAAAAATCACAGAATAATTATCCAAGTTCGGTCATTCCTTGACCTACGTCTAGCCATTAACTCCTTACTAAGATTTATAATCTACTATCTACCTAAGATTATAACATGCTCTTGGTAGCCTTTACTATCTCAATTTTAATGGCTAATTGAGAATCTCCTAAATCATGAGGTAACACCACTATCTGGTGGCAACACTCCTCCTTACAGAGACAAGAGCAAATCCTACTTTGAATCCGTGATTCTAAGGTTTATTCTTAGATTTGGATAAGGATGATGAAATATAAAACTCTCTTATATAGATTAAATGATACATTGTAGTACATGATATTTTTCTCTCTGAAGATATGATGGTGGTACATAATGAAGAATAGAGAGTTGGAGGCGTTTTCAGTCTAACGATGTTTTGTCATTTTGAAGATGCATTTAAGCTCGTATATCTCATCTTAATTTTAAATGCTCTTCTATTTATATATGAAGTTAAGCTTTTGACAATTGAGCATAATCTCTTTCTTCGTTGAGCTTTTATTCTTCTATTGAGAATATGACTGTTAGAACTAGCCGTTAAAGCTTATGACACAAAGTGCCTTTTTACTATTGAGAGTCCATTTGCTTTAATCTTTATCTAATATCATTCTAATCATGTCTTTGGATATCTTAAATGAAGTTTGACATAATCAAGAGAAGAAGTTTGACATAATGAAGAGAAGTTCTGGTAATAATCATTCAGCACTTGACTTTATTTTATCTTCTGATTATCTTTGAGTTCAAGAACAATGATCATCTTTCAATTATCATAACCTTTCCTATTTAACTCCAAACATAGAAAATGATATATCCCTAGAAATATCTCTGTGTCTACTTTCTAAAATGATATATCCCTAGAAATATCTCTGTGTCTACTTTCTAATGAACCAAGTTTAACTTTAAAATTTATTGTAGACATAAAGTATGATTAATTTAGTTAGTAGAGGTCATGGCCAAAGTGTTAATCCTATATTCTATACTGTGAATAAAATATATCCCTCATGTGAGACTCTTTAGTAAGGAATTTGGTGTCAGTAAACTACATTCTGAGTCTAGTTTCATATGAATCAAGTTTCACCTCAATCATATAAGTAGATCTTGAGATATGGTTGAAATACCAACCTTTGTTGACATAGAGTATAACAAAGTAGTGAAAAATGAAGAGATTAATCAATTTGTTAATCAATTAATGACAATGAATCGATTAATCAATCGATTAATTTAGTAAAATAGACATATTTGAGTTAATTTATAGATCATCATCTTCTCCATTTGCTATTCCTTTAATCATTTGTTTATTTGGTCAAGAGTTGGATTAATTTATTGTTTCTTTAACTTGATTAGTCGAATTCGTAGTTGATTAATTCCTTCTTCTTCCAATGCCTTCTTTACAATTCCTCCATATTAATCGAATCCAAATTCAATTCATTGTGATTAATCAAATTGGAGTTTGATTAATGTTCAATTTCCATACTGAACCATAATCGATTATCCAATCTATTAATGTCTCCATATTTTATGTTTGAACTGAACTAGAATCTTAGATTCTGATCTTAATCCTGTAATCACTTCATCTAATTGATTTATTAGTAGATAAAGACTTGATATATGAAGTGAGGATTGATACAATAGATTTAAGATCGAAGAAAATGAATCAAAGAATGATATGATAGTAAGACATCTCTTGCTCATTTAGTTGAATTCATAGTCGGTAGTTTAAGCAATGAATAAGTGTGTAAAGAAGTAATAATCGATTCAAATTATAAACACATCAGGTTTAAATAAAGTTCATATGACTTTCTTTTGAAAAGTATACTACATTAATCGATTACTTAATTGATTAATCATCATTAATTCAATTAATGTTTCAATTAATGAGAAGAACAGAAAATAGAGCATCACATTAATCAGTATTTTTAACATAAATTGATAAGTTAAGTTTGTCTAAAGATTTTCCAATGAATAATAATGAGAAACATAAGAAAACTTTGGGTTTAAATCAAACATGTATAATTCAAAGATATATGCAACTGATTTCAACACAAATAGAAAAATATCAGTGAAATATAGAGTTAATTGAACAACTAATCTTTTAATATAAATAAATTGAATCCTTAATTGATTAATGTCTCTGGAAGAATTGATACAAAAGGCTACTTAGAATATATTAATCTAACAGTCAATGATTTTGCATACTAATCAAGTAATTAATTTATATTTGATTTTCATAAAATGATTCTAAACTAATTAATCGAACAATTAATACATTATATAGATTGATCAGTTAATAGAGTTTGTTTTGACTAAAGGAAAAGCATTTCTAAATAAATTAATCGAATAAAAAATAAATGAATTAGAATGAATTGATTAATTGATTTATCTTTTCAATTCCAGACGCCTTTACATTATTCGAATGATCAATCGATTATTGGACACTCATTAATCTATCTATTGATTGTTAATTAATTGACATTAATTGATTGACTAATCGATTAACCAATAAAAACTAAACATAAAATATTTTGGATAATCGATTAACTAATACATTAATTTATATTAATTAATTACTTAATCGATTAATTCAATAAATCATTAAAACAATAGTATTAACACAAAACCAACTTAAAGCATGTTTGGTATTAATAATTAAATTAGATGTTGCTCTAAATAAATCAAGTGTGAATAAAATAACTGAACTTCAAGTACATTATGGCAAGTTTCATTTTCTCCCCTGTTTGTTAAATCTTTAAAATTATTTTTTTCAAAAGTATTATAAAATCATTAAATACTACATTTTACATTTTAATATTATTGAAAACTTTTTTCCATTTGTCATCATCAAACATACTTTCCAACAGAGTTTTATGTGGAAGTATTTTTCATAGCCATCCTTTAACTTGTACTTTCTACTAGTAAGATTCAAGACAACTTCTGAAGGTGCAATCCAAGTGTCTTTGAAATCCTCATGTGGTGTGCAGTAGTGAGGAACATATGCTATCATAAAGTTACCAACATCATACTCATCTTTATCAACTTGGAGTGCTCCATTGGCAAGTGTCTTTGGATAAAGTGACAAGGCATGTAGTGGAAGAAGTGGACTTGTCAACTTTGAAAAACTAGGTTTCATCCCTTGGTTGATGTGTATTAATCTTACACTCAACCAAAATGGGTTATCCAATCTTCTTCAATGTCTTAATCACTTCAATTTTCTTCTTAGGTTGAATCTTACACTTAACCAAAATGGGTTTTCTGAAGCACATTAGGTGAGTGGATGACTCAACAAGCATAGAATTATAACATGAATTAGTACATAGAGTGACAAGAGTGTAATATAATGAACTAGCACTAGACCATATCACATCACTCCCATGAGAGGGGAAATAGAAGAATATGGATAAGATGGGTATGAACTACATCATCATGTGCAACAACATCATTAAGAGTGCTACAATCATGTTCAATATGTGTATTACAGTTCATCAATAAAATGTACATTATGCAAATAATAGTCTTCATTAGGTTTTTCATTCTCTCATACATATTAAAGTAAGAAAATTCATTTTCAACACTTATAATAATAAAACCATCCCTCTTCTTGACTTTTGTGTTAGAAGTCCTCAAGAAAGGTCTACCCAAAATTAATGTATTGTCACCCAAATTCTCCTTAGCCATATCCATGACTTAGAAATCCACCAGAATGATCAAGTCCTTAACCTTAATCAACACATTCACAAGCACCCCAAGTTTATATCTAATCGTTTGGTCTACTAGTAACAACATAACACTAGTAGACTTAAGGGTATCGACACTTAAAGAGTCATACACTGACTTGGGCATCATGTTAATAGAGGCTCCATAGTCATGAAGCATTTTAGGCATAGTGGTCCTCCCTATGGTGCAAGGAATAATAAAATTACTCGAATCTTGACACTTAATCAAAAGTTGGGGTTTACATAATGTACTTACATTAGAGAGTAGTTGGACCATCTCATTGGGCTTAAACTTCCTCTTTTGCCTACAAAGGTCTCTCAAAACCTTAGCATAATTAGGTTATGGAACTAACTCAAGCAAAGTCACATTCACTTCTAGCATACTAAACAAATCATACATATCTTTATCATTCTTATCAACCACTTTTCTTATGCCTTGCATAGAAGATTTAGAAAAAAGGAGATTTTTAAGATTTACCTCATTACCTTTAGTGCACATGGCTCTATGTTGTTGAGTTTGGCCTCTTTGGGTTACACTATCATTTTTGGTTCGCTTCCTGTTTTGGGTACTCTCCTCTTACTTGGAAGTAGAATGTTACTCTTGCAATCCTTCATCATATTCAACACTTCCTCATAATCATTATTTATCTTCTCAAAGCTAACTTTCTTCCCACTTCTTACCTTGATGGCACTCAAGCTCTTAGGATTGACAACGGTATTGTGAAAAATCCTACTTTTACCACCTTAGAGTACATATTCGGAAGCATATTTGGTTAGCAAAAGCATTACATTAGCTCAAAAATTAAAATTTTAGAACTTACTTCTCAGGTACTGTTCATTTGGTAATTTTTAGATTTACAATCCAACTTTAAAAATTCATAACTAATTGTAGAAAAATCGTATAGAGGTGATCCAAATTTCTAATTGAAGCTATTTCATATCTATTTAAGGTAAAAATATAAATCTAGACGTTTACCTTGCCAATTGTTACAATTAAATTGTTACTTTTTACTGTTCATATGGCAAATTCTGGAAATTCCAGATTCTATCTCTTAACTTTGAAAATTCATTTCTCTTGATATACACATTCAAATAAAATGTATTTCATATGAATTTATAGATCTAGATGTGTAATACTTGATCATATCATTTGCTAGGTAAAACTAAAGCTACAACAAAACTGCTCCAAGACCTACATTTTTACCATTTTAGTTTTCTTTCTTTTATTTTCAATAATTGTTCTAGCATTCATAAACCATTTCTTTTGCCTTTCATACCTTCATATACATCATGGGGTTATTCCATAATTCCTTCACACATTTTCTTTATATATAATGGCATATTACACAACATTACATACAAGACCAATATATATGCATGCCATCACTTGTATACTCTTCCTCTTCCATTCCTTAGCTCATGTTCCAAACATGATTCTTCCATATTGAATAACCTATTATGGTTGGTTATAGGAGGGTAAGATTCTAGGAAATCTCAGTAGCAAATATTACCACTTAAATATGTAAGATGGATGCTAATGCATGATATGTAATTTCATTAATATTTCTTTGATTAGTGATATGCCATCATACTATATACTTTTGCATAAAAGTGCATGTCCATGGAAAACATATTATTCATAATACATTCAATATCATTTATCATGTCACAACATCATTCAAATATTATATACATGTCAACACATAAGCAAACCACATCAAGTACATAAAGAGGTAAGTTCACTACTTTGCAGTTAAGCTTTTCTCTTGATCTTTTGCACTTGCTCTCTAGCTTTCCAACCATAAAGCCTTTATGTAAATCACTTTCCAATATCTTCTTGAATGTTTCAAGGTCCTAAACACATTCATATTCATCACATAATTCATTAGGACCCTGTACTCCAACAATGTTTAAGACTAACCTTGTTACACTCTTTATTGTCATAACTTTCTCTAATCTTCACTAATCAACTTGGCTCTTGAACAAATTGATGTATTAACTTTACCCTACATAATTTCATCTTTTTAATCCATTTATGAGATTAGAATCATGAAATTTCAGCTCCTTCATGGCCTGCTGTACATAACCAAAACATGTACATAATTCTTTTAAAAATTCTCATTTTGATTCTAATGCTTCCCATACTTGTTTCTCTACTTTATCCCACACAAATTTTTATTTTAAAACCATTGGAAGTATCAAAATCATGAAATTACAATCAATATTTATGCAAGTGAACAGTATCAGAGAAGAATTTTAAAAACTATAATCTTGGAATTTCAATGCTTCCAAGGTTCAAAACCTTTCCAATCCTACACAAAATCATCATATAAATTCAATGGAAGCATTAGATAATTGAAATTCCATTTCCTTCCCTCATGAAAAGTGCATATTGAATAGGTTCACCCATAGAAAAGTCAAGAATATCAACTTGATTCAACAACCAATCACTTAACTAGCTTGTTTAAGCTTTAATCATATGTCTCTAACTTTAATTTCTTCTTTTCCCTTTCATCTAAGGTTTTTGGGCAGCACAACACCTTAGAGAAAACTCAACTTTTACCCCATGAAAACCCTAAGTTCAAGCTCCCAAATCAAAGGAAAATAAGTTAGGATAGATTACTTACCTTTAATCTCTAGCTTGCTTGAACTTTGGTACCTTGAATCTTCTTTGTCTTGGCCTGAGTTTTCATTTTGCAAGATTTTCTCCAAGGGTTCTTGTGCTCACAGTTTTGGTTTAGATTTGGGGGGTATTTATAGCCAAAATGCATGGAAAATCAATGGCCAATATTAATTTGTATACTATTTGATCTAATGGCTCACATTTAATCTTAAATTTGACCTTTTCAAAAAGAAGAATTATGACATCATCCATGACATCACCAAGGGACAACTAAAGGGGATAGGTGGCAAAATTCCAATGGGGGAAGCTTCTAGAAAAATTCCAGTCTAATCCAGTCTCGGTTCAATTCGATTCCCCAAAAATCCGACTATTTTATAAATCTAATTTTTCTAAAATTCCATAATATAATGTCTAACCTTAAATCCAGTATCTGGATCCTTTCTACCATTGATATTCTTAGACTAGGTGAAAACTTAATTACAGATCCCTTGGAAAATGACTAAAATGCCCTTGGTTCACTCTTTTGACATGTATTAACCCTAAGGGCATAATTGTCATTTCATATCTCTTTATACTGCCTCAGGGTATATATTGGCTCTAAGTAATAATCTTTATACTATCTTGGATATTTTTGGCCTGTCCAGAATGACCAAAATGCCCTCCATCCTTTTCTGGCATAATTTGGTAACATAAGGACATTTTCATAATTTCACACTTTTCTGGGGTTGCTCTAGACTCTGGCCTACTTAATTGTCCAACCACCTTATTAGGCCTCTTGGGATGCTATTTAGGCCTTAAGATTGATCTATTACCTTTATGGCACAAATCTCAAGGAACCTCTCCCACCAGTATTTATCGGGTATTTTATTTTACTGTAATTTCTATAATAAATTCTACATAACTAGTTTTCTAACTCTGTCAATTTTATAAATTCCCATATTAATTATAGGAATTTACTGTAAAGTTTCATATGATTCTGAGGTTCAAAAAATACTACAATAATTTCCCTTGACTTTAGAAATTTATATCAATTAATCGGGACCTCAAATCAAAATTCTGTGTCACGTTAAATTGATCAGAATAATTTTCTTTATCTACTGGTAGAATTTGGGAAAAATCTGATTATGGGCATTTTTGGGCCTTCTCCAGCTTAACTTTCTCTTAATTACATTTTTACCCTTGAACTTTTGCTTAATTACATTTAGGTCCCTTAACTTTTAAAAATTATCACTTTGGACCTAACTTTTGTTTCTACTTTCCTTTTTGGCCTTCAACCTTTTCTACTTTTTATTTTAGTCCCTTTCTTCCTTCAAGACTCATCTAGCCTTTATTATTCCTTCTGATCATCATCACAATCCTTCCCAAACCTCTTTCCACTATCAGCATTGTACAGATAGGGAAAAATTAGGATATGACATATTGTATGTGTTGGAAATCGTGCCCTAGGGGCCAATCATTGTCTTATGAACATTATTGATTTATGAATTTATTAATTGAGTTATCATATTATTTGCATGTTTACTATGATGACCATCCTTGGATAATTCATGATATTATCCTAAATGTCCCTGGTCGATCATCTATGTGGGAGCACAGATGAAATAAGACCAGTATGACTTTGAAGATGTATAGAGATATAAATCAAAGTCATAAGCACATGTAAGAGTACAGGGTGTTGGACCGACCCGCTATGAGAGAACTGCATGGGTAACGTCATAAGCTTCTCTCATATACAAACCATGTCAATATGCCCTTTGACCTGAGATCATCATGGATTCCTACATGACAAAACGCTCAGCTTTGACCTAGTCAAAAGTCACTTTTGACCGAGTGATCATAAAGACTATGTTCGGGCTTAGTGGTTTTTCATGCGGAGGAATGTGAATGGTCAAGATGGAATTTGTCCCTCACATTCGTGGAGAGATATTACTGGGCCCCTCGATGAGTGAGTCTGAGAAATGTATGGCCATACTGTAATGGAAAGGTAGTTCCATTTCTATAGTCAGACTACTCAGGGATCGAGAAAGTAACGGTCGGGAATAGGAGGATGACATTATCCATGCCTCATCCATGACCAAAATATCGCGTGACAGAAGGGACATGATATGGTTGTATAAAAGGTTACATCGTTTATCGATCCTCATATGATTTAGGTAGTCGTTATGTCTTGCTAGAGACCGCTTGCGACTTGTGGGCTAGTGTAGCAAATGGCCTACTGCCAACTTCATATGGGCCTACAGGGTCGCACACAAAATAGCCCAACACGAGCTATGATGTCCAGATTCATTGAATCTAAGACATGTCCAGATTCAATGAATGATCCAGGTGAATGTATATATATTTATTTATATTTATATTCGTATATATATAAATTCGTATATATATATTATATATATATGAGATATATGAGATTTAATTTATAAGGATAAATTAAATCTCTATCACGTTTGAATTCGAAATTCAAATTGATAGGATATCTCATATAAGAGATATTTATAAGATTTAATTTATAAGGATAAATTAAATCTCTATCACGTTTGAATTCGAAATTCAAATTGATAGGATATCTCATATAAGAGATATTTATAAGATTTAATTTTAAGGATAAATTAAATCCCTATCATGTTTGAATTTGAAATTCAAATTGATAGGATATCTCAAATTTGTTTTATGAGAATAAATTAAATATAGTTCAGTCTCATCTTTATTTAAAGTTAAATAAATAGGTAATTAAATCTGTGGGACGGATTTAATATTATTTATTTAATTAGTTTCTTATAAAATTATACAATATATGATATTGTATTATTTTCGGAATTAATATAAGATTAACTCCTAAAATCCTTTTCGGTTAGGGAAAACGCAGAGCATCCTATATATCTAATATTAGGAGCTACGTTTTTGAAGAGACACACACATAGAACACAGAAAGGCCGAAGGGGACTCTGCAAAAGGTTTGTAGATAAGAAACTGCTGAAATAGAGACGGAGAGGACGAACTCTTGAGAAAGCCTTGGAGGGACAAGAGACGCTAGCACGTCGTTCGTGGTTGAAAAGCTGTTCGTGTGGATACCAGTAGAGGAAGCCGACCTGAGTCGTCGACTTCTTGTGATCAGAAAAGAAGCACAAGCCGCAGAGAGAAGCTGTGAACGTCGTGACCGGAAGCTGTGGAAGTCGCTGAGACACACTGAGGGTAATGCTTCTTCCCACTTGACTTAAACACATACGGTAGATCCTGGCAAGGAATGAAAAATTTTTAAGATAATTTCCGCTGCGTGTCTTTCAATTCCTTACAGTGGTATCAGAGCCATGCCGTTTTGTGTTTAAGTTAGGCTTGATTGTTGATTTATATGATATATGTTAGTAGTAGCCAATCATATAATAAGCGTTGTATGTGTGACATATATGGAATCCGTGTTGTGTATGACATAAAAGGAATCTAAAAGGAAATTGAAATCGGTGGTGATGTTTTTTGATTTGATCACATATGTTACTTTATGAATGTTTTAGATTTGAAACATTAATTGCCCTTCGATTAGATCTGAATATTGATTCTTGAATGTTTGGGTATGGTGAACAATATGGCTCTAGATTGCAAGTGTTGTAATTTTTAAATACGGCTTGCGTGTCGTGCCTTCCTCTATATACTCTCAATGTACCTTCTCCTCTCATCTCACTCCCCTCGAATGTTAAAAGAGGTTTCTATATGTAATTTCTCTTTTCTTACTAGAGAGCTCCTCTCATTGGCTTGAGGGGACTTAGGATAGGTGAGCCATATTGTATCACGTTTAGATTATGCATATTATGATTATATCAGCGCATGCATATTACTTGTATGAGATACGAACTGAGAAACATGCGTTTTATAAACCAGATAGTTAAATTAGGCCCTCTAAAAGAAATCTTAAGTCATAATGCTGTCAATTTATGAACACTTGTCAAAACCTTGATCGCTCAATTGTGGACTCCACCAAAGTGGGTGCTTTTGAGTTATCTTGGGGAGATAAGCAAGAGTAATGGTGCTACTCTCACATGTTTATTATTGTTTAACTTAATTGAGATTAACAAAACAGTTTTGGGTCTCAAGGCATTAGATGGGATTAAAAAAACATGACAGAACATATGATAATAGAATCCCATAAACATCTAAGAGTTACATTTGATGTAATTGGTAAAGGTGTTACCTACCTAAATAACTTAATTTAAGCGTCCTGCCAAAGCGGACTTAAGTTTGAGCCAAATATGGATCTTAGCCCACTAACTATTGCATTGAGGGTTGTTTATTTAGTGGGAGATTGCTAATTGAATTGCATATTTTAATTGTAGAATCATGACGACTAGTAATACTGCTACATTATCGTTGCGATCTGTCCTTGAGAAGGACAAACTCAATGGGACAAACTTTCTTGACTGGTTTAGGAACTTGAGAATTGTTCTTAAGCAGGAAAGAAAGGCGCATGTCCTAGATCAACCCATTCCTGAGGAGCCAGCCGCCAATGCTCCTAGAGCTCAGAGAGATGCTTACACGAAGCATAAGGAAGACTCTGTCGATGTGGGATGCTTAATGCTAGCCACCATGGTTCCAGAGCTCCAAAGAGATCTCGAACACATGGAGGCTTATGAGATGATTGTGCATCTCAAGGAAATGTTCCAGCAACAGGCAAGGCAAGAGAGGTATGAGACCACTAAGGCCTTACATTCCTGCAAGATGGCTGAAGGTGCATCAGTCAGTACTCATGTCTTAAAGATGAAGGGGTACATTGATCACCTTGAGAGGCTTGGATTTCCCATGAGCCAGGAGTTAGCTACGGATTTGATCTTGAACTCACTCCCGGAAAGTTATGACCAGTTTGTCATGAACTACAACATGAACAACATGGAGAAATCTATTTCTGAACTGCATGGGATGCTTAAAACTGCTGAGCCGAGTCTTAAGAAGAAACCCAGTAGTGTTTTGATGGTTCAGAAAGGAAAGGGTATGAAAAAGAAAGGCAAAGGCAAGGGGAAGGGTCATGGCTCATCAGGTAAGACCAAAGAGTCAGGCAAGCCCGAAACCAAGCCTGCACCAAAGAAGGAAAAGCCTCCGAAGGAAGGAGTCTGCTTCTTCTGCAATGAACCGGGTCATTGGAAGAGGAATTGCAAACTCTACCTCGAAGATCTGAAAAAGAACAAGAAGGATAGCGGGGCTATCGCTTCAGGTATTTATGTTATAGACATTCATCTTTCTACTTCCACCTCATGGGTATTAGATACTGCATGTGGTTCTCACATTTGTACAAATGTGCAGGGACTAAAGGACAGTAGGAAGCTGAAAAAGGGCGAGGTTGACCTACGAGTTGGAAACAGAGCAAGGGTTGCTGCGTTAGCTGTAGGCACTTATGAATTAGTTCTGCCCACTGGGCTTTTGTTAGTTTTGAACAATTGCTATTATGTTCCTGCTTTAAGTAGTAACATTGTTTCACTTTCTTATTTGGATAAGGAAGGTTTCACTTCCATTGCTGGGAATAGGAGATGTTCTATTTATCGTAATGATGTTTTCTATGCTCATGGTGATTTGCATGTTGATCATTACATATTAAATTTGGAGCAACCCAATCATGGAAATATCTATAACATAACCGCCAAAAGGGTCAAACCAAACGATTTGAATCCCACATACCTCTGGCACTGTCGTCTGGACCACATAAATGAGAAACGCATTTCCAAACTCCATCAAGATGGATTTCTAAACTCATTTGATTTTGAATCATATGACACTTGCGAGTCTTGCTTGTTAGGAAAGATGACAAAGTCACCTTTCACTGGGCACAGTGAGAGGGCCACTGATTTATTGGGCCTCATACATACAGATGTGTGTGGACCGATGAACATAAATACCAGGGGAGGTTATTCGTACTTCATAATATTAATAGATGATTTCAGCAGATATGGGTACATCTATCTGATGAAACATAAATCTGAATCTTTTGAAAAGTTCAAAATATTTCAAAATGAAGTACAAAACCAGCTTGGCAAAACAATTAAAGCCCTTCGATCTGATCGGGGTGGTGAATATTTGAGCCAAGAGTTCATAGATCATCTTAGGAGTTGTGGGATACTCTCACAATTGACTCCTCTAGGGACACCACAATGGAATGGCGTTTCTGAACGGAGGAATCGAACACTATTAGATATGGTTCGATCCATGATGAGTCTAACAGATCTTCCGCCCTCCTTTTGGGGCCATGCCCTAGAGACAGCTGCATTCACACTCAATTGTGTTCCATCTAAGGCAATCGAAAAGACTCCGTATGAGATATGGACTGGGAGGATGCCTAGTTTGTCTTTCCTCAAGATTTGGGGATGCGAGGTCTATGTTAAGCAACAAGCCTCAGACAAATTAGTGCCCAAATCCTCAAAATGCCTTTTTGTGGGATATCCTAAGGAAACCAAGGGATATTACGTCTACAACCCTGCTGATAACAAAGTGTTTGTTATCAGAAATGGTATCTTTCTTGAACGAGAATTTATCTCTAAAAGAACCAGTGGGAGTAAGGTACAACTCGAAGAAGTTCGAGAGCTACAAGACACCACAGAACTGCAGATGGAAAATAGAGAAGACTCACAACAAGTTGTTGAGACTCCTCAAGTCACGCAAGGTCCACGTAAATCTAATAGGATACGACTTCAGCCTCAGAGATATGGATTTCTGATTTCTGATAGTCGTGATGTGTTGCTCATTGAGCATAATGAGCCGACTACCTATCGAGAAGCTATAGTGGGACCAAACTCTGAAAAATGGCTTAGTGCCATGAAGTCTGAGATGCAATCCATGTACGACAATCAGGTTTGGACCTTAGTCGACCCGCCTGAAGGTGTAAAAATCGTCGGGTGCAAGTGGGTTTTCAAAGAGAAAACTGACATGGATGGCAATGTAAATGTCTTCAAGGCACGACTGGTTGCAAAAGGTTTTACTCAAACTCATGGTGTGGACTATGATGAGACCTTTTCCCCAGTAGCAATGGCCAAATCAATCAGAATCCTCTTTGCTATTGCAGCATATTATGACTATGAAATATGGCAGATGGACGTCAAGACAGCCTTCCTTAATGGAAAGCTCCTTGAGGATGTGTACATGACACAACCTGAAGGGTTTGTGCGTTCCGAGGACTCTGGTAAAGTGTGCAAGCTTTAAAGGTCCATTTATGGACTGAAGAAAGCCTCTCGGAGTTGGAATCATCGTTTTGATGAAGTAATCAAAGAGTTTGGATTTCTTCAAAACATTGATGAACCTTGTGTGTACAAGAAGGTTAGTGGGAGCACAGTTGTGTTTTTGGTACGCTATGTCGATGACATCCTACTTATTGGGAATGACATTCCTACCTTGCAGATTGTCAAGTCTTGGTTAGGAAAGTCTTTCTCGATGAAAGACTTGGGTGAAGCCACCTACATCCTAGGAATCAGGATCTATAGAGATAGATCTAAAAGATTTCTAGGACTCAGTCAGAGTACATACATAGACAAAATACTGCATAGGTTCAGTATGCACGAATCAAAGAGGGGTTTCATACCCATGTCTCATGGTACTCACCTCAGCAAAGATCTGTGTCCTAGTACATCTGATCAGTGAGGTCGCATGAGTAAGGTTCCATATGCCTCGGCCATAGGATCTATCATGTACGCTATGTTATGTACTCGACCGGATGTCTCGTTTGCCTTAAGTATGACTAGCAGATACCAACAGGACCCTGGTGAGGGCCATTGGACTGCTGTCAAGAATATCCTTAAGTACTTAAGAAGGACTAAGGACTTATTCTTGGTCTATGGTGGATTGGATGATGAGCTCTGTGTAACTGGTTACACAGATGCGAGTTTCCAAACTGACCAGGACGACCAAAAATCGCAGTTTGGATACATATTCCTCCTCAATAATGGAGCAGTAAGCTGGAAGAGCTCTAAGCAGGGCACTGTAGCAGATTCTGTAACGGAAGCTGAGTATATAGCAGCATCTGATGCAGCTAAGGAAGCCGTTTGGATCAGGAAGTTCATCACAGAACTAGGGGTGATACCTACCATCTCAGATCCAATAACTTTGCTCTGTGACAATAGCGGTGCTATTGCACAGGCCAAAGAGCCTAGGTCACATCAAAGGACCAAGCATATACTCAGGCGATTTCATCTCATCAGAGAAATCAACGATAGAGGTGATATAAAAATATGTAAAGTAGCAGGAGAAGATAATGTTGCTGATCCTCTAACAAAGCCGCTTGTGCAGGCAAAGCATGAGCGTCATGTTAGGTCAATGGGAATTAGTCAAATTAATGATTGTACCTAGTGCAAGTGGGAGGTTGTTGGAAATCGTGCCCTAGGGGCCAATCATTGTCTTATGAATATTATTGATTTATGAATTTATTAATTGAGTTATCATATTATTTGCATGTTTACTATGATGACCATCCTTGGATAATTCATGATATTATCCTAAATGTCCCTGGTCGATCATCTATGTGGGAGCACAGATGAAATAAGACCAGTATGACTTTGAAGATGTATAGAGATATAAATCAAAGTCATAAGCACATGTAAGAGTACAAGGTGTTGGACCGACCCGCTATGAGAGAACTGCATGGGTAACGTCATAAGCTTCTCTCATATACAAACCATGTCAATATGCCCTTTGACTTGAGATCATCATGGATTCCTACATGACAAAACGCTCAGCTTTGACCTAGTCAAAAGTCACTTTTGACCGAGTGATCATAAAGACTATGTTCGGGCTTAGTGGTTTTTCATGCGGAGGAATGTGAATGGTCAAGATGGAATTTGTCCCTCACATTCGTGGAGAGATATTACTGGGCCCCTCGATGAGTGAGTCTGAGAAATATATGGCCATACTGTAATGGAAAGGTAGTTCCATTTCTATAGTCAGACTACTCAGGGATTGAGAAAGTAACGGTCGGGAATAGGAGGATGACATTATCCATGCCTCATCCATGACCAAAATATCGCGTGACAGAAGGGACATGATATGGTTGTATAAAAGGTTACATCGTTTATCGATCCTCATATGATTTAGGTAGTCGTTATGTCTTGCTAGAGACCGCTTGCGACTTGTGGGCTAGTGTAGCAAATGGCCCACTGCCAACTTCATATGGGCCTACAGGGTCGCACACAAAATAGCCCAACACGAGCTATGATATCCAGATTCATTGAATCTAAGACATGTCCAGATTCAATGAATGATCCAGGTGAATGTATATATATTTATTTATATTTATATTCGTATATATATAAATTCGTATATATATATTATATATATATGAGATATATGAGATTTAATTTATAAGGATAAATTAAATCTCTATCACGTTTGAATTCGAAATTCAAATTGATAGGATATCTCATATAAGAGATATTTATAAGATTTAATTTATAAGGATAAATTAAATCTCTATCACGTTTGAATTCGAAATTCAAATTGATAGGATATCTCATATAAGAGATATTTATAAGATTTAATTTTAAGGATAAATTAAATCCCTATCATGTTTGAATTTGAAATTCAAATTGATAGGATATCTCAAATTTGTTTTATGAGAATAAATCAAATATAGTTCAGTCTCATCTTTATTTAAAGTTAAATAAATAGGTAATTAAATCTGTGGGACGGATTTAATATTATTTATTTAATTAGTTTCTTATAAAATTATACAATATATGATATTGTATTATTTTCGGAATTAATATAAGATTAACTCCTAAAATCCTTTTCGGTTAGGGAAAACGCAGAGCATCCTATATATCTAATATTAGGAGCTACGTTTTTGAAGAGACACACACATAGAACACAGAAAGGCCGAAGGGGACTCTGCAAAAGGTTTGTAGATAAGAAACTGCTGAAATAGAGACGGAGAGGACGAACTCTTGAGAAAGCCTTGGAGGGACAAGAGACGCTAGCACGTCGTTCGTGGTTGAAAAGCTGTTCGTGTGGATACCAGTAGAGGAAGCCGACCTGAGTCGTCGACTTCTTGTGATCAGAAAAGAAGCACAAGCCGCAGAGAGAAGCTGTGAACGTCGTGACCGGAAGCTGTGGAAGTCGCTGAGACACACTGAGGGTAATGCTTCTTCCCACTTGACTTAAACACATACTGTAGATCCTGGCAAGGAATGAAAAATTTTTAAGATAATTTCCGCTGCGTGTCTTTCAATTCCTTACAGTATGGTATGTTCCCACTCCTAGCATTTTGCTCACCCTTATCATTCACCATTTGAGACATATAAGTAGTACATTGTTGTTCTTAGCTTCTAATTTCTCAGCCTTCTCACATAGCTTATTCATCATCTTCATCAAAATACCATCCCTAGAAAAATCTTGAGATCTCTAGATGTAGATACACCATTATAAGTATTCATAGGGGGATTCCTATATGAATTATGAGAATTTACATCACTCCTATAAAAGTTCTCCTCGCCTTGGCCACATTGATATGGCCTATTCTCATTGCCATTCCAGTTGTAGTTGGAGTAGGGCTCCTTTTGCATGAAGTGGTTAAGTGTATGATAGTTCATAGAAGCTACATCAACTTGAGTAAGAGAAGGAGTGGTGACAACTTGATCCAATTGTTGAGCTTGTATAACCTTTTGTATACACACCATTTGGTCACTTAGAATAGCTAACTTGTTCAAAATCTCAATATTTTGCCAAGTGTTTACACTATGCATTTAAGCACAATCTTTATAGCTAAATTGTTGGTTATTGGCCACTTTGTTCTTTAGTAATTCCCATGCTCCTTGACATGTAAGATCAATCAAGGAACCACGGTCCACTTTATCAATTTTAGAATTATTTTGCTCCAACAATCTATCATAGAAGTATTTCCCTAATTGAGATTTAGGAATTTGGTGATGTGAACACTTAGCTAAGAGTTCTAGGAAGCATGTCTAATACTCATGCAAGGGTTCACCAATACTTTGTTGAATGTTATAGATCTCTTTCCTCACACGAGCAGTCCTAAAAGCCAGAATAATTCTTTTCTAAGAAAGTCTTCTTCAATTGTTCCATGCTAATGTGGTAAAATATTGTGGTAACATGTGCAACCATTCTTTAGCCTTCCCATCTATCGAGAAAAGAAATGCTCTACACAAGACGTCTTCAAGTTAAGCTCCTAGAAGTTTTATAGAGGGGCAAACCACATGTAGAGTCTCCAAGTGTTTATGTGGATCTTCTCTTACATTACTAAGAAATTTGGATAGGAACTAATCCAATGATGTCATATCCCAATTTTTAGGCCTTAAAGCCCAGTATATAGCCTGAAAAAAGGATGCTATCAGACCCTATTGAGCAGAGGTCTCAATAAATAGAGAAAATTATGATGATCAGTTTGATGCAACACAAAGTTTTGATATGAGGTCTCGAAAGATTTATATTAATTTTTGAAGAGAAGGAAAATTAATATACTATTCTCTAGACCTTAGAATCAGATGAAATGTGCCAGTAAATTCCTATAATTAATATAAGAATTTTTGAAACTGACAGAGCTCAAAAAGGAGTTCTGTAGAATTTACTATAGAATTTATAGTGGATTAAAAGACCCGATAAATAGGTTTCGGGGGAATTTCTCGGGAATTAAGCCTATGAAGATAGGGGATCATGCAGAGGGTCCAGAATGGCACCTTATAGGCCCAATGATATTTTTAGATAAATATGTGGGCCAGGGCTAATAAAGACCGAGAAAAATGAAGAATTATGAAAATGCCACTGAAGGTATGCCACTGTGTTGTGTCATTGAGTCAGAGTCAGACGAAGGGTATTATGATCGTTTGACTAAGGTTAGTTAAGAAAGGGTATCTGGATAGGTATGAAAAGACAATAGTGCCCCTAAAAGTACTAAAGAGGTAGTAAGGGCTTTTTAGTAATTTACTAAGGATGTTTCTTGGGAACCGAGCAACCAGAGTGCTTGGGCTTGGTTAGAAACCCAAGATGATAATCCAAGGCCAAAAAACGTAGCCCAAGAGTAATGTGGACCCAAGATGCATTAAAATATTATTTTAGTGCTTTTTCAATAAAGTAAAGTGACCCGGTCCAAGATAGAACTGGGTAAAATGATCTGAAATCATGAGAGGTCATAAATGGGGCCCACAAGATGCCACATGACATGATTATAGTAAAAGAGGAAAAGCAAAGGACACATGGCATGATTAGAGAAAAAGGAGAAAAAGCAAGAGGACACGTGGCACGATCTCGGCCGTTCATTCAGGGAAAAGACTCTGGAACTCTCTGGAAAGGCTGAGTCAGCTGGTGAGGTGTCCCAAGGTGCCCACATTTCACCACATATACCCTTGAGGTGTCCGAGATGATGTCATGAGTGGTGAGTCATCAAGGAGGGTGATGTCATCGTGATGATGCAGGCAAAGCTTCTTGAGGAAGCAAGTAATCTGAGCAATTCATCGTGAATCAATTTAGACCATTCATTCCACCTCCTCTCACCTATAAATAGGCCACTCCCCTCCCATTCCAAGGCACACCACGGCCTAGCAAGTAAGAGGAAGAGAAAGAAGAGAGAAAGAGAGAAAGAGAGAAGGAAAGAAAGAAAGAAAAGAAAGGAAGGAGTTCTGGTGGAGCCAGGAGCAGTCTGAGGAGCCGAGGGACTGGGCAAAGCTTAGGAATGAGGTAAGAAAGTTATCTAGTACCTTCTCTAATAAAGTAGAGGATTGCTCTTAATGGTTAGAATAGAGAAATATCTCTATTAATAAAGTTAGCTATAGATAGAAAGAAAGTTAGAGGAATGTCGGAGTAAGGATATTACCCCTAGCTATGCATGAGTTAAATAGTGCTATACTGATAGAGTAATAATGAAGATATCATTATGCTATGTATAGGCTCTAACATATGGAAGAATGAATCTTAGAGCAAAGGCTAAGAGCTAGAAGGAAAGTTACATGTCAGGTAGTAAACTAATCCTAAACTTGTGTGCATTGAATGTTATGCTTGATGTGCTATAGCTTTGTGGAATTGTGTTGAATATGTGCTTATGTATGAAGCTCTATTCGTATGATTACTTTGGACAATTGTATTTCATATGTAACATGGAAGCATGCATATTATGCAATATTAACACTTTCACAAGCAAGCACAAGTATTCACATTAATGCATGCATTGTTTAGTGCTATTTGCTACTGAGATTTCCCCAGAAATATCTCCCCTTCCATATCAATCCAATTACAGCAGGTCTTCTCAAGATGGAGGAGATAAATATGCATGAAGAGATGTTAATTGCTTAGCATGATTGATATGTGATTCATGTATGTATAATTGCTAGAAATTGTTATTGTGAACAGTAACTCGTGATGGAGGCAGTGATGTTTAAGCTGTAATTATAAATATTAAATGATTGAATAAATGTATTATATTTTCCCAGTAAATAGTAGACATGCCAAGCTTCGATTTGATATATAGAAGGTCTTATTTGGATGTCTATATATAAAGATATGATTTATCAAAGTTGGGACCAGAATGCTGGAATTAGGGACAGGACGCTGGAGGAACAGTAAACTTCAGACGTTGATTGACATTGGCCTGTTCAAGGAATGGTCAACGAGTCATTTTTCCCTGAAATAGAATTATGTTAGATTCGTGTAACAATTTGAACAACTCCATTTTGATTTTTATAGAATTAGTTATGATTTTTTGAAGTCAAATCACTTCTCTTGAATTGGTACAGTGAACAGTACTCGCCAGAGTAAAATTCCAGATTGAGTAATTTGACTTCAACAACCTTGGAAGTGATTCTAGATGCTACTGTTTGGTCCCTAAAATGTATAAAAATGAGGATGTTATAATTTGGTATCAGAGCATAAGATTCTGGCACAGAACAGGAGGTTCTGGCTCAGTAATGCTCTGGAGTAGATAGACTAACCCCTTAAAACAAGTTAGAGATGTGAACCATAAAGGTTTCCTCCCTAGTATGAGATATGGGAATGGTGTTCACTACCTAGAGAATGATTTGAACAAGGGATAGTAACACCCAGCTAGATAGAATAGTACCCCATAACTTACAGCAGTACGGGGTAATCTTGTAGGAAGTGGCTAGTCTTAGTCAGCCGTTACCGCCGAGGTCTCGTGTTTCTTAGCACGATGTGGCTGGACTAAGCAGGATAACGTCTGGGGAGCAGTTTTCTATATGAATAGAGATAGAAGCTGACCAGTCCCAGGGCAAGGGAAACTGTCAGACGTTATAGTAACAGTGATAATAAGATACCAACCTGGTTGAAATTAATCAACTAGAGGGTTGATACAAAGTATAATCAAGTTAAATAGTATAAAGTAAGGAGATATGAAATATTAGTTTAAGACAATGTTCAGAAGTAGATCCTCTATGTGAGTAGATCTATATTACGAAAGAATTTGTTCAGCTAGTATTTTCTGAACAAAAGAATTAAAAGTTAGAATGAGTCTTGCCTAGGAATAATCCTAGCACATGACCTAAAGTTAGAGACGAGATGGGCCGCTGATGTCCCCATGATAGAGGAACCACAGTCTAGTCTAGAGTAGACCAAGACTGATAAAGAGAAAGGTAGCCACAGTTTTAAAGATAAAGTGACTCTCCTGTTCCCTATGTAAGAAAGGGTAATGAAAGGTTGAGTTTATACCATAGTAAGAGGGTAATGTGGTAGCCTAAGTCAGATAAATAGTTATTTCTGATTCCTAAATGAATGTTTAGGATTTGGACAATATGATCAGACAATGATAGGTAATGAGATTAAGATGAGGATTAACAGTAAATCCACAAATACATGATTACGATACTCAAGAGATATCCCTTCATTAAGGGTAAGGAATATGAGTGATGAAAATGAAATGAAAAGAGAAGCATGTATGAAAGATGGTACAGCTCTAAGAAAGAGCAGTAAAGACATAAGCTAGTGTTATTGCAATAGAGCTAGATTGCTCTTGCAATAGAAAATGATTGCTTTTAGAATAAAGCTAAGAGATGGGACAGTATAACTTAGATAGAGTAAGGTCCCTTTAATGAGATGAATAGATGATGATAGATATGTGCATGGTAGAGCCTGTGTAGCTCTCTGTAATAAAGGATATAGTAAAGCTATGAAAGATAAGAATGGTATGAGAAGTTCCTGAGTGATCGAAGAAATGAGTAAAGTCCTGATAGATAATATTGGCCTATGTGATCATTTTAGGGGAATTATCTGTTAAGTTAACAACTATGTGGAAGTGATTAACCTTGTAACTTTGTCCATTGGTTTAAGTCTTCCAGAGATGAGAATACAGTACAACAGAATCACAGTAGATTCTGGAGGATTACAGTTAGATCCTAGTATGGCTCCCAGAGAATAGAATTCCAGGGTCGCAGTTAGATCCTGAAGAGGCTTACGGTTGATTGCAGTAGATCCTGAGGGTCGCAGTAGACCTGGCCTAGAGAAAGAAAGTATTGAGCCATAAGTACAGTATGTCTTTGGAAGGACGAATACTAAGGAAAAGTTACGGTGAAAAAGCTTCACAAGTTGGTTAGCTCCTAACAGAGAGAGTACCCATGATGTTAGATAGCCTTATTACTATCAGGGACTGAACTCATAATCTCCTTACACGTATCAGGAACTAAGTGATCAAAGTTAAAGCTGTTAATCCTGAGTTCCAAGGATTTATGAGAATATTTCATAAGATATGAGAAAGGGTCAAGTGAGAATAAAGAGATCCTTACAATAAGATTATAGAGAATAAAAGACAAATAGATCCTCCAGATGAGGATAAAAAGATAAGAAGGCCAGATAGACCCAAGAGAGATAGCATAAGATGGGTCTAAGATAGTAGAGTACCAGGGTTTGAGCCTATAAGCATCTGTGCTTCAGATTTTATCTGCACATTTCAGTTAAGTGTGCTCAGGCAAGAGTAGCCCAGTGATGGGTGACCCCCTGGGAAGTGATGAACGAGGAATGAATGCCACAAGAAGTTGGCATATATGTACTCAGAGTTATGTAAGATGATAGAAAGAGTTATGAAAATTTAGAAAGGGTTATGAACAGAAAGAAAATAGAACCCTTATGTCAAGTCTAAATGAAATGGATTTGAAAGGAAATATATGTAAAGGCCAGCAATATTTTAAGAGAATGTTTTATGACAAGGCCAGATAGACTATGATATTGCCAAATGTGGCCAGATATGCTATGATACAACGTAAATGAGATGTGATTAGATATGCTCTGAAAAGTACGTAATGAGATACGTTATGAAAAATATGTATTAAGAAGTACACTATGAAGTGGCTTTATAGCTAGCCCTATAAACAAATTGAGAGGCTCCCTTTTTGAAAGGAAAAAGATGTTTGAATGATGAGTTACGTGTGAAAGAGCAAATGAGAGCTTTCACTCCTTGCATGAAATGCCAGGCATTATGTTATGTTATGCTAAAGCTCCGAATGTTAGAGCAGTGCAAGCTCTGAGTGTTAGAGCTATGCAAGCTCCGAGTGTTAGAGCTATGCATATTAAGAGAAGGAATGTTTAAGCTCTGCTGTGAGCGCTTTGCATTCATGAGCAGGTATGTAGTCATGCATAATGCTGGCCGGGCATCATGCATGTTAGAGTATGTGCTCTTATATGCTCCTATATGCTATTATGTGCTCCTGTTTAGCAGTAGAGCAACGAAAGAAAGAATAATGATATAAGTTCTCTCTCTGTATTATGATGAGTTAGTAAAGATGATAAAAGCATATGATGATATGAGAATGAAAGATGAAGTTTTGCGGATATTTAGAGAATTCCGCTGGATACTCATATGAGTAATAAGTGACTGCACTAAGAATCATGATGAGTAGTCAAAAACTCCAGAGTATAGGAGTATATGAGAAAGTTTAGTATGAAAGAAAGGGACATTCTCCTCAGAGGAACTCTTCATCGAAGGATGAATAGAGATTTAGCCCTGAAATTTCGAGGACGAAATTTATTTTAAGGGGAGGAGAAATGTCATATCCCAATTTTTAGGCCTTAAAGCCCAGTATATAGCCTGAAAAAGGGATGCTATCAGACCCTATTGAGCAGAGGTCTCAATAAATAGAGAAAATTATGATGATCAGTTTGATGCAACACAAAGTTTTGATATGAGGTCTCGAAAGATTTATATTAATTTTTGAAGAGAAGGAAAATTAATATAATATTCTCTAGACCTTAGAATCAGATGAAATGTGCCAGTAAATTCCTATAATTAATATAAGAATTTTTGAAACTGACAGAGCTCAAAAAGGAGTTCTGTAGAATTTACTATAGAATTTATAGTGGATTAAAAGACCCGATAAATAGGTTTCGGGGGAATTTCTCGGGAATTAAGCCTATGAAGATAGGGGATCATGCAGAGGGTCCAGAATGGCACCTTATAGGTCCAATGATATTTTTAGATAAATATGTGGGCCAGGGCTAATAAAGACCGAGAAAAATGAAGAATTATGAAAATGCCACTGAAGGTATGCCACTGTGTTGTGTCATTGAGTCAGAGTCAGACGAAGGGTATTATGATCGTTTGACTAAGGTTAGTTAAGAAAGGGTATCTGGATAGGTATGAAAAGACAATAGTGCCCCTAAAAGTACTAAAGAGGTAGTAAGGGTATTTTAGTAATTTACTAAGGATGTTTCTTGGGAACCGAGCAACCAGAGTGCTTGGGCTTGGTTAGAAACCCAAGATGATAATCCAAGGCCAAAAAACGTAGCCCAAGAGTAATGTGGACCCAAGATGCATTAAAATATTATTTTAGTGCTTTTTCAATAAAGTAAAGTGACCCGGTCCAAGATAGAACTGGGTAAAATGATCTGAAATCATGAGAGGTCATAAATGGGGCCCACAAGATGCCACATGACATGATTATAGTAAAAGAGGAAAAGCAAAGGACACATGGCATGATTAGAGAAAAAGGAGAAAAAGCAAGAGGACACGTGGCACGATCTCGGCCGTTCATTCAGGGAAAAGACTCTGGAACTCTCTGGAAAGGCTGAGTCAGCTGGTGAGGTGTCCCAAGGTGCCCACATTTCACCACATATACCCTTGAGGTGTCCGAGATGATGTCATGAGTGGTGAGTCATCAAGGAGGGTGATGTCATCGTGATGATGCAGGCAAAGCTTCTTGAGGAAGCAAGTAATCTGAGCAATTCATCGTGAATCAATTTAGACCATTCATTCCACCTCCTCTCACCTATAAATAGGCCACTCCCCTCCCATTCCAAGGCACACCAAGTCCTAGCAAGTAAGAGGAAGAGAAAGAAGAGAGAAAGAGAGAAAGAGAGAAGGAAAGAAAGAAAGAAAAGAAAGGAAGGAGTTCTGGTGGAGCCAGGAGCAGTCTGAGGAGCCGAGGGACTAGGCAAAGCTTAGGAATGAGGTAAGAAAGTTATCTAGTACCTTCTCTAATAAAGTAGAGGATTGCTCTTAATGGTTAGAATAGAGAAATATCTCTATTAATAAAGTTAGCTATAGATAGAAAGAAAGTTAGAGGAATGTCGGAGTAAGGATATTACCCCTAGCTATGCATGAGTTAAATAGTGCTATACTGATAGAGTAATAATGAAGATATCATTATGATATGTATAGGCTCTAACATATGGAAAGAATGAATCTTAGAGCAAAGGCTAAGAGCTAGAAGGAAAGTTACATGTCAGGTAGTAAACTAATCCTAAACTTGTGTGCATTGAATGTTATGCTTGATGTGCTATAGCTTTGTGGAATTGTGTTGAATATGTGCTTATGTATGAAGCTCTATTCGTATGATTACTTTGGACAATTGTATTTCATATGTAACATGGAAGCATGCACATTATACAATATTAACACTTTCACAAGCAAGCACAAGTATTCACATTAATGCATGCATTGTTTAGTGCTGTTTGCTACTGAGATTTCCCCAGAAATATCTCCCCTTCCATATCAATCCAATTACAGCAGGTCTTCTCAAGATGGAGGACATAAAGATGTATGAAGAGATGTTAATTGCTTAGCATGATTGATATGTGATTCATGTATGTATAATTGCTAGAAATTGTTACTGTGAACAGTAACTCGTGATGGAGGCAGTGATGTTTAAGCTGTAATTATAAATATTAAATGATTGAATAAATGTATTATATTTTCCTAGTAAATAGTAGACATGCCAAGCTTCGATTTGATATATAGAAGGTCTTATTTGGATGTCTACATATAAAGATATGATTTATCAAAGTTGGGACCAGAATGCTGGAATTAGGGACAGCATGCTGGAAGAACAGTAAACTTCAGATATTGACTGACGTTGACCTGGTCAAGGCGTGGTCAACGAGTCATTTTTCCCTGAAATAGAATTATGTTAGCTTCATGTAACAATTTGAACCACTCCATTCCAATTTTTATAGAATTAGTTATGATTTTTCGAAGTCAGGTCACTTCTCTGGAATTTGCACAGTGAACAGTACTCGCCAGAGTAAAATTTCAGATTGAGTAATTTGACTTCAACAGCCTTGGAAGTGGTTCTAGATACTACTGTTTGGTACCTAAAATGTATGAAAATGAGGATGTTATAAATGGCCTTTAAACTCAAAATTTACATTGAAGTTATAAAAGCCATAAGGATTATACTATATAATAGAAGAGTTCATTTCTCTTATACTTCAGTTATTCATGTTATCATGCATGAGATTATCATTATCATGCTTATCATAATGCTTATGGTCATGTCATTAAGTGGATTGCCCTCTATATTATCTATGATGAAATGACTATCTAAATTCTAAACAAGATGCAATATAGATTCAAAAGAAGAAAAATGAGAAAAATTAGGTGAATGTACAAGAGGTGTAATGTGTGTAGAGTGATCAAGAGGTAGATCACTTGGACCCTTAAGCAAGTGAGCTTTCTTTAGTATCAAGTGGACCAATTGGTTCCTTACCAACTTGGGTCATATAACATAACATTAAAGCAAGTTCAAATCTTAAGCAGCAATGCACATGTTAAAGAATCAAGTAATCAATGAATAACCATTGAATTCAATCAATCATAGTGTAAAACCAGTATTTGGGCCTCTTACACACTTAAACAAGTGGTAAGGATAGAAGAGAATAACTCAATAATCTATAAAAGTTATTAGAAAAGTTTGTCAAAAGTTGTAAACTTTACTGCAGTGGAGAACACAGAGGTGACCAGCTGGCAAAATAGAGCAACTTCATAATGAAAGACACAAAGGCACACTCCTTAAAAAAAAACAGCTTTGTTGTAGCAATCCATTCTAAAAGTTCACAAAAATTTTCAATTTGACCAAACATTAATGAAAAAAGTCTTTAACAATGGTTAAAATGGGCTTTTATGATCAAACATGCTTGGATAAATAATCTATTAAATTTTCACTTTGCAATGACCAATAAGCATGTTAGAGCAATTGACAGCTGGATATTGAAGCATGTGCTGGAGAAGATGCCAACAGAAATCACATGAGGAAATGGAGCACATGTTCCAAGTCCTGTAGCTAAAACGGAGTACAAATCAGTCATGTATTGCACAAAAAAGGGAATGGCATTGCACGTGAATAAAGACTACACAGGTTAGATCATATAGAAATTGAGAAGTTGTTAACAGATTATAAGTGCGAGATCAAGCATGTGCTATAAGAGAATAGAATTCTACATATATGGCACTATTCACGCAGATCATACTCTTATTTTCACACACTCCAGCTTCCACTCATTCTGATCATTCATCACTCCATATCCATTCCATTCCATTCACGACATCTTTCCATTCTTCTTCTTCTCCATTTTTATTCTGCAACTTTCCTTTGTTCTAGTCAATAAAACTAGAGGAAAGTTCTGCAGTTCATCTTCATCTTCTTCTATGATTTTCAGCATGACTGCTACTGTGTTTTTTGTTGCTGCTGAAGTTCATATGGCAATGCAAGACTAAGCTATTGTGCTCTCTTGGAGATGATGCTGAACCATAATCCTTGAGCTGAACAGGGAATTCATTGTATTTTTAATTTAGAGTTAAATGTATCGAGTTGATTAATTAATTCTGTAATTACTGATACAATTAGAGTAGTAGATGACAAAGAAGTAGGGAACTGAGTTGGATTTCTTATTTTTGCATAACTAACCTTTGATTGATTCTCATATGTGATCAAGTTGAATATAGTTATGATTAATTGAAGTGATTCTATAACAGAGTATAGTTGTATATATTTAATTCATATTCTGCTATATCTAAGTTGAATGATTCATAATCTCTTTTAATGTCTGCAAGTTGTAGCTTTGATTGAGATTTAGCTAGCAAGTTGTTAGCTAAAATATTCTAATTCAGCTGATTAACTTCTCATATTCTGTAGATAATGAAGGTAAGGTAATCTCTAAGGGAACACACTTATCATTCATTCATCTCATCATCATAAATACTTAAAAGCGTAAACAATTGAATAGGTTTTACTTTCAGTAGTTAGATTAAAATTCATCAAACACCATCTCTTTAACTTGTTAATTTGTAGCTCATTAGATTAATTAGGAACTTCTACATCCAATTAGGCTCCTTGTGAATTGGCCTAGGTTAGCCTCCACTTTACTATTGGTTATCTTAGTTTTGTTTGATAATTAAAATGACAATTATCAAAATGACACTGTTGTCGTTGAGCCTTTCTTATTAAGGTTTCCTAAGCAATCTTCGGGGTCTAAAAATAATAAAGAGTAGATAGGTGTTTAAGTTTTTATGTGTATTCAATGTTTTGTCTTGTTGAGTTGCGACCAATTGCCTTTCTCGTCACGACCAAAGTGCTTAAAATTGATTTCTGAGCGTCTCTGTGAACTTTAGTCTTGACTAGAAGCACATTTGGTCATAACTAAAAATTTATTTTCAAGTCATTTTGCTCTCTGTTACTTTTAGTCACGACCGGACTTCTTTGTGGTCGTAACCAAAAATATTTTTCATCCACTTTTCTTTTTTGTGATTTCTAGTTGCAACCAGTTTGACACTTAGTCCTAACTAAAAATTAGTGTTTCAATCAAATTTACTCTGTGATTATTTGTTATCTTGCATCATTATTGAAGTTTGATTTACATGACCAGAAGCTCTGAATTCTTTCCTTTGGATAGAGAAATCAATAGAACACTTAGGTAAATCAAAAAGGCTAAGATATTAAATCAAACTAGTGTTGCATCTTTTGTTGAGCCTAGTTCTTCTGGTAAATCTATTGTAACTGAGACTAATTTTGCATTTGGTGCTATATTAGATAATCATTTTATCATGGAGCATGTTAATAAAGCTGAAACTCATACTCATAATTAGAATATTCAAAATGAGCAGCATGGAGAGAATAACACGAACAATAGAAGATCACATAGGAGCATAAGAGAATTGACTTCTTCTCATGCAAACTTTGATCCTTTCCACACTTGCCCTACTTTAGATGTTAATTTTGAGTTGAAAGGTTCTTTGTTAAGTAACTTACCAAAATTTTATGGATTGGTAGGTAAAGATCATTTTAAGCACTTGAAGACTATGCAGTGGGTTTACTCATCCATGAAACCTATAGGTGTTGACATAGATGCTGTGCAAAGACAAGTATTCCACTTTATACTTGAAAGAAAGGAAAAAGAATGATTTTATATGCTGCCACATCATACACCTCAAGCATTGGATTCCTGGAACAACTTGAGGACTACTTTCCTAGAGAGATACTTCCCTACTTCAAAGACAGCTACATTGAGGAAGGAAATTTTTGCTACAAAATAGTATGATCAAGAATCTTTCTATGAGTTTTAGGGAAGATTTCAAGAGCTGCTAGCTAGATGTCCATACCACCAGATTTTAAGTGAGCATTTGGTACAGTATTTCTATTTAGGATTGTGCTATACATACAGAAGGAATTTGGATACAACTGCTGGAGGCTCTATTGATGATTTAATTGCAGATGAAGCATGGAACCTGATTGAGAAAATAGCAAGCAATAACCAACAGTATTAGGGCTATGATGCTAGAAAAGTCCATAAGGTTTCTGTAATGTCTTCTCAAGATTATAATAGTTTATCCTCCCAAGTTACTGCCATAAATGCTCAGATCAACAACCTATCTACTCAATTGGGCAATTCACATATTCAAAGCCCATACTCTCAAGCTTTTGTTGCTCCTAGTTTTTAACTTTGTTATTCTCCTATTCACACCACTATCAATTGTCCTATACACTGTGAAGATGTATCATCTATCTATCAAGGCAAAACAGAATTAGTATCCACAAAGGAATCCATACTCTAACATATATAATGAAGGATAGAGAGATCATCCTAATTTCATATGGAGGGATAGAGGTGGAGACAGGAATTTTGGGTAGAATAGATTCAACAATGATAAGCTAGTGGTTGAATCTTCTAGAGCTATAGAAGTATCTTCTGCTGCAAAGAAAGATGGAATATCTGAGCTAATGAATATCATTAATATGATGAATTCAAATGTAAACTCCATCAACACAAATTTCTGCTCTAACTTCAAAGACTTGAGATATACTGTGGAGAACAACCAAGCAACGACAGAATCTAAATTTGCTGTATTAGAGAGTAAAATAGAACAATGGGAGACAAAAGTAGCAAACATGAATGGCTATGTATCATAGCTAGCAAATTCAGTGAATGATGTCCAGGCCATAATTGGGGAGAATTTACCTTCAAACATGGTTGTTAACCCAAAATCTGTAAATGCTATAAGTTTGAGAAGTGGAAAAACAGTAGGGAAAGTAGATACAGAGGAGGATAAAAAGGATAAGGAAGCAATTGAGCAACAGAATAGATCTGGAGCTGAAGAAGTGATTGGAGAAAAATCTTTACCCATACTCGAATTAGAAAGTAGCAAAGAGAAGGACATGTTACAGCAGAATAATGAGCAAACTACATTGAAAGAGGCTGCACAATCATCTACTATGCTGGAAATAGTTGCTACTTCTAGCAGTGCAAATAAAAAATCAAACATAAATCAAAATAAGAAGGAGCATAAAGATGCAGAACAGAAGGATAGAGAAGTAAGTATTAAACATCTACATTTTCCTAATACGTACATGTGTCCAAAGAAGGTTTTAAAAGATAATTAGGAACATGATATTCTAAATCTATTAGGGAAATTAGATGTTAATGTGCCACTAGTGGATCTGATTAGAAGTATACCTAAGTATATAAAATTCATGAAAGAACTCTGCACTAATAAAAGAATATGCAAACCGAATGAAAGGGTTCAAGTAGGATCTAGTATGTCAGCTTTATTTAAGCCACAACTTCCTAGTAAATATAATGATCCAAGTTCCTTTATAATCCCAATCACCATTAGTATGTTTCAGTATGCTAATGCTTTGTTAGATCTTGGTGCATCTATTAATGTAATGCCAACCTCTATTTATACATCATTAGGCATTAACATAGGCTCACTTAAGGGGACCTCCATGATAGTTCAACTTGCTGATTGGACCACTAGGAAACCTGAGGGACTTCTAGAGGACATATTAGTAAAGGTCAAAGATTTGATTATACCTGCAGATTTTTATGTCTTAGACATTTCACCTGAGTCAACCTTAGAAGGTCCTATTATTTTAGGGAGGCCATTCCTTAGAACAACTAACACTGTCACAAGTACAAAAAATGGGAGCATTACAATAGAAGTAGGTGATGATGTCATAACTTTTAATGTCTATGAAGTAATGAGACATCTATTTAAAGATTACTCACTATTAGGATTGAGTGCACTTGATGCATATAAGGAAGAGGCTAAAGACGAACATCAATTATTACTCCAAATTTCTAATAAATCTGAAAATGATATGCTTGAATATGAGATTTTTTTGTTTTTCACTAACCTTTTGAATGAAGAGAACATACATTACAATTATACAGTTAAAGACATAGTTATTAAGCATTTTACTATAGGGACAATAATGGATAATGCAGTAGTTACATCGTTAAGGCCATTTCCACTGTCTTTTGGTTATGCCTATATTCTACTAGTTGTGGATTATCTCTTAAGATGGATAAAGGCTATACCAACAAGAAAGGATAGAGCATATGGTACAACATTTTAGGTCAATGGCCAATTATTCAGGCTGTACAAGGAGAACTTCAAACCCCCATGATACTCAGGTTGTCTCCTTCCTTGTTTCCTCATTTATAGTAGTATGTTTTACATTATTTTACTTATATACTTGAGATGATATTTGTGATTAAGTGTGGGGGAGGAGACCAAGTCAGTAGGGGTAGAGAGAAATTAATAAGTTCATATTAGATTCTAGTTTTGCTTTGTCTTTATCACTTTAACCTTTGCATATGTTTCATTACTTCTTTACATTGAGGACAATATAGAATTTAAGTGTGGGGGAGTATGAATTTTAGTGTGAAAAATGGGTAAATAAAAATCAGATAACTGCTAAGATTCTATATTATGGTTGCAACCTTGTGCTGTTCTTATCACGTCTAATGTGTGCATCTATGTCAAGTTTCTTCTCTGTGAAAATTAGTTGTGACCTATGCATATCTTTGTTGTGACCTCTTCTCTCTGTGAAAGGTAGTCGGGACGTCTGATAATTTTAGTCACGGCCAGGATTTCATATTTTCTAATGTTTACCTCTTTGTGATGTGTAGTCGTGATCTGTGCTTATCTTTGTAGCGATTATTACTCTTTGTGAATGTTGGTCGTGACTGGATTGACACATGGGTGGCGACCTGAGCCTATATGATTGGCAGGATTATTCTCTATGATCATGAGTCACGACCAATAATCCATCTTTTCTAAAAATTTATTCTCTATGTAAAATAGTTGCGACCTAAATACCTTTTTGTCGTGACTGGAATTGATCTTCTGCTGAAAAATTCTTCTATTTTATCTAATTATTGCTTGGTTTAATAGAACTTATTGTCATGGATTTAAAATTGAATTTTGAGCACATACTTTTGAACATTAGTAAGCTTGATGAAGTATGAGTTGCTTGTTTCATTGATTTACTATTGGAAACTGTGTAGCTTGAATGATTGATCTCATGTATTTTGCTTAATATTTGTGCAATTTTGTCATAGTGAGTTGATTAGGATGAGTAAACCAGATGGAAGGAATTTGAGCCTCCAACATATACTCATTTACATTATGTGACACCATCTAGTTTAGTAACTTTACAAAACTTATCTCAATCCTTGATTCAAAACCACATTAACTTCTTAGAATTGTGAATATGATAAGGACATTTCTTTTAAAACCCTTTTGCCCAAACAGTAGCCACATAAAAATTAAATCCTTTGCTTAACCCCTTTGAAACCTTCACTTTCTTTTAAAATTCCATCCTTGATTAATGAATGATGTACATGATATTTTCTACTGTCTTAAAATTGTGAAATAACTGATGAATTGTAATACTTGTTGGATATTTGAACTTCAATGCATTTGCTATCTGGTTTAATAGTGAAAGAAAAGAAAAGCAAAAAGACAAAGTATAGAAAGTGAAAAAGAAACAAAGAAATAAGAGATAGACAAAAAAAGTGATATTCAACTTGAATGAAAGAAAAATATTTGGTAATTTGTGATACTTTCTGCAATTGCAAGTTCAGATTATGAAAAAAAATATTGAATTAGATTGGAGAATTAAGATCATGTGTAGTATTTCATTAGTCATTGACATGTATTTCCATTTTATCACTTAGCCTTCCGACATTACAATCTAATAAAGACCCTTTGATTCACAATCCTTATAGTAGTTAGTGGTGGAGATGTAGGATATTTACAAGCCTATAGGAAGCCTAAGCTGGATGATTGAATGAAATTACCTTGATAAGAGAGTGAGTGAAACACTATACCTTGTGAGAAAATCTCAACCTAGTTGCTTACTATGATTTCATTGCATGATTTGGATTCTTTAATTTATATGAGATTAGTTTGGACTGCTGTCAATTGAAAGGAAAAGACTAATTATTACAAGTGCTCGTGCTGAATCTATTTTGCCAAATATGCTGAACATGTGTGTTTGCATTTTAATTTTGATCCATAATTTTGCTTGGAATGCATAAGCTAAGTATAGGGGAGTTGATAAAATTATATTTGTAGTGATTTTTAGTGTGTTTAAAGTGAGTTTTATAATTGATTTTATCCCCATTCAATAGTATGATTAGCAACTAATTAATAAAATTAAAATGATGCAAGTTGAAATTAATTGATTTGATTTTAGTGATTAATTGGATAAATAATCTATTAAATTTTCACTTTGCGGTGACCAATCAACATGTTAGAGCAATTGACAACTGGATCTTGAAGCATGTGCTGGAGAAGATGCCAATAGAAATCACATGAGGAAATGGAGTACAAGCTTCATGTGCTGTAGCTAAAAGGGAGTGCAAATCAGTCATGCGTTACACAAAAAAGGGAATGGCATTGCACGTGAATAAAGATTGCACATGCTAGATCACATGGAAATTGAGAAGTTGTTAACAGATTGCAAGTGGGAGATCAAGCATGTACTGTAATAGAATAGAATTCCACACATCTGGCACTGTTCACACATATCACACTCTAATTTTCACATACTCTAGCTTCCACTCATTCTGATCATTCATCACTCCACATCCATTCCATTCCATTCACGACATCCTTCTATTCTTCTTCTTTTCTATTTCTATTCTACAACTTTCCTCTATTCTAGTCAATAGAACCATAGGAAAGTTCTGCAGTTCATCTTCATCTTCTTTTATCATTTTTACCATGAATGATGCTATGTTTTCTGTTGCTACTGAAGTTCATATGGCAATGCAAGGCTAAGCTGCTGAAGTTCAGATGGTAATGTAAGGCTAAGCTGTTATGCTCTCTTGGAGATGATGCTGAACCATAATCCTTAAGCTGAATAGGGAGTTCATTGTGGTTTTAATTTAGAGTTAAATGTATCTAGTTGATGTAGTTAATTCTGTAATTACTGATGCAATTAGAGTAGTAGATGACAAAAAAGTAGGGAACCGAGTTGGATTTCTTATTTTTGCATAACTGACCTTTGATTGATTCTCATATGTGATCGAGTTGAACATAGTTGTGATTAATTGAAGTGATTCTATAATAGAGTACAATTGTATCTATTTAATTCATATTCTGTTATCTCTAAGTTGAATGATTCATAATCTCTTTTAATGTCTATGAGTTATAGCTTTGATTGAGATTTAGCTAGCGAGTTGTTAACTAACATATTCTAATTTAGCTGATTAACTTCTCATATTCTGTGCATAATAAAGGTAAGGTAATCTTCAAGGGAACACACTTTTCATTCATTCATCTTATCATCATAAATACTTAAAAGCATAAATAATAGCATAGGTTTTACTTTTAATAGTTAGATTAAAACTCATCAAACATCATCTCTTTTTTAACTTGTTAGTTTGTGGCTCATTAGATTAATTATGAACTTCTACATCCTATTAAGGTCCTTGTGAATCGACCTAGGTTAGTATCCACTTTACTATTAGTTAGTTTAGTTTTGTTTGATAATTAAAACGATAGTTATCAGCCAATCCTACACAAGTTTTCATGAGGAATCCAAATATGAGCTTTGATTTATCAAACTTACACTCCTTGCTCATGAAACTATCCTTGTCTGAGAGGTACCCTTTCTTGGTAAAATTCTACTTTTGATTCCTATACTTCCAACTTCATTTTCTCAACTTAATTCCACATAATTTTTTATCCTAAATCCATTGGAAGCCTTAGAATCATCAAAATCACATCCTAGGCATATATCTATTAACAACAAGCTAGAACCACTTATATTATACTATTTCTATGCTTTTAAACATATATATAATCATATTTATCTCTCACTAAAAATTAAGATTCAATCAGAAGCATTAACATGAGATTTCAAGCTTCCAAATCCATTAAACTTCCTACCCAAGCTCAGGAATATAAACTACTAGAAAATCAAGAGCTAGAGTGGTCATTTTACCTTGATTGATAATTTAATCTTGCTCTTACTTTCTCTCTCATGTATAGTACCTTCTCTTTCTCTCTCCTATCTTCATTTCAGTAGCATTTGCCTTCCATTCCTCATGCTTGCCGTGCACTCTCTTTGTGGTATTTATTGAGTAATTTATAGAGTGTAGGGATAATTATACCCCTCAAAGTCCTAATATTATAAGATTAAATAGATGGCCAAGATTGCATCCACCTAGCCTTCTTGGATCATCTTCTCCCCTATTGTATCATCCTCATGACATCAACCATCACATGTGGTGCCATCTTGAGAAGGAAGAAGGGAGATCAAATCTTGGCCCTTGGATCTAACTTGTTTTCCAAGTTTCTTCAAATCTACACTACTCATATTTATTTGGATTTATTAACTGCCTTCTGGGGCTTAGAAAATTTTTCTATCTGCTCTATAATCTTCTTTTAATTATAGGAAAATTCTATAAATTTTCCTAGGCCATAACTATTCCTTTAGCTATTCCTTTTTGAATTTTCCGTAAAATGCCACTTATTAGTATTATGAGCTTTTAGTATCTCTGCAGTTCACATTGTTAACCTTTTGTAAAGAAGACTAATTTAATAAATTTCTTTAGTCTCTTAACTATTTATTCCCTATTTTTACATACATTTCTCAGGCCTCCTTATTGCTCAAATAATTATATCCAGATAAATACCTCAAACTATGTCATTACACTTAAAATTTCACTAAAGCTATTTTAGGGTATTTTTGTCGTTCATATTCAAAAAAGGCCTCTGTTCCCCATTTTCCATTTTTTGGGATTTTTCTAGAGTTTTTGTGTTTTTTATATTCATAGTTACCCCTTTTGGCTTAAAACTTCCTAAAATTGAAGTTTTGCCCCTGCTTAGGCTTGTAACTATCTCTTTCTGAGCCCTTGAGACTCCATTAGAGCCTTAAACTTTATTTACATATTTGTCCCCATAAATTTTCTCTATTTACACTTTAGTCCATATACTTGCTCTATTTGCAGTTTAGTTCCTGAAACCTCTGCATATTTCTTAAACCTTTGCTCAAAGGGGTCTGGTAGCTTACCTATTTTAAACTACTTTATGGGCTTCTAGGCCTAAAAATTAGGATGTGAGAAATGCCAATGGCCACAACCTTAGATTGGGTGCTATATTAACTAATCTTTAACATTTTAGTCCTTCTAACATTAAAAATGGAACATGGCTCCACCAAACCACTTAATCCATATGGCTAGGAGAAGATTCATATTCAACAAGCTAGTATAACATAGTTAATTTCAAATTGATGAACCATATTTTGTATGGTTGATTTTATGATCGAGTGAGATGCTATTGGATAGCTAGAAACCAAACTAAAGGCCAATATAAGGTACTATTTGAAAAAATAGAAATAGTCTTGGTGAGTTGAGAAAAAAGACCGTTAAATTGGAGGATGAAAAGTGTAGGGTTGAAGAGTCTTATAAGGAGAAATTTACAAACATAAATGAATGGCTTTTCCTTGTATAATTCAGTGACTGTTTGAATGAGTAAAGTATTGATGAAGGTAAAGGGTACCGAATCAATTTTAAAGACTTTTAACTTAAATATATATACACATATGTACTTAATTAGAGCTTTTTAAAATCCATCAGATCTCCCTTTGCATGATTTACCATTAACTAATTCATACCTCACTGAATTTTATAATGAAAAAGTATTCATCAACTTGACAAATTTCTCCTTCTAAGTCTCCTGAGCCCTACATTTTTTATCCTCTAATTCAGTAGTCTAATTCCTCAAATCATCATTATTATTTTCACTTTCTTAAATAAAACTTTAATATAAGCCTTTAGTTTGGTTTCTTTACAACCAAGAACACCTCACTCGATTATAACTAACCATACATAATACATTTTTTAGAAATTGGAGATCAACTAACTTATACTCAGCTTTATTAAATAAAAATCTTTCCCCAGCTATAGGAATAAAATGGTATGGCATCATCATGTTCTATTTTTAACTCTAGAAAAGATCAAAATGACTAAGTTTAGTGAACAAAGCACCCAATCTAAGAGTTACTGCCTTCAATTTTAGAAAAACTCACAAAAAGAATCAAACATCACTAGCAAGCAGTTGTCATGGTTGAAACTATCATCATTAGAACACAACACTCAACAATCGTCTAAGTCTTCTCAAAGCGTGGAAATAACACAATCAAACAAAAAACTTAGAAAAACACAAAAGGAGGAAGGTCCAATAAGTATATAATATATATATGCATATCTGTGTGTGGGGTTATCAAATTGACCAATTGAAATGAAATAAATATAGAAATAGTAAATTTGAATAAAACACCATTCAGAAGCAAGGAAACTATATTTTTGACTATTAATCCAAACCTTGGCAACTTAACCAACGCAATGCAAGCAAACTCATAGCACTAGCAAAGATTGAAACAAACATAGAATAGTGTAAAGACTAATCTAGCAACTTGAATGAACATAATATAATCAATAAAGAGAGTGAGGAAGGAGTTTGACCACTTATAGAAAAAGATGGAGCACGATGACATTAATGGAAAGACGCTGTCGAGTTAGGAGAGAGCAAGAGAACCCGCAATATCTAATTTACACCAGATGCACCTTGAAACAAGTATATAAAATTTAATTTAACCAAAATTAATAATCTTTCTTGATGGCCATGCCATTATTATTATTGTTTAGCTAGATTAATATTAACAATTAAATTAAAGATCAAGGGACTAAAATAATAAATTATATATTTTTATATATATTAATGTGGCCCACAAAAGGCCACACAAAAATATATATTTATAAATTAAAAAACTAAAACCTAATAAAAAACCTACTTAAAAAATAAAACCTAATTAAACAAAAACTTAAACTAAAATCCTAATAACTAAAAAAAACTAAAATTAGTTTTCCTTATCCTCAGAGGAGTGGAAGGTTGTGGCACTCAAAGGTTTATCCCAACTATCATTTGCCAAGTCATCATCTTTATCGGGCAGCCTGCCTACGTATCTCAGGAGCCTATAAAACTTGGTCTCTATAAGGCTAGAAGACCATCTCAGAGCCTTCACATCATTAGGGATTTGAACGTAATCCTTCATCAGTTTAATGACTAAAACTTGGAGGTAGATAATGGCTTCCAGCAAGTTGTTGGCAATTGGGTTAATGGCAAGGGTGGTGACAGCAGTGACAGAAATGGTAGAGATAACGGTAGGGGAGGGTAGATCGACAGGACGTAGAGCTCGAGTGTAGATGCTGCCTTTTTTCCATATATGGAATCGTAGAAAGAGAACAAGAGATAGATTTGAGACTTTAGATTTCCACCATGCCTACTTTTGCCAAAAATGACAGAGTGAAATGATGCATATGTTAAGATTTCTATTAGACAAATGGTCACTAATCATAAGTATTGGAACACAGAAGGACTGTAGGAGGAAAAATGTTTTAATGAAATAGGAAGGTTCTAGACTGGTTCAAGTAAAGAACTGATGTAAAGAGTAAAAGTTATATAGGCTCCACAAAAAGCATGTGTATAGGCGCATCCAGGTTAAGGTTATCTATATTGACATAAACGACTTCGGTCACATTTTTTACATTGTCCCCTTGTGTTTTAGTGTAAATGAGGTGGTGTTAAATACCTTTTTTTAATAGTGAAACAATTTCTTCACATCTCAAACCAATCATAAGAATTTTTGTAGCACCAAATATGACTTGTTTGAATGCCAAGAACACCCAAACAAGCAACTATGCAATATGGTCCATAATTGAGTTTTCAAAGCTTTCAAATGCAATGTTCAATTTCCATTTTCAAAATCAAATTAACCAATGATCAAAACAATCAAACCAAGTCCAAAACCTTTAAAATGACTTGTATACATAGAAATCAAGTTCAAATGGCCAATTTTCACAAAAATTACCTCTCAATCCAATATTCAACCTTGTAAAACTACATTTTTCACCAAATAAAGTTGCATGAGCAACCAATCCCAAGTTCCAATAGCAAACACAACTTAGTATAAGTAGGGTCAATCATTAAACAAGTGAAACTTCTAAGAAAGACAGCAATGGAAGTTCTACAACCAACAATTCAACCAACCAACAAACAAAAGCTATGTTTGGACAAGTATAATTATATGTATGATATGAAAACACAAAACACAAATAATTCTTTGGTTTTCAATAAAATTTTCTTTCAAAAGACAACAAACAAACACATAAACAACCTTTCCAAATAGACTAATGGACACTCAAATACCAAGTAGCTAGACTCCCCGGCAAAGGTGCCATTTTGAAGAGAGCATTGCCATAGGTGCTGTAATTCAAACAAAATACTAAGTTAAATGCAATATAATTCAATCAACTTAGGTGTCAATCTCTTAATAGGAATCGATTATACTACTTAATAATCAAGGGAAATTAGGAACTTAACCAAATGTATGGATAATGTGTGTTTATCTTTATATGAATTTAACTAAATGTTTATATATATTCAAAGATGTAGAGAAGGAGAGTGATTAACTTTAAATGATATAAATGTCTTAGGTGATTGACTATACTAGCCTTCTTCGCCCAATTTTAGTCTTGAGTTCTTTACTTAACTAAACATAAGAGCTAACAAGCCACCTTGTCAACTAATGCTCCCAACCACTTGAATGACCTAGCCACCTAGATTCATTTAGTTAATTAGGAATATCTTGAGTGTTTAGCTTGTAGCGGATTCACAAAAGGTCATCCTTCATCCAATTAATCCCTAGCAACCTAGCAAATCAATTAGAACCAAGATAACAAGAGAATTGATTGAATAACAAACAAGAACTATAGTCCAATCAATAATCCAAAAGTGCAAATCTAATACAAGTATAATATGATACTTGTTAATGGTTTGATATCTACAAACACATAATTAATTCTTATGACCTATATACACAAATATCTCTTAAAAAACATACAAATGAGCCAAGATTAAGTCAGAAAAGGCAAGTTTAGGTACCAAACTACATGTAAATATTGATAATTGCTATACATCTTGTCATATATCCAATTTTCTTATATGATATGTATGTACAATTTGTACTAATATACATGAGATTCTTTAAGAAAAATATTGCAATTCAAGGAAGGAAGGGATTAAATTGAAAATGATAGAAAGTACAGGACCTAAGTAAAATTTAAAAAAGTTTATGGGCCAAAATAAAAAGTAGAGAAAAAATTTGGGCTAATAAGTATAATTTCAAAAAGTTTAAGGACCTAAATATAATTAAGTAAAAGTTCAAGGTGTAAAATCATAATTATGAGGAAGTTGTGCAAGAAAAGGCCTAAAACTGCCTGAAAATATTGTAGTACCAAATTTTATTAGTAAATAGAGAATAGAAATTAGACCAAGCATATTTTTCAGAATTTTGATTTGAGGCTCCAGATAATTGATATTAATTTTTAAAGTCTAGAGATTATTACATAACCTTATAGTTTTCCTAATTAGATGAAATTGGGTACTAAATTCCCATAATTAATATAGAAATTTATAAAACTGATAGGGCTCAAAAAGGAGTTATATAGAATTTTTAATGGAATTTACAGTATAATTATATACCTTATAAAATACTTTCGGGTGAGGTTTCTTGGAAATTAAGCCATAAAGGTATTGGACCCATATAGAGGCCCAAAATAGCCCAATAAGATATTTGAACAGTCAAATGGGTTAATGTCCAGAGGAAACTGGAAAAGTGTGAAATTACGAAAATGCCCCTATATTGTGATAATAAATAAGACATGATGGAGGGCATTTTGGACAGGTAAAAAGGTCCAAGCAAGTACAGGGGTGATTAGTTAAAGTCAGTATATGCCCTAATGAAGTATAAAAAGGTGTGAAATAACAATTATACTCTTAGGGTTAATATAGTGCAAGAAAGTGCACTAAGGGTATTTTGGTCATTTCTCAAGGGATGGTTGGCAGATAAATACTCAGTCTAACAATTTCAATGTTAAGAAAAACTTAAACACTGGTCTTCATGATATATTATATTTCTAGAATATTATAAAAATTGGGAACATAAAACAATATGGTTTTTGTGGAACTGATCGGATTAGTACCAGATTAGACTGGAATTTTTTCTATCAATATTTTCCCATTATTTGCACCAAACATGGCCCTTTATGATGTCATTAATGAGGCTTCTAGGGCAAGCTTGATGGATGGTGGATTATGAACCATTAGATCAAATAGTAAATAAACTAATATTGGCTTCCATTTCCACCCAACTTTTTCTATATATACCCCCACTTTCAGACCTGATTCAGAAGCTTAGAAACCTTAGGGAACCTCTGCCAAAATTTACTTTGAAGCAAGAAAGAAGTATACACCTTGGAGCAACAAGAAAGGTAACTAGTTCCTTTAATGTTGGACTTTGTTCTAGCAAGTTTGCTCTTGATTTTAAGAGGTTTTTATGGAATTTCTCCCTTGATGTTGCTGCTGGACATGCTGTTCATATGGGATGGAAATATGAATTTTATGTTATGGATAGTTTAGACAAGCTTAAATAAGCTAGAATCAAGTAGTATTGGCTTGAAAATTCAATTATACATGTAGTTAGGGTTTTATGTTCTTGGCTACCACTGTACGAATCATTATTCATATGTTAGAATTTTATGACTTTTACACTTCCAATGGGTTTAAAATAGAAAATTATGTGGGGATAAGGTAGAGAAACAAGTAGTCGAAGCATTTGAATCAAAATGAGAATTTTTAGAAAATAAATAAGATATTTTGGTTCTATATAGCAACTAAGGAAGTGGTTTGTTTTGGAAAATCTGATTTCATATTTGGATTTTACATGAAAAATTATATGGAAATGAACAATGAGAATTTTTTAGAAAGATGGAGGCATAAGTTATAAAGTAGACAAAGAATGGAGTCTAGTTAAAACCTAGTCTTGGAGTTATTTTGAAGTTGAGTTGTAACTTGATGTTACTTTCCAATGGCTAAGTTTTGACATTTTTGTGGAAAGAAAACCATCTCAAGAAGAGTTTGTCAATGATAACCCAAGAGGGTGCAAGAATACCTAACTATAATTTTATATTTGTTTGATTGTATGCTTGCTTGTTAGTTATGATATTTGGTTAAGTTTAAGGTGATACTATGATGATGATGATGAAGTATGAATGATTGCAACTCCTTGCAAATAAAGTCATGACAATATGTATGTTAGATTTTGCTTATGTATGATTACGAAGTAGCTCCCATCTCATGATAATATGTTAGACATTTAATTAACCATGCATGATATTATAGTTTATATGACTTGCTATTGAGATTTCAATAAAATCTCATTTTTCCATACATATAACCATATTATAGGTGCTGGAACCTCCTAAGGGAAATGGGTAAATGTGGATGTTTGAACTTTTATAATAAGTTATGTTAACTACTTGACACTATGGGATGATATAATGGGATGCATAGTACACTATAGTGTATTTGTATTATGAGACAATAAACATGTTATGGTAATTATGATGCCTTAACCAATGCGTTTGGACGTGAAATTTGGTATGAACATAGCTAAGATATATATTTCAATGGACCTAAATAAAACTTCAATTGGTTAAGTTTTCGATTTATTATGATTTTTCTAATTTGAAGATAAAATCTGGAATGGGATAAACTGAGCATCCACAGGCAATGAGATTCAAGCACTAACTTCACTTAGTAAATGAACGATTTTTTCTATGAAATTAAAGAGAACATATTGAGATTTAAATCCATAGGTAATACATTTCATTTGGATAAGTAAGCAAGGAGAAATGAATTTTTGAAAATAATGCAAAGAAACTGGAACTTCCAGATTTACCAAATAAACAGTATTTTTCAACGAATAAACTGAATTCATTTGGACAATGAAATCTTAGTTTTATATTTTTCCTTCAAATTTTAATTAAATATATTTCATTATAAATTGGAAACACTCCATTTCAATTTTTCTAGATTTAATTATGAATTTTTAAAATTAGGTATGTAATTTAGATTACTAAAGGAACAGTACCAGTGAACAGTACCCCGAGAAGCATTTTCTTGAAAATTCTTGTTTCTAAAGCAAAGAGGTATTTAATTGATTCAAGTTACTTCCAATTAAGTATAACAGAAGGTGAAAATAAGGATACGACACATCTGAAAATACTTTAGTGTGCTGGAGCCCTAACAATAATTCAAGGTCCTAGATACGCCTTTACCCTTGAATGAATTGCTTTACTTATTTTTTTTCTTGTCTAACATATTGTTTTCTTTACTACATATTGATGGAAATTCAAATATAAAATTGGTGTGAAGGCGCAAATTTGCCCCCTAAAGTTTCCACTCAAGAGTAGTGGGTATCTGGATGTTTCCAAATCGTAGCATGTTACCCTAATTGTTACACTACTACAAAAAATAACTTTCACGGCATCCATTCATGGCAGTAACTAAACAACCACTGTTAAAAAAAGTAGTGTTATTTGTGTAAATTAAATGCTGTTAAAAAATTTTCAGGTGGTTTTTTAGAAAAATGTTGTTACAAGTATCTCAACATAGTCTAAAAAGGGTTGTACAAAAATTATAGGGATTTTTAACTATGTTAAAAACACTTTCAACAGCAATTTTTCAAAAAACTGATGTTAAAAACCTTCATATTTTAAAAAACCCTATTGTAAATCAATTCACAATTTCACTTCACAATTGTCTGTGGTCCTTTCACTGTGCCCTACTACTAGCAACATCAAGAAAAGGCAAAAGTTGGCCATTTCCCTCCATTTTCTAGCCCCACCATTGCTACTCCCTCCGTCGTGCTTGTGATTATCTTCTCCTTCTTTAGCAGCACCATTCATCTTAAGTTGCCTTTTCTCTATCTTTTTTGATGATTTTTTAATATCTTATTGTATTTAAACATTAATACATGTTACAGGTTACGTTTCCTTAGGTTGAAGACTTGATTTAGTCGTTATAGTGTTTCATATATCCGTATTATTGTTATATGCAATTTTTGTCTTACAAACCATTATGATTGGAATTTTTTGTTGCTCATTAGTTCAATAGCTTGTTCATTGGTAATAAAAATCTAGTTGAGATTATTTTTATGCTTATTGATTTTTATTTTTGAGATATATATTTGGTATTTTTGTGTTAGTTTTTGTTTAAGCAATGTAATTATTATTTTAAGAAGTTATAAATGAAGTTAAAAGCTTTAGTTAATGAGAAGTTTGCTTATCAAGTTTCATCGATAATGGACTTCATTTGAGTTATCGTTTTGAAATTAGAACTTTTATTTTAAAAGGATTTCTTTGGTATTATGAAATTAATACTTTTAAAATTGGTTTATTAGTTAGTTGATGCTATTTTTAGTTAGTGAATGCCATTGTTTGTTCTTAAAATTGATGGAGCAATTGTTATGGGCTGCATAGGAGGCTTTTACATAAGACCTTATTGAACTCACTTCACCCATCAAACCTCCATCTTGCCAATGAACATGGTGGATGTGAGGGTTAAGAAAGGCAAGTACATTACTCCAGAGGCTACTCAAGTTATTGAGAGGATTGTAAGTAATTAATTAATTTTAATAATAAAACTTTATACACTCAAGGAGCAAGCAAGCCAAGGATAATTTATTCCTGAACAAGGAATGAATAACTTGGACATTGATATTGGGAAGCCTGACCACCTAGATCTAGCTAGAGGGACCCCTAAAGGGGTTGATCATAAATAGTACTTTGACTTCAGTTCATGAAGAAGCAGCGCATTCTCTACAAACATGGTCTCTAGAATATAATTGGAAAAGATATGTGTAAAGTATGAAAGTATGCGTTCATAGTATCAAGCTAAAATTGAACAGATGCATGATGAGAATAAAATGATGCATCTCACTTCGATGCCAAGCTTGAGAGCTATGATGATAGGCTTCCCCATTGATAGACACACCCTTTGTGTCTGAACTATCACAGGTAATAATTACTTCTTTTCAAGGTTCATTTAAGTCATCACATCTATTTTGTATTCATTAATTTCTTTCTTTTTTTTTAGGTTTCACCTAGAATGAAAAGTGGTAAGGGCAGGAATAATCAGCAAGAGAAGTTACAACCAACTGGCCCTAACCTTACCCCTATCAGATTGAAGAAGTGGAAAGCCATATTATTTTTATGTCATAGACAACTTTAGGAAGAAACACCTTGTCATTGATAGTTGAGCATACTTTGGCCCATCAATGCACTACCACCAAAGAATTCCAAAGGGCTATATGAGGGTGATGGTATAAGATATGAGAAAAGGTATGGTTCTACATTGTTTCCCTCTCCAACTTTGGAGATTCAAATAATAGTCCAAGCATTAGCTGACAGGGAAGCCACCACCATAGAAGCCAGTAGGGAAGCTAGCACTAAACAAGCTGGTAGGGAAGTTATCATAGGAGCTAGAGGCACTCTATCCCCTTAGTGTAACCATTACAAATAGATTCAATGCTCTAACATTCCTACATGGTATGTTTAGTGAATTAAGGGCTACACTTAGTTTTTAACTTCCACCGGTTGTTGTTACTTTAAGCAAGCTATATGAGTTCACGATTGACAGGAATAACATAACGCAGTTCTTCAATTATTTTGAGCTGGATTCATTTTTGTTACAGTTGGCCATAGTGTAAGTTTAAATTTCATTTTAATATTTTATGTTTTTAACACTGCATGTACTTACTTCTTTTTCCTTTGAACAATAGGCGCTTCCATCAAAATCATGTGGTTAAAAACAAAGCGGATAAATATGGCTTTTTGTATCATCAAAGGATTTAGAGTTAACATACCAAAGAGGATACGAGGATGAGATACATGTCTATATGAAGGCCATGAGCAACAAGCAAATATATTTTGTTCCTTACCATGAAAGGTAGTTATACTCTTATATTTGATACAAAAAAAAATACATAATACAATAGAATTATATTTAACATGATTGATATCTTTAGGTACCATTCAAATCTTGTTGTCTTCTCTCCAGATGAGTGCACTATTTACTAGTTAATTATGTGTTTGGAGAGCTAAGGAATGAACTTAGAGACATCACTTCGAGGGTCCTAGAAGGAGCGTGTTACCTAAGGAAAGAGTTCATCAAAATTCTAAATGGATTTTTCTAAGAGTAAGTTGTTTTGATTTAATTAAGTTGTTTGTTTATTAATTTATGAAGTATAGAGTTTCATTATTTACTAATGGATTCAATATTTTTCATGTTGTTAGCATCTACAACAACTTTGTGAGACTAATTGCCGATAATATGTCATCCATTATATACATAAGATTATAGACAATAGTCTAAGTGAGAGGCTTCACAAGGTAAAAAGTGGGAACGTGACTAAATAATTTGTGATTCACCAATTTTTTCACATTTATATTACTTGCCTAATTATTTTTTTGCTTCTTAATTTGTAGCATCTCAATATTGAAACGAGATATAACCAGGGTGACATCAAGTCAATGAGGCATGATTTTGCTAACTTAATGATGAATAATCTTCTTGATGCTAATTGATATTTTGGTTAGTTTTCTTAGTTATATATAGTTGAAACATTTCATTGATGAACAACTAGGGAGGATAGGTTTATCTTTATCATTGAATGTTTTGTTGAAATGTTCATTGATTATTTTGGTTATTCAATTGATTTTGGTAATTGATTATTACATAATTCCCTTTCTAAAAATTGGATTGTCTGGGTTTTGTAGAATGCAGGGTGGCAAAATATGAAATTTGATAGAAATATTAAAAAAAGAACACAACATTTCCACATCGATTTTCTAAAACACTATCGTGAAAAGATACCTAGAAAATTAATTTTTCAAGGGACATTCCACGACATTTATTTTAGAAAACTGCATTAAAACTACACTTTTAACGGTGATTTTAAAACCGTTGTAAAATCTCATACTTTAATAGTGTCAGTAACTATTGTACTTGTGAAACCACCATTAAAATCCACTTTTAACCGCTACTATTTTTTTTTCTACATTAGTGTTACCCAAAATTAAGTTTGAACTTGTTGACAAATGTGTTGATATGGTATGCCCATATGGCATGCACATTATCTTTTATTGTGTTAAGGTGCAAATTTGCTTGGAGGTTTTTACTCAGGAGTATTGGGCATTTAGAAGTTTTTTGTCCAATGTCCTCCTGGCTAATATCCAGGTTCAAGTTCACCATTTGTTAACCAAATATATTGAGCTAACTAGTCCATGTGTCATCCACTTTTTTTTAAGTAAGATTTATAAATAAGATTTTTTTTAAAAAAAAAGTATCCCTCCAAAGTCCACCATTAATAGAGTATTACTTTTGGAAGAACATACTCTAGTTTGGTACATTTTCTAAGCATAAAAGCCTAGTAGAAAAAGTATAGAATGTAACATATGTATACTCACAAGAATTCTTAAAAGGTGTGAATGATGATGGGTTGATTTCTAGAATAACCATAGGTGTAACATCCCAAATTTTCTCTATCTGCCTAAGATCGATAGTGGAAAGAGACTAAGAAGGGATTGTGATTATAAGCAGAAGAAAAGGTAATGTTTAGATAAGTTTAAGTCAAAAAGAATAGAAAAGTAAAAAGTTATAAAGTTACTGGACAAAAATGTAATTTAGACAAAAGTTAAATATAGAAAAATGAAGAAAAAATAAAAAAGGGACTTAAATAGAGTTTGAGATTTTAGGTACCAAATTGGAGTTACAAATTTGGTATAAAAGGACTAATGTGAAATTTAGAAAATTAATGGGCTAAAGGGTAATTTTGCCAAATTTAAGGACAAAATTACAATTATGAAATTTAAGAAGTCCTATTACAAATTCAAGCCAGACATACAGGCTGGAGATTAATATAAGAATTTATGAAACTAACAGAAGTAAAAAAGAAGTCTTGCAGAATTAATTATGAAATTTAAGGTAAAATCGGACACTGATAAAAGGTTTAAAAGAAATGTAGAAAATTTTTATTAGGACTTACGGGTCTAAAAAAATATGAAACTTTGCAAGAAATTTATTTTATATTAGAATAAAGTTTTAAAAATATTAGAACCATTAAAAGAGGTGTCTAGAATTTATTTCAAAAAGTAAGATAATTTAAAGATATTGGTATAAGGAATTCATTAGGATTTGTGCCAATTAGCTAATTGGACCTAAAAGAGGCCCAATATGGTGACAAGTGAGGTATCCCAATGGTCCAAGAAAGTGTCTTGAAGCACAAGCTAGATTTTAGATCTTTTAGGAATTTTAAAAATACATAATCAAAGAAAAAAATAAGAATGCAAGGTAGCATGTGAGGTTTCCCTTGTGGGCCCACTTTGTCATATCCTAAATTTTTTCCTATCTGTATAATACTAATAGTGGAAAGAGGTTTGGAAAGGATTATGACGAAGATAAGAAGAAATAATAAATGTTAGATAAGTCTTAAAGAAAGAGAAGGACCTAAACGAAAATTGAACAAGGTTAAAGGCCAAAAGTTAAAGTAAAAATCAATATTCGGCTAAAAGTGGTAATTTCTAAAAGTTTAGGGACCTAAATATAATTAAGTAAAAAGTCAGGGACCTAAATGTAATTATGGAAAAGTTAAGCCAAAACAGGCCAAAAATGTCTGGAATCAGATCAAACTCAAATTTTACCAGTAGATAGACATAATTATTCCGGTCAGTTTAACGCAACACAGAATTTTGATTTGAGGTCCTGATTAATTGATATAAATTTATGAAGTCAGAAGAATTATTACAGTATTCTTCAGACATCAGAATCAGATGGGATATTATAGGAAATTCCCATATTTAATATAAGAATTTATAAAATTGACAGAGTCAGAAAAGGAATCCTGTAAAAGCCTTACGGGATTTTACGGTAAAATAAAGTACCCGATAAATAGTATCGGGTGAGATTTATTGTGAATTGTGCCATAAAGGTAATGAGGCTAATGAGCCTATACCAAGGACCAATGGTGCCATAACGAGCCTAAAAAAGTAGTGAGACAGTTATGTGGGCTAGAGTCCAGAGCAGTCCAGGAAAAGTGCAAAATTATGAAAATACCCCTGGATACCCTTATTGTACCAGTGATGGATGAAAGGTATTCTGGTCATTTTAGACAGGCCAAAAACATGTAAGATGGTATAAAGATGATTAATTAGAGCCAGTAAATACTCTGATGATGTTTGAAAAGACGATAATGCCCTTTGAGTAATGAAAGTAAAATCGGACACCGATAAAGGGTTAAAGGAAATGTAGGAAATTTTTATCAGGGCTTCTGGGTCTTAGAAAATTATGAGACTTTACAGGAAATTCATTCTATATTAGAATAAATTTTTAAAAATGTTAGAACCATTAAAAGAGGTGTCTAGCATTTATTTCAAAATTAGGATATTTTAAGACCATCGGTATAAGAAAAGTACATTGGGATTTATGCCAATTAGCTATTGAACCCAAGGAAGGCCTATGGCAGCCCAAAATTTCGTTCTAGGGCATCCCATTAAGTCCCAAGAGTTGTCTTGGAGGTCAAGTCCAATAATGAATAATTTATGAATTTTTGAAAAGAAAAAAAGGGATAAAGTGTGAATTATGGCTTGCACATGGTGAGACCCACACACCCACACACTTGGTGTCCAAGACAAGGGGGAGGAGAAGATTTTTGTCATGTGGATTTATCTCAAGTTGGCTTGGAGAGTAAGCTTGATGTAAGAACAAATATGAGCTATTAGATCAAATAGTGTACAAAGTGATCTTGGCCATTCATTTTCCATGGAATTTTTCTATAAATATCCCCTCAATTCTGCAGTCAAACCATGATCAAAGAACCCTTGGGGAAACTCTTGCAAAATGGAAACTCAAACCAAGACAAAGAAGATTCAAGGTTCCAAAGTTTAAGCAAGCTAAAGATTAAAGGTAAACAATCTCTCCTAGCTTATTTTCCTTTGATTTGGGAGCTTGAACTTAGGGTTTTTATGGGGGAAAAGTTGAGTTTTCTCTAAGGGAAGGTGCTGCCCAAAAACCTTAGATGAAAGGGGAAAGAAGAAATTAAAGTTAGAAACATATGATTGAAGCTTAAACAAGCTAGTTAAGTGGTTGGTTATTGAATCAAATTGATATTCTTGACTTTGCCATGGTGTGCCCTGTTCTGTCTGCACTGTTCATGAGGGAAGAAAATTGAATTTCAATTATTTAAGGCTTCCATTGAAGTTAGATGATGATTTTGTGTAGGATTAGAAAGGTTTTGAACTTTGAAAGCATTAAAATTCCAAGGTTGTAGTTTTTGAAACCCTTCTCTATCACTGTTCACACGCATGAACAGTGATTGCAATTTTATGATTTTAATGATTCCAATGGTTTTAAAATGAAAAATTATGTCGGATAAAGTAGAGAAATAAGTATGGGAAGCATTGGAATCAAAATGAGAATTTTTGAAAGAATTGAGTGCAGTTTCAGTTCTGTATAGCATGTGATGAAGGATCTGGAATTTCATGATTCTAAGCTCATAAATGGATTCAAAAGATGAAATTATATAGGGTAAAGTCAAGACATCAATTGATTCAAAGGCCAAGCCCATTAGTGAAGATTAGAGAAAGTTGTGATACTAAAGATTGTAATAAAGTAGACTTGAACATTGTTGGAGTTCATGGGTCCTAATGAATTATGTGAAGAATATGAATGTGTTTAGGACCTTGAAACATCCAAGAAGATGTTGGGAAGTGATTGACTTAAAGGCTTCATGGTTGGAAAGCTAGGGAGCAAGTGTTAAAGATCAAGAGGAAAGCTTAAGTTTAAGGTAGTGAACTTACCTCTTTATGTTCTTGATGTGGTATGCTTATGTGTTGACATGTATGTGATATTTGAATAACGTTGTGACATGATTAATGATGTTCAATGTATTGTGAATAACATGTTTTCCATGGCCATGCACTTTATATAAAAGTATATAGCATGATAGCATATCACTAATCAAAGAAAGTTTAATGAAATTACATGTCATGCATTAGCATCCATCTTGCATATTTAAGTGGTAATGTTTGCTACTGAGATTCCCTAGAATCTCACTCTCCCATAACCAACCAATTTAGGTCAAGCATGAAGAGAAGGTATGCATGGAGAAGAGCTAAAGAATGGAAGAAAGGAAGTGAAGTATTGAGATTTTAGCATATACTATAAATTGTCCATGTATGTAAATGCCATGTAAGGTGTCCATTTATGTGATGAAAGTATTGTAATACTTATGGCATATGTACATGATGTATATGAATGTTAAGAAGCTTATTTGATGGCTTGTGCATGCTGAAACAATTATTGGAAATAAAAGAAAAGAAACTGAAATGGTAAAAAAGCAGTTTTGTTGTGGCTTCAGTTTGACCTAGCAAATGAAGGAATTAGTTCACGAAATTTTATGAGAATGTAGAAAACATCCAGAGCTTTAAATTCATAGGTAGAATGTGTCATTTGTATGTGTATATCAAGAGAAATGATTTTCCAAAGTAAGGGACGAGAATTTGTTTCCAGAGTTTTTGACCAAATGAACAGTAAACTTCAACGAATAAATTGTATCAATTGGCGAATCATTTGGTCTAGAAATTATTTTTCCCTTAAATTTTAAGATGTTATCTTCACATATCTTTTTGAAGCACTTCATTTCGAGTTTTCTAGAATTAATTATGATTTTTTGAAGTTCATTGCGTAATCTGGAATACCATATGAACAGTAACCCGAGAAAGAATAAAATTCCAGATTTAGCTAATGGACTTCCATGGTCTTGTAAATGGTTCAAAATGCTGCTGAATGGTCCCTAATATGTATGAAAGTAAGGATGTTACACACTTTGTGCCACATGGAAGCTAGACAAGGAAGGAGAGATTATACCATGATGATTAAGTTAATACAAGAATTAAGTTAATGATGATTAAGGATAATTAATCAAGTAAGCAACAAATGAGATTCAAGATTAAGACATTATAATAATTAGTTGAAGGAAGGGTAAATTAGTCCAAGGAGCCTTGAAAATTTTCTATAAATATCCTCTCCCTTTAGTGAAAAATTGTAGCTTTGGAGAACTCTTGGAGACCTCTTGTCATTTGAAAATTTGACCAAAACCAAGGCAATTCAAGGCACTTAGTGATCAAGCAAGTTAAGGCATAAGGTCAACAATTCTTCCTAGTTTATTTATAAGTGTTTTGAAAGGATAAAACCTAGATTTTAATGGAAGAAAAGTAGGATATTCCTTATGATATGCTGCTTCCCAGAAATGTGTAATAAAGAAGGAAGAAGAAAATGAGGTTAGAAGAACTATGTAGATGACACTTAGATAAGCTAGAGTAGATGTTTAGTTATTAAATTAGATTGAAATTCTTTATTTTGCAAATTATTGAGACCTTTTGATCAAGTGTAGAACTGGAAGGAGGAGTGTGATTTTCAATAATCTAATGCTTCCATTGAATTTAAATGATGATTTTGTATAGGATTAGAACCTTGGAAGCATTGGAATTGAAAGATGAGATTTTTAAACCCTTTATGTTACTATTCATACTCATGAATAGTGATATGAATTTAATGATTTTGATGCTTCTAAAGGATTTAAAATGAAAAATTTTGTTGGATAAAGTAGGGAAATAAGTATTGGAAGCATTGGAATCAAAATGTGAAATTTTAAGAAAAAATGTACACTTTTTTTGGTTCTATATAATAGGTCATGAAGGAGCTAGAATTTTATGATTCCAAGCTCATAAATGGATTAGAAGGCCAAATTGTGTAGGGTAAAGTCAATGCACAAATTAATTCAAAGGACAAGACAATTAACCACAAATAAAGAAAGTTATGGGTTAAGCGGTTAATTGAGTTTAATGTTCATGAATGTTAGGTAATTTGGTTATGATGATTGAATGATTATGCAATGTTTATGCTTTGACTCTTGTGCTCAAAGAAGGTAGCAACACATCCAGGAAAAGTGAGAAAGGAAAATAGTAAGGAAAAGTAAAGAATAAAGGTAGTGAAATTACCTACTTGTATACTTATTTGCTTGAATGTTTTATGTGGTGTTTACTTAATTTGATGATGTGAAACATGTATGATTAAGTGATGTTCTGTTTCTTTTTATGCTATAGCCATATGTCATGATTAAGGGACATGTAAGCATGCAAGTTATCATTATGAAATCATGATAATTAAGTGTACACATATTAACATCAAGCATGTAGTTGCATACAATGTATGGTTTCTGTTTGCTACTGAGATTTCCCTAGAAATTTCACCCCTTTCCATAATATAAACATCACAATAGGAATTTCACATGAGGAAGAAGATGAAGATGCATGAAGAAGATTACATGATTTATGTGTATATGTATGTAAAGTTATTAGTTGGAATTTGTTAATGTGAATAGTAACTCATGAGGAGATAGTAACATTTGAGTTATAATTAAAAATCATTAATTATAGAATAAATGTATAATATTTTAGCAGTGATTATTTAACATGTCAAGCTTTATTTTCACACTAAGAATGCCTTATTTTGATGTCTGTACAAAGAGAACAAAATTTTCAAAGTGAGGGACTAGAAACTAATTTCTAGAATTTTGACCAAATAAATAGTGATGTTTGACGCTAAAATTGTGTTTATTGATTGATCATTCGGTCTGAGAATTATTTTTTCCCTTAAATTTCATTGTTAGCTTTGTGTATCCTTTTGAACCACTTCATTTTGAGTTTTCTAAAATTAATTATGATTTTTTGAAGTTCATCACTTAATATAGAAATACCACATGAACAATACCCGTAAGTTGAAATTTTCTAGATTTTGTAATTGAATTCAATAGATATTTAACAGGTTCTAAATACTACTGAATGGTCCTTAAGGTGTTCAAAAGTAAGGTGTTCCAATAGGCATATGTTATCTTATAAGTATAAGGGGATAACATATGGGACTAGCCATGTGCTCCTTATTTATAAATTTGCCTTGGGTAGGCCAACTCAACATATGTGGTCAATTATCAGTCAAAAAGAACTTGGATAACTGCTGGGGTAATATTGAACTAAAATTTTTTTTGGGTATCCAAGGCTCTTGAGTAAAAACTTCCAAGGCTAATATGCACTTTTACCCAAAATAAAAGATGACGTGGACCCACATAGCATGCCACATCAGTATATTGATCAACTAACAATCAAACTTAACTTTAGGTAACAGTTAGGACAACATTGCTATGATTTGGAAACTTTTAGGGAAACATTGTTCCTAAAAAAACTTATAGTTACACACAGCTGAGTGGAAGCTTCCGAGTCAAATTTACACATTAACCCTAAATATTTTAACAAAAAAGTTAATCAACATATGTTATGATAATTGATCAGATAAAAAACTTGCCTTGCTTAGACTTTTGGATAATACTCTTCTATTATATTGGTATGAGTTTGTTATGATAACTAATCACAAATATGTATTTATTATAATTGTTTTTCCAAATTTTTATAATTCTAATAAGAAAAAATTATATTTTGGATAAAAATTATGGAGTATTATTGTTTATTGGTTTATTTATAGTGATCCAAACTTTTCTAAATATGAGGAACTGCATTAATAATTAATTTTAATAACAAAATTGATAAATAAACATTAATGACTCTTCAAATGACTTATATTATTAATAATAAACTCCTTCTAGGAACTTACCAAAAAATCCTTCTAGAAGATTACTTCTATTGTGAACCAAAAGGAACATATGAATTATTCACATAATCCATTATCTTCATACTCACAAGAGTCACAAAAGCTATTCGAGTATATCTATTACTCTCTTTCTTTGCTTTCTTTTACATAATCTTTTTGACATAGAATGAATAAGAAAGGAAGCGAAAAAAGGGAAAAAAGGGTTTTGAGAAGATATGAGAATAGAGAAAACCATAGGGAGATAACTTTCTATAATTTCAATATTCCATAAACTACATGAAATTGGCAGTCAAAATGTATATAACTTAAAAAAATTAAAGTAAATAAAAATGATAATTAAAATAAGGAGTGGGGTAGATAATGACAATAATAAACTAAACTAAAATAATTAATAAAACAAAATTAAAATTAAAAACTGAATAAATATCTACATCATTTCTCCCCTAGTTGGAAGAACTTGCCTTCAGGGAGTTAGATAGCTAGTAGTTGTTAATGAAAGTGGGTTTTATAGGGTGGAACTCTTCCTTGGTGAGCAACATCACATCTGAATTAACACAACCTTTCAAATGGACTAGGTAATGATTGATAGGACCTAATAGAGTTAAGATTGTTTGTTCATCCATCACATCATTAGTGGCTTCAATGGTGGTGTAACACTGGGAAATAATGGAGTTAGGGCACGGTGTAGCTAGGTACCTACAGGGTTATTAGAATACAAAGGGGCAACTCAAAAGTGCCCTGGTAAGGAACAAGATCCACAACATTAAATACTGAACTAGTAGGCATATTTGGAAGTAACGTTAAGAAATACACATTCGGCCCTAAATTCTTAGCAATACAAAATGGACCATAGGCATGAGCGTGTAGCGTTTCATATGGTCTCTTTGGGAAATGCTTTAGATGTACATGAACTTTGATATGATCACCAATATCGAACTCTTAATGATATCAATGGGAGTCAGCAACTATATTCTATATTACTTAATGCTAACTTACACCTAACCTCAACATGCATATCATGAAGGTGATGGGTAAAGGTCTTAGCGGATTCAGAAGGGTGAGCAAACAAGGGAAGGGGTACAAGGTCAATAGGTTGTTTACCCTAAACTATTTGGAATAGGCTTTTACTAGAGGACTTATTGGCTGAGTTTTTGTAAGCAAATTCTAATGTTGGCAAGACTAAGTCCCAATTACCATGCTTATCTCCAACTAAGCTTGAAGCAAGTTAGTTGGTCACTTTTGTCTAACTATCAGACTAAGTAAAAGACAGATAAGAACTTTAGTTGGGGTACTAAAGAGCTTCCAAATGGTCTTCCAGAAATAGCTAAAAGATTTGACAACCATATAAGTATGATAGTACTAGGCAGACCTTAAAGGCTCACAATCTCTCTGAAGAACAACTTGGCCAGATAAGAATCATGGATAGTTTTGTTGCATGGTATAAAGTGTTTCATCTTGAGAACCTGTCAACTATAACCAAAACATAGTCGTGTCCTTGCACTGTCTTAGGTAACCCAAGCACAAAATCCATGCGGATATCTTTCTAGGATTCTTCAGGAATGGGAAAAGGCACGTATAACCCAGTATTCCTTTTATTTGCTTTAGCTTTGTGACAGGATCGACATTGGGAAAGGATCGAAGTGACATCACACTTGAGAGAAGTCGAGTAGAGCCTATCTTCCACTAAGGTTGTAGTCTTTTAGATATTAAAGTGTCTGGATAAACCTCCCGCATGTAGTTCCTAAACAAGAAAATTGTGTAATAAAGTATGGGGATCACATAACCTAGACCATCAAAATAGGTAGCCATCATTAACTAAGAAGTCCACATGATCATGACAGTTGTCATCATTGACCTCATTGTAAATAAGTCCAAAATCAGGGCATGAGGTATACTTCTCCTTGATCCTAGCAAATCTAATAACACTAACTGTCATGGTGTCAAGGAGGTGGACTTATTGACTAAGAGCATCAGCTACTTTATTCTCTACTCTTGGACGATGTTTAACCATAACTCTTGAATAAAATCACTCTATTTATCATGTTTGGAATTCATATGCCACTAGGAGTTGATAAACTTGAGGGTTTGGTTATTCGAGTAAAGGAAAAATTAATGGGGCAGAAGGTAATACTTTACAATGCTATAAGGATTAGACAATTGGCATAGAATTCCTTGTCATATGTGGAGTACCTCTACTTCACTTCATTGACCTTTTCACTAAAAAAAAGGTAATAGGATACCTATCTTGGCTTAAGACGCCTCCAACTCCTACCTCTAATGAATTGCAAGCAACCTTAAAGAACTTGTTGAAATCAAGTTAAGCCAGAATAAGGGTGCACAAGAGTTTCTCCTTAATCGTATTAAAGGCCTTTGAGGCTGCAAGAGTCCAGTTGAACCTTTTCTTCTTCAAACGACCAATACTTGGGAACATGAGAGTATTGAAATATTGGATAAAGCATTGGTAGAAAGATGCTAATCCATGTAAACTTTGCACTTCATGAAGTGATTGTAGCTCTAACTACTCTTGAATTGCTCAAACCTTTATAGGATCAGCTAATAGACCATACTTAGAGATGATAAATATAAGGAAGATAACTTTATTTTGTAGGAAAGAGCACTTTGGTAGCTTGAGGTAGAACTTCTCATTTTAAAGGGTTAGGAGCACTTGCTAAAGGTGACTCAAGTTGTTATTCTTGGATTTGTTAAAAACTAATATGTCATCAAAGTAGATAACCATAAACTTCCCTAGGTAAGGTTGCAGTATAAGGTTTATCATCTGCATGAATGAGATTGAAGCATTTTTTAAACTAAAAGGCATAATGAGCCACTCATATAGTCTATCTTGCATTTTGAACATAATTTTCCACCTGTTTCCTGGCCTGATTCAAATATGATGGTATCCACAGTAAAGATCAAGTTTGTAAAACCACGTAGATCTAAACACTAAGTCAATCACATCCTTAAGTCTTAGACTAGGAAATGATAATTGATGATTAACTTGTTTATATCTCGACTATCCACGCACATTCTCCAAGAGTCATCTTTCTTGGGAGTTAGGAGGGCAAGAATGACAAAGGACTAAAGCTATACTAGATGTAGCCTTTTTCAAGTAATCCATTAACCTGCCAGTTGAGTTCTTCCATGTCTTTAGGATTCATCCTATAATGTGGTAAGTTAGGAAGTTGCGATCCTGGAACCAAATTGAGTGCATATTGGATATTTCTCATGGGTGGTAAATTAGGGGGTAGCTCCTCAGGTATGGCATCTTTAAACTTATCCAAGAGTTAGATCACTTCTTCTAATAGGTTGATGGGTGCTAGTGTAGGTGATTGAGCAAACTTAAAAACAACAACAAAAATGGCATCACCTCCTTACTTTCTTGGAGGAACTAGTTCTCTATTAGGAGATAAAGGTTGTGGGACGTAATTGTGGATCTCTTTGTATGGATAAGAGCTTCTCCATTAGGCTTAGGCTTAGCCAAGTAGATTAAGATGGTTTTGCCCTTATGCTTGAACAAGTGTGTGTTTGTCGACCATGGATAGTGCCATCATGATCATAGAGCCAAGGATATCCTATAAGGATGTGAGACATGTCACACCCTAATTTTTAGGCCTAGAAATCAGAAAGTAGCCTAAAATAGGTAGGCTATATGCCCTTTTTAGCAGAAGTTCAAGAAATATACAAATAACTTTAAGGGACTAAACTGCAAATAGAGGAAGTTCAAGAACTAAGGTATAAATAGAGAAAGTTCTTGACTCCAAAAGAGTCTCAAAGGCTCAGAAAAAGAAAAGAGATTAGTTACAGGCCTAAGATTAAGGTAGATGCCTCCAAGTGATGATTTATGAGGTTGAGCCCAAGTAGGGGCAAAACTGTAATTTTAGAAAGTTTCAGGCCAAAAGAGGTAACTGAATATAAAAAGCACAAAAATGCTAGAAAATCTCAAAAAAATAGAAAATGAAGCACATATGCCTTTTTATGAACATTAATGGAGCGTGAGGTATTTATCTAGGAATAATTATTTGAGCCATATGGAGACCTAAAACATGTACATAAAAATGGGGAATAAAAAGCTAAGAGATTAAAGATGTATATAAAATTAGTCTCATTCTTAAAAGGTTAGCAGTATGACTTGCAAGAATACTGGAAGTTCAGGATGCCAATAAAAGACATTTTATGGGAAATTCAAAAAGAAATAGTTAAAGGAAGAGTTATGGCCTAAGAAAATTTATGAAATTTCCCTATAATTTAAGGAAGAGTATAGAGCAGATAGAAGAATTTTTTGAGCTCCAAAAGGCCGTTAAGAAATCCAAATAAATGTGAGCAAAGTAAAGTAAGAAAATGGTTAGAAATCAAGGGCCAAGATTTAATCTCATCTTCCGTATTCCCTTGAGATTTCACCACATAAGCTTAGTGATACAAGGAAGAAGATGTATGATGCCATGAGGATGATGTAATAGGAGGATAAGATAATTGAAGAAGGATATATAGTGCAATCTAGATCATGCATTAGATCTTATAAATTCATGCAATTTAGAGGGCATTTTAGTAAGTGGAGTATTATAAATACCCCCAATAGTGCCATCCAAAGAGAGAAAACAGGGGAAAATATAGTAAAATTTAGAGAGGAAAGAGAAAGATAAGGCAGTCATGTATGAGAAAGAAAGCAAGAGCAAGGATCCAGCTTAAATCAAGGTAAAATGACAACTCTAGCTCTTGATCTTGTAGTAGTTTGTATACTTGAGCTTGGGTAGGAGTTTTAATAGATCTGGAAGCTTGAATTCTTGTATTTTTGCTGTTGGTTTGAATATGGAATTTTAGAGAAATATGGTATGATTTTAGATATACGTGTAAAGGATAGAAAATAGTATAATTCAATTGGTTTTAGCTTGTAATTGATTGAACTTAATGACTTAGTTTCCTAGAAAAGTGCCACAGCCTTGCTATTTTATTGTGCCTAGGATGTGATTTTGATTATTCTAAGGATTCCAATGGATATAAAATTGAAAATTATGTGGAACTAAGTTGAGAAAGTGAAGTTGGAAGTTAATCAAAAGTAGAAATTTGGCACCAAGAATGGTAACCTCTTGGCAAGACAATTTCATAGGGAGGTAAAAGTAAAGCTTTTGTTCATCTAATTATTTTGAATGCCTACTCTGAGAGGTAAAAGTAAGGATATTTCATTTTGGTATAGTGTAAAGGTTTTGGCACAGGATAGGAACTTTCTACTCAAGGTACTCATACACAGCATATTAGATAAGGCCTATTTTAGGTTGAAGTTAATAGCGGATTACTTGTTGATGTTCCAACTAATTTTATGGATTGGAGGTGAATGCTCTAGGGAAAATAAATACTACGGATCTATAAGAGATGAAGTTTGAATTCTCAATTAGTTGAGGTTTAAAGGAAATTTAGAGATAGCCTCCTTTTACTGCAATCTATGAGGATAGGGTAATCCAAAAATGCTAATGGCCTAGAGATGTGAGCTAGATCGTTCCTTAGTTAGCTGAAAAGAAATAGCTAACTTAGTCAGGGATCACAGTGAAGCTAAGGACATGGAAGTCTATAGAAAATAAGACTAGTAGATATCATAAAGAGAAAGGTAGCCACTATTTAAAGACTCTGAGACTTCTCATTCCATGAAAGAGTAACGACTAAGAGTCAGATAAGATAGTTAAGGGTTTCAATTTGTATCCTAGTAAGAGGGTATAGTGGTAACCTTAACTAGATGAATTAATACAGCCTTGTTAAGGCTAGTACAACATAATAGAGTAGCTATCTCCTATTCTTGAATAGATGAATATGATCTTAGAGATAGTAAACTCAAGATGGATAGCCCTAGTGAAATTTTTAGGTGATCAAGATAAAGAGATAGAGAATGAGACAGATAGCTATGTAAGGAACTAGCATAAAGAGATACTTAGTCACTTGGGGTTAGGTTAAGAGGTTCCCTAGTAGGGATATAATATATGATAGTTCTAGCCATTAAGTCTTTCATAGAGAAATTAAGAACTAGTCCTCTAAGTCAGAATTGACATAGATCTAGAAAGAGCAATATACCCTATCTGAGCAGGAAAAAGAAACAGTCAAGATAGAGTTGACATTGCTTTAACAAAAGTAACATGTCCTCCATTGAGAACATAAAGTAGCAGTCGAGGTAAGCTAAGTGGAATTGACATTATCCCAATGGAAGCATGACTAAGAGCAGAGCTAGGGTTAAATGTCCCTGAGCTTAGTAGAGTACTAAAGCAAGTATAAATAAGATAATCTTATAAGTCCTTTCCATATAACTTCTAGAATCAACTACATATAAAAAGAGAGGCTCCCTCTTGTAGAGATAGGATGTATGAATGTCATGCTATAGATATAGCAACAAGAGCTTTCATTCCTGTAATTAGAATATCATGTACTATATTACAGTTATGGAAAATACGCTTAAGCTCTAAGTGTTAGAGCTATGTATATTAAGGGAAGGAATGCTTTAGCTTCTATGTTAAAGCTATGCATTCATAAGTAGATATGTAGCTTTTTGCAATACGTTGCACAGGCATTATACACTTAGAATAATGCTCATACTAAGAAGTAAAGTAGAGAAAAAAGAAGTTGCATAAGTCCTTTCCCTATACCGTTCAGAATCAGCTAGAAATGGTAAGAGCAGCTAGAGGAGTAAGAGAACTCCTAAGGCAGATTGGCTTTGGTACCTAAAGGGATAGACATATGGCCTAGAGAATTGAATGATGCCTAAGAGTATAATATTAGTTTATGAGAATAGTCTTGGGGAATTATCAATAGGTTACCAACTAGATATAGGCAACTTAATATTTTGGTTAGAAGTCTCCTAGAGACCTAGATACAGTACAACATAATCAAAGTAGATTCTAGAGGATCGTAGTTATATCCTAGTATGACTCAAAGAAATGAAATTCCAGGGTCATAGTAAATTCTAAAAAGGCTTATGGTATATCACAATAGATTTTGAGGTCATAGTAGACCTAGCCTAAGAAAAGTTGCTGAGCCACAAGAGTAAGAGTATAGTATCTCTTTGGGAAGGCGATGACTAGGGACAAGATAAAGAAACTGCTTAAGTTAGTTAACTAATACAGAGACAAGAAGAGTAACCATGGCTTTCTTCTAGATAACCTACAAAGAAAGTACCCATGACTTTCTTCCAGATAACCTTATCATTGATTAGGCAGAGCTTAATTATCTTCTAATTAACAAAGAAAAGAAAGAGTTAGAGCCACAAGTCTTAGACAAGGAGTAGTTAAGCTAGCCCTACATACAAGAAACCCCTTGTGATATGCAAATTGACTGAGTATTGATGGGCAGATCCCTAAGATGATGTTAAAGATGAAAACGTAAGCAAAAAATACCTAACAAATAAAGAACAATAAGGTCTAAGATAGTAAAGTACCAGGATCCTAGCCTGTTAGTACCAGGGTCCCAGCGTGCCAGTACCAGTGCCTCATTCCTATCTGCACATTGCCTCATATTCCTGTCAGCATTTTTCAATTAAGTGTGCTCAGGTAAAAGTATCCTAAGGATAGGTGACCCCCTGATAAGTGGTGTGAAAGGGTGAAAATGCCAAAAAAGTTTTAGCAAAACTGCACGAAATTCAATAAGATAGCAGAAAAATTAAGAAAAGTAAGGGATATTCTCCTTAGATAACCTCTTATAAGGGTATGAGTAAAGGTTTAACCCTAACATTTTGAGGATGGATTTTTTTAAGACGGGAAGAAATGTCACATCCCAATTTTTAGGTCTATAAGCCCAGAAAGTAGCCTAAAATAGGTAGGCTACCTGGCCTCTTTGAATAGTGTCCTAAAAATATATAAAGGATCTTAAGGGACTAAACTACAAATATAGAAATTCTTAGGGAAAATATGTAAATAAAGTTAGGACTCCAAAAGAGTCTCAATAGATTAGAAAGAGAAAATAGGTTAGTTACAAGCCTAAGGGCATGTTTGGTACCATGGAAGTGGAAGTGGAAGTGGGGAAGTGGAATCAAGTATTTTCCTTGTTTGGTACAATGGAGGCCACTCCCGCTCCTACTTCCACTTCTAATATTTTTTACCATTTCAATTATATCAAAAAAGCTAGGAAATAAGATGAAAAAAGTGGAAGTGAAATATTTTAGACCATTTTACCCCAAGTTATAAAATTCCTAGACAACTTTAACCCTTCCCAGTTATAAAAAATATTTTGGACAATTTTACCCCAAGTTATAAAAAAATATACATCAATTCTATACTCAATTCTAACATACCAAACAAACTTTTAAATACCATTTCTAACTAATTCTATTTTCACCTCTACTTCTATAAAAAAACTCTTTTATCCTACCAAACACACTGTAAGGTTGAGGTAGAGGCCTTTAGGTGATAATTTATGAGGTTAAGCTCCAGCAGAGGTAAAATTGTAATTTCAAGAAGTTTCAGGCCAAATTGGGTAACTATGAATATAAAAAGCACGAGAATTCAAGAAAATACTAGAAAATGGGAAATAAGGCTTAAAGGCATTTTTATAAACATAAATGGTAAAAATACCCCTAAAGTAACTTTAATAGAATTTTCAATATAATGGCTCAATTTGAGGTATTTATCTAGGAATAATTATTTGAGCCATATGGAGACCTAAAAAATGTACATAAAACTGGATAAAAAAAGCTAAGAGACTAAAGATGTATATAAAATTAGTCTCATTTCCAAAAGGTTAGCAGTGTGAGCTGCAAGAATACTAGAAGCTAAGGATGCTAGTAAGAGGCATTTTACAAGAAATTAAAAAAGAAATAGCTAAAGGAAGACTTATGGCCCAAGAAAATTGATAGAATTTCCCTATAATTAAAGGAAGAATATGGAGCATATAGAAGAATTTTCTGAGCTCCAAAAGGCCATTAGGAAATTCAAATAAATGTGAGCCAAGTAAAGTAAGAAATTGGTTATAAACCAAGGGCCAAGATTTAATCTTATCTTCCTTCTTTCGTAGAGATTTCACCACATAAGCTTGGTTATACAAGGAAAAAGCCATGATGACGATGTAAAAGGAGGAGAAGATGGTGGAAGAAGGATATGTCATGCAATCTAGACCATGCATTTTATATTGCAAATTCATGCTACTTGAAGGGCATTTTAGTAAGTGGAGTATTATAAATACCCCCAAGAGTATTGAGCAAAGAGAGCACAAGAGAGGAAACTATAGAAAAAATTAGAGAGGAAAGAGAAAGAGAACAAAGTCATGCATGAGGAAGAAAGCAAGAGCAAGGATCAAGCATCAATTAAGGGGTAAATGACAATTCTAATTCTTGATCTTGTAATAGTTTTTTTCTTGAGCTTGGGTAGGATTTTTAATAGATTTGGAAACTTGAATTCTTGTGTTTCTGCTACTGGTTTGAATCTGTAATTTTAGAGAAATACGAGTACGATGTTAGATACATGTGAAAAGGAAAGAAAAGAGTAGGATTCAAGTGGTTCTAACATGTAATTAATTGAATTTCATGACTTGGTTGCCGAAAGGAGTGCCACAACCTTGCTGTTATTATGCCTAGGATATGATTTTGATTATTATAAGGTTTCTAATAGATTTAAAATGGAAATTTTTGTGGAACAAAGTTGAGAAAGTGAAGTTGGAAGCATTGGAATCAAAAGTGAAACTTTGGCTCCAAGAAGGTTACCTATCAACCAAGAAAGTTTCATAGGGAAGGAATGTTAATTTGATAAATCTAAGTTAATATTTGGATTCCTCATCAAAATTGTGTAGGATTGTCCTATGGGATGAATTTTAGAAAGCTAGAACACTAATCCTAAAATCAAGATAAAAAGGTTAAGTAAAGAGAGCAAGTCTTGACTATGGTGAGCATTATAGGTTCTGATGAGTTGTATGATTATTGTGGCTGTGTTTGTAACCTTGAGACATCCAAGAGGATGAATTGATTATGTTCACCAAGCCACTTATTGGTTGGAAAGTTTAGGGAGCAAGTTCAAAAATAAGAGAAAAGCTTGTGTTATAAGGTAGTGAACTTACCTAACTTGTGTGTTTGATACTTATGCTTGTATATGTTGTTGTGTAGTTTGCTTTGGTTGATTATGTAAAGCATGTATTGTAAAATTCTCCTAAAATATAACTATTATGAATTTTTTAGAAATATTTTGTACCCAATATAATTTAAAAATATTATTATAAATGAATTTGGTTTAATTTAAAAGAGCTAACTGTGATAGAAAAGAGTTTTACTAAAATCTAAAAGAAACTCTACCATCGTTATAAAAAGATTTTTCTTAATAGACAAATAATTATGATATAAAGAGAATAAGATAAGTCAGACTATTTATGATATATAAATTGCTAAATATTTTATAAATTGTATATTATAACTAGATAGATACTAGAGTTTACTTGATTTTATAACATAAATATTACACTTTTCTATAAACATGTATATTAATTGATAAAAAGATAATAATATAATCTTTTATGAAATATTCTTATAAATATTAAAAATTAGATTAAAGTGTATATATAAAAATAATGTAAGAGTTTATGCAATTTTAATAAAATTAAAAATAATTAATAATTTATAATAGTCTATCATTGATATTTAGAATATTATCCTCAAGACGAACTCCTATTATCAAATATAAATAATGTGTTATATAATATTAAAGTATGTAAAATAAAACTTTTTGTGTCAATATATAAATATTCTGCACATATCTTCAAAAAGGAAGGCTATACAATTAATAGCTTTAATCGAACCTATGAAGTTTTTCCTAGGGTCATAAGATGAGACTATTTCCTAAAAAATATTAATAATAATAAGGTGAGACAAATGTCTTAGTAACTATCAATTATACTCATTATACAAACTGCCTTATTCCTGCCAACTGAACCTATAGGCTAGTGATAACTGACCACTAAAAAAGCTAACTGATCAAGTTGTATGGATATATCAAAATCCACATAGCATGAGATTGGACCATGAGTTTATTTTCCCTCGATAAACAAGTGGGACACATCCCTTGGTAAACTGGTTAGACAAAAGCCAACCATCGAGCTACAATAGAGAATATACCACGTGGTATAAATACAACTCTATCATCACCCTTCCCCAATGCATAATTCTCAAAATAATAATATTAATCAAAATCTCAATAGCTTCATAAATAGCATAAAACGGTTTTTCTCAAGCTAATAAATTTCTTTAAATTCTAATATAAAGATATAACAAGTGTATAATTCCAACTCAAACTTTCTAAACTAAACTTTAAGTTCCACAATACTATTTTCAATAAGAATAATCAAACAAGTTTTATTAATACAATCATATCAATATCAATAGATTTATATATATATAGATATATATATATAGATATATATATATATCAAATCACTTACAAACATTATATTAACAAATATAATAAATACAAAGTGGTTACCTCTTATTGACACAAGAAATAATTACCACAAGAACATCAAGGCTTCTTTAGTCAACTCCGCATGTCATTTTCTTTAAAATACTTGCTACCATGGACATACACTTTATCCCATGGCTTTCAATTGGAATCATTTTCTTTCATGGGTTCACTTTTAGCTTTTCATTAATGTTTATATGGTGGGAATATTTGAATCGTATACCTCGACATAGGGCAAACCAACCTTGAGATTACACTTGCAAATGCAATTGCTAAATTCCCTGAAGTGGTAGACTTGCCCCTACCCTTACCAGGGATTATGGCAATTGTATCTCTAACTCCATCAATACATTGTTTCACGTAGCTCCTAACACTTCTAAGACTCCTTAAGAAACTGAACATCACCCCCATAGATCCCTAATATCAGTTGCTACCATCTACCGTGATTAGGAGAATTCTTGATGGCTTCTTTTTCTGCCATCTTCTTCATCATGATGGAGATAATAGGGGAGGGATTATGAGTGTTACTGTAGAGCATGAATGAGGAATAAAAGTAGTCTAGGGTTTAATTAAAACTATTAAGAATTTTATAAAAGTTTAAACTCAATTTCTATATCTTAGATAATCTCGTCTTACATTATTATTAACTTTATTAAAATATTATCAGATATTGTAATTTAAAATTTAAAATTTAAATTATATTTTTAAAATTTAAATCCATATCTAAATCTGAACCCAAATTCTAATAAATCACTAACTAATAATAACAATCAAATCATAAAATTCTAAATAAGATAATAGTATGATAATCTATATTCTATTTTATTGAAAATAATAAAAATATTAAACCATAATAATTTAAGTAGATAATATTTTTAAGTTACTGATCAATAACATTTTTAATTTTATTTAAATATAAGGATAAAAATTGGGATGTTACATGTATGAATAACTGAAGCTCTATTTCTATGAATGAAATAGCCATATATATAATGCATGAAACATTGAGCATGCACATATGTTATTATGTTAGAATGATTTATGGTAAGCAAGCATGTCATGCACCAAGCATTTATCTATTCAGCATTAGATATAATATTTTCTACTGAGATCCCCCTGAATCTCACCCCTTAACCAACCAATATAGGTCAAGCATTATGGAAGATGTATGCATGAATAAGAACCAATGAATGGAAGAAGAAAAGTAGAGAATCACATCTATGGTATTATAATGTTATATTCTCCAATTATGTAAACATTGTGTAATGTGCCAAATTATATAATAAAATTGTGTATAATAATTATGGCATGTTCACATGAGTATAAGAATGTATAAAAAGCCAAGATAATGGTTCAAGCATTCTAGAATAATTAAAGAGAATTAAAGAAACAAGTTAGTAAGGCATATTCGTAAGTTCTTCAGCAGTAATATTTTAGCCCTAGTTTGACCATGTTAACAGTTGAATCTAACAACAAAATTTAGTGACATGTAGTATGTATCTCAATCTTCAAAATCATGGGTAGTATGCCTCAATTGGATTTTGTAGATTAGGAGATATGAATTTCCAAAGTTTAGGCATAAAAACTGGAAATATATAATCGACCAAATGAACAGTAAAATTTAATGAATAAACTGAATTAATTGGCAAGGATTAACTCCAGTTTTATATTTTTTTTCTTAAACAGTATTGAAATATTTTTAAATAGAGACTTAAACCATCTCCATATGATTTTTGTAGAATTAATTATGATTTTTCAAAATTAGTTTGTTGAATATGGAAAAATGAACACTAAACAATACATGAGGACCAATTTGTAAAGTTTAAATTTTGAGGCCTAAGTAAATCTTATGCGCATCTAATTGCTTCCAAACTCATACTCTAAGGATTAAAAATAAGGATGTTTCAAGACACATCCAAAGGGATAACAATGCATAAAATATCTTCTATGTAGTTGCCCAACTAGAGGGGACATGACATTGTAGGGTGATAGGCAAAGACATGTTGTCAACCTAAGCAACACGGAAAGGTTTGGCAAGTACCTCTGTCTTGAGTCCAAGGCAAGCAACTCCTCAATTACAGATCATGCTCCTTTCACTTCCATTATCAATAACCAACTTACACTACTTGTCACCGTACCTTACAAAGGTGTGGAAGATATTATTCCTTCTACATGAGTCTTATGGTGTCAGGTTAGTTAGAAGACATCACATGACTCCATAGTGTTTTGATGGTACTTTATCAAAAATGAAATCTTCATCCACGTCAGAAGGACTCTCGGTAGGGTTAAGGATTATGTCAGGTGAGCTATCAAGTAATGCCTCTTCTTGAGGTTTTATGAGCAACGCATGTTGCAAGTACTTTGAATCTATATGACCTTAGAATAATACTTGAAACACTTGATAGACGAGCTATCGGTACAAGCATTAGAGGTTGAGGACTCTCTGGGTCTAGAAGTACTTGTCCTAAGGGTTATGAGTTCGCCATTTGGCTAGTAGTATAGGGGAACTACTAGCTTAGTGAGACTCTAAACCTAAGATGTTATTACACCTAATAGTAAGGTACTGAGGTAGAGAATCAATCTCAATAGCCTTGTTATAGGATTCCTTAAGTGTGTTAGAGCAATTTACCCTAAGCTCCCTTTGAAAGTCAACCATGTGGCCGTTGATAAATCGCTCAATAGTGACCTAAGCTTGCTCATTTAAGTCATTCCAAATTAGTAGGTCATCATACCGAGTCACGTAATCGGCTGTTGCAAAATTTTCCTTCTTGAGGTTAAGCAATTGGCTATAAAATTTTCTCCTATAACTGAGCAACACAAACTTCTCCTTAAGCCTTAACTTTATCTCATCCTAAGTTGTTAATAGGCAGTTTAGGTTCCCTTGGACGTTCTGTTAGTACTTTCTTGTAGATATGGTGAGCTTTATTTTGGTAAATTGAACTAGCTACATGTTGCTCATGTTGTACTACTTGAAGTAGTATCTATGGTAGCTAACCAGTCAAGGAAGGAAGACAAATATAGTTTACTCTCAAAGTTAGGTGCATAAACCTTAACCCTTTTTATCACATCGTTAATATAATCTAGCTGAGGGTTGTCTTAGTATCTTCTAGGTGGCAATAGGTTTTGGCCATACTTAGGGTTAGCTCCCTCCATAAGTATGCCTATTCCAAGGATGGGCTTCAAAGGGAGTGTCTATACCTAGCTCATCCCAGGGGTCCTCCTCTTCCTTAGGAGGTGCGAGAAGAACCTCAACATGAGGTGTCTTAGACTATCAGTTGCTAGGACCTACAAAAAGTTGGGGCCTTTGGTGTGAGATAGTCTAACAATATCAAGCTTAGTGTGTATTTGAATGTTTCCAAGCACATCTCCAAGTATTCCATATGAACCTTTTCTAACTATCCACCTATTAATTTCTAAAAGAGAGCCTCTAATGTCCTCTTGAGAAGCCCTAAGCTCAGGTTAGATGCCATAAGCTCCTAGGTGGTTATCTTAAGATCTTGATTAGAGGCCTTAAGCTCCTCATATTGGAAATTATATTCTTGCCTAATCTCAATCGTATATTTCTTAAGGCATTTGGTGAGTTCATTTTGTTGGGTTTCAAAGGTTTAGAATCTTTTTTCTATTTGGGATTGAAGGGAAGGATTTAACACGAGGTTATAGGGAACTGATTTATCGGTCTAGGGCATCTTGTCTCTTTTTGATATCATGAAGAGTCATGCAATGAGTAGGCAAAAACTAGTAACAAGTAATGAAAAATAAACCAAGTAAAGAAAGATGCAATACAGAAATAAAACACATTCTCTCTTACTCTCTTTTTTCCCTACTTTTTGTACTTATTCCCTTTTTTTATTTTCCCCTTTTTTCTAAGCTATAAAATAAGTTCAAGCAAACAAATTGTCACATTCTAATTTTTTTCTTATCTGTATAAGACTGATAGATGAAAGAGGTTTAGAAATTATTGTGATGATAAATAGAAAGAAAAATAATGATTAGACAAAGGTTTAGACCTAAAAGCCCAGTATGTAGCATGAAATAGGTAGGCTACCTAGCCTATTGAGCAGAAGTCCCTAAAGTATACAGATGATGTTCAGGGACTAAACTGCAAATAATAAAAGTATAGAGATTAAATTATAAATAGTAAAAGTCCCTAGAGGCATAATGATCATTTTGAAGAAAGAAATGGACTAAACTGAAAAGTATAAAAGTTCTATAGTAAAAAATAAAAGTAGACATAAGCTTTGGGCCATTGAGTGTAATTATAAAAAGTTGAGGGCCTAAAGTATAATTTTTAAAAGTTCAAGTGTAAAATAATAATTATGAAAAGTTGAGCTGAAAAAGGCCCAAAACTGCCTGAAATCATTTCAGTCCCAAATTTTACTAGTAAATAGAGAAAATTGTTCTGATCAGTTTAACGCAATACATAATTTTGATTTGATATCCCGATAAATTGATATGAATTTATTAATAATGGGAAATTAATATAATATTCTTTGGACTTCAGAATCAGAAGGAATTTTACAGTAAATTTTTATAATTAATGAGAATTTATGAAACTCACAAAACTCAAAAAGGAGTTATGTAGAATTTATAATATAATTTACAGTAGATTAAAATATTCGATAAATGCTTTTTAGGGAATTTTTTAGGAGTTGAGCACACGAAGGCAGGGGACGACGTAGAAGGCCCAAAATGGTGCCTTATAGGCCCAATAATATTTTTAGTCAAAATGGTGCCTCATAGGCCCAATAATATTTTTAGATAAGTATATGGGTTAGTGCTAATAAAGACCTAGAAAAATATAAAATTATAAAAATGTCACTAAGTATGCCATTGTGTTGTGCCATTGAGCAAGAGATAGATGGAGGGCATTTTAGTCATTTGAATAAGGTTAGATGGTCAAGGAGAGTTCGCATAATAGTTGACCAAGGTTAGGGAATACTCTGGTGATGTGAAAAAAGACGATAATGCACTAGAGATATTAAAGTAAATAAAGAAGAACCAAGTGTATTTTGTTAATTTGCTAAGGGATCAGTAATTAAATTTAGACCTAGTTCAAGAATGTCAATGGTAGGAAGAATTCGGATAATAGATTTAAGATCAAAAAGCATATTATGAAATCTCAAAAAATTATATTTATGAAATAGTATGGTTTTTGGGAAATTGGATTGAATCGGACCGAATTGGACTGGAATTTTCTATATACTTCTTCCCCTTGGAATTTTGTTACATGTGACTATGAGGTATTCCTTGATGGTTTCATGGATAATGTCATTTTTTGACTTCTAGGGCAAGCCAAGATTAAGAGCAAATATGAGCCATTAGATCAAATAGTGCACAAAATGATCTGAGCCATCTATTTTCATGCCTTAAAGTCTATTTGCCCAAAACCTTGGCATAAGGAGACCATGGGGAGGTACTGCTCAAATGAAAAGCCAAGTCAAGACAAAGAATAATCCAATGGCTAAAGTTCAAGTTATCTAGGGAATAAGGTAACAAATATATCCTAACTTATTTTTCTTTAATTTGGGAGATTAAACTTAAAGTTTTTATAGAAGAAAATTGAGCTTTACCTAGGGTATATATACTGTCCAAAACCCTAGATGAAAGGAGAAAGAAGAAATTAAAGTTAAAGCTATATGATTAATGCTTAAACAAGCTAGTTAGATCATTGATCATTGAATCAAGTTAAATATTCTTGACTTTGCCATGGAAGAGACCTTTCGGTCTTCACTGTTCATGATAGAGGGAGATAGAATTTTAATGATCTAATGCTTCTATTGAATTTATATGATAATTTTGTGTTCGATTGGATATGTTTTGAACGTTAGAAGCATTGGAATTGAAAGCTGTAATTGTTGGAAGTCTTCTCTATTACTATTCACATGCATGAACAGTTATTGGAATTTCATGATTTTGATGATTGCAATGGTTTTAAAATGAAAAGTTGTGTGGGATAAAGTAAAGAAACAAGTATTAGAAGTATTGGAATCAAAATGAGAATTTTTGAAAGAAAAAGGAGAGTTATACAATTCTGTCAAGAACAGTGTGTAGTTGATGGAATTTGGGAATTCTTAGTTCATAAATGGATTCAAAAGGACAAATTGTGTATGGTAAGGTCAATACATCAATTGGTTCAAAGGCTAAGTTAATTAGTAAAGATTAGAGAAAGTTTTGTTAGTTAAAGTAAGTTCAATATTCAAGAAAGTTAGATTATAATGAATGGATAATAATGCTATGTTTGGATTTGATTGTGGACTCAAAAGATGGTAGCCACACATCAAGGAGAAGTAAGAAGAAAGAGGCAAAAGTAAAATAAAGGAAAGTCAAGCATGTGAGGTGGTAAACTATCATAAAGTTGTATGTATTGGATGTTATGTTTAGTTGTACTATAACTACATTGAATTGTGTTGCATATGTGTTTATGATTGAATATCTATTTCTATTATTACTTTAGCTAATTGTATTTCATATATTATATAGAAGCATACACATTACACAATGTTAATACTTTCATAAGTAAGCACAATTATTTACATTAATACATGCATTATTTAGTACCGTTTGTTACTGAGATTTCCCAATAATCTCATCCCATCCATGTAATCCCAATTCCAACATATTCATGAATGATGAAAGAAGATGAAGAAGCATGAAGAGAAGTTAAGGATTTGATAGTATAAATGTTATATGAAAAAATGTTGCATGTAATGATGGTATATAGCGATATTCATAATGTAATAAAAAATAGTAAATGATTAAATAAATGTATAAAACTTTACATATATTTAGTTAACATGTGAAACTTCGTTTTGACACTAAGTAAGCCTTATTTCAAGGTCTGTATAAAGAGAATGAATTTTTCAAATTTAGATACTAGAATCTATTTTCAAAATTTTGACTAAATAAATAGTAAACTTTGATGTCAGAGTTTACTCAGTTGACTGGACAATTGGTCCAAGGAATTATTTGTCTCTTAAATTTCAAAATATTAGCTTCACGTAGCTTTTTGAGCCACTTCATTTCAATTTTTTTATAATTAATTATAATTTTTTAAAATTTATCAACAAATCTAGAAATAACTTATGAATAGTAATTCGTTAGAGTGAAATTCTAAATTTAGTTAATGGAATTCAAATATCATATAAGTGATTTTAAATGTTATTAAATGATCTCTAAGACATACAAAAGTAAGGATATTATATAAATTGCCATTATATATATATATATATACACAATCAGTAACACAAAGCAATACACAATAATAGATGATAGCGCCTCTAGCGACAGCAAACAATAGCCCAAAAAACAAAAACAAAAAGAAAAAGCAACCTCTAATAAGTTAAAAGCCACAATAATTAAAGAGAGCGTTAATTAGGCCTTACCAGCATAGCTTAAGACAACCAAAAAAATTCAAAAATTTACCCCGATGGTCCTGGTTATCTAGTCTTGGGTTTGGGGTGGTATACTGTAGAAGAAACGGTGTGAACAGGGTCAAAAACACTGAAAACTGCAATCTGGACAAAGAAGCACATCCTGATAGTAGCACTTTGCAAACATGTTCTGAAAGAAGTGCTTCTATAAACCCACATTTATGGAGACTTGATTCTGATGAGAACGTTCTGAAAAGTAAGTTCAGTCACCACACTTCTGGGGAAAAGCGCTTTTAAAAACCAAGTTTTGACACAAGTTGTGTTTGGCGCGTGAATCTAAAAGGCAGAAACTTTTGACAGCATGTGGGAGCGTGTGCCGTTATCTTTGTCCATGAAACGTTGGGCCTTATAAAAAGAGGTTTTGTTAATATTGATGATAGTACTAACACGGGTTGGTCCGAGTGATAAGTGGTTTGGTATAATTTAAGCGATATCTCGAGTTTGAGCCTTGGCGTATGCAAAAAATTTCTGTCGGGAGACTCGCCCAATATAGCCAGGTGCGCGATGCGGGTCAGATCCAGATGTAATTAGGGCAAATCTCTAGTGAATCGGGAGGGCAACCGAAAAAAAATATTGATGATAGTGAATGTAATGTGAATTTAATTGACGAAGAGGTGAGACATACGACTGTTTGAAGGGTGTTCGATCCCTAAGTGTATTTCTTTGTTGTGGTTCCAGTCGTCGCACTTGAGAAGGCATCATAGCTCCTGAGTTCTTATATTTACGCCTGAGGGTAATAAACGGTTCGTCTTACCCGATATTGGTATCACTTAGGAGAAAATGAGACTTCACCTTATCCTTAGATCGTAGATGAACTCAAACTCTTATTAAAAATTCTACCATAAAAAGAAATATTGATGATAGGGAAGAAGTTGAAAGATTCATCCATGATGTTGTTGCTAATGTTTAAGTGTTTAGTGATTTGATTTGTCTTGTTTACTTAGTGTTAGACAATATGTCAAGTTTGAGGAAATATGTTTTGATAAGTTGAAGAATAGTTTAGATCTTTAATATTTGATTATATTTATGTTTTGAACTAAGAAATTTTTATTTTATTTTTATCTCTTTGAAAAAAGAAAGAATAAGAAGAATACAATTTTGTTAAACAGGCCCAAAAGCCCCACAGGCTGGGCCTTGAAAAAGGTGATGTTTTAGCTACGAATTTGTTCACATCATCTAATCTCATTAACGAATGAATTGAATGGCAGAAAGTTAAATCACCTAATTGAAAGAAAAATAAATTTAAAAGATATAATTCAAAATTGTAAAAACTATAATGACCTTCAGATTAACTTTCAATCTTTTTTTAAAATCAAAGTCATTGGGCCAAATACTAGATAATTGTTAAAAAATGTTTGATCATATGATACTTAGCAGTAGAAAAAATATTTCCCTGACATTTTAATTAATTATTATTAATTTTATTAGAAAAATAACACATTGTTATAAAACTAATAGAAACGTAAATTGTATACCAGGCAGGAAAAGCTTAGAGAGAGAAAATGGAGAGTGTTTTTCTCATTTTACATTTTATATCCGTGTGTACAAAATTTTGTTGTGAGTTTTTATTTATAAGCCTCCAATCATTAAATAGTAATACATAAATTACAATTTATTAGCGCTAAATTATAATGTACATTTCTCAAAATTAATGAAACCTAATATATCTAGTACATGTGAGTGCTATTATATTTAATAACTTGATTCATGAACCGGAGAGGATTTGAGCTGAAATGGTTCATGAACATAATAATTAAATTCTTTGATAAATTACTCTCTGTCCCTTTCGATGAAAGTTTTAACAACTACATCCTCTCAGGTTCTAGTTGGTTCACAAGTTATGAAGATCTTATAATAGCACACTTTGAGTACAAGGACTCGGTACTAATACAAATGAACATGGTGCCTCTTCATCCTCAACTAAATTCTTGTTGTTTTGGGATTACGAAGTGGAATGCAATGTTAGCCAACAACCTACATAATGGTCTCTTTCCTTATATCCCAGATGAATCTTCGGACTCTGACTCTTCAGATTTTGATTCCGATGAAGAGCTACTAGTGCAACAGGAGGATCAAGTGGTCCCCACCTATATTCCTGTCCCTCAGTCCTTAAACCCAGATGAATCTTCATTTTGATTATGATGAAGAGCTACCAGTGCAACAGGAGGATCAAGTGGTCCCCACGTATGTGCCTGTCCCCCAGTCGTTAAATCCAGAGAACCATGTATCTTTCAATGAAAATTTTAGCGGTAACTCTTCAAATTCAGCCCATTCCACTTCTAACCCTAATCCCTCTGCGGATAAACCCAACATTTCTCCACATGTTTTCTCTGACCCTTCCATTGGTTCCCTTAGATTCTCGCCTTCATCTCCTGCTTTTGGATCTTCCTTTCTTCTCAGCTCCTCTCTTCCCCACCCCAATGTCCTCATTGAGGCCAATGGTTTTAAGCGAAGGAAGATTAACAATGCTCTCAGCCCTCTGGATTTTGAGGTCGAAAATTTCATCCGTACTTGCTTTAAGATCTTTGAAAAAACTGCCATCACCTTTCAACCAGATACTTTCTTTAGACCGCCGGACGAAATTCCTGCTATTCAAGTGTGAAGATGGCTCCGGGTAAACTCGTCTCCTCCTGTTCCAGCTGAATTTGTTGCATATTGGTCACAAATGAGAGAAATATTTGATTGGGAGAGTCAGAGTTTTGGTTTATTCTTTACTCGAAGTCGTGATGCTGAAGTGGATTGGACCTTTTTACCTTCTCCCCTTGATAGTCTCTCCGGTACTTTTGGATCTTGTAACTCTTTTTACTTCTCTGTCTGCAATGGTGGCCCTTTGGCTTTCACAGAGGACGTGGTGATACCAAAATCTAGGTGGTTTATTTACCTCTCCATGATTGAGCTGACTATGGTTCCTGATCCTAGGCTGTCTCGTAACCCCGGATTCGAACAGAACGTTGCTGATCTCTCACTGTCAATTAATTCTTATCCGGGTTCTGGTAATGATGATGACTCTGGTCGTTACGTTACCACTCTCAAAAGTTTATTGGATGGCACTCATCTGGATCAACCAAAGCTGCTCCAACAGTGATATTTTCAAGGATGAGCTTCAGTTATGGTGCATCAAGACTTCGGTGCTTCATTAAACAGATTAAAATGTTGTGTTTGAAGACATCATTAGGATTGTTAAACAACATGAGTCTTTTTCTCTTTCTATAGTTCCCCTTCATGTACTTGTTTTGTTTACTTGCTCAGCTTTTACTTCTATTTCCTATCGTGTGAAGTAAAACTATTATTTGCTTAATGATCATTGTGTCTTTTATTCCAAAAAAAAAAAGAGCCTTAAAGGGTTTAATTCAGTTACAAATAAATAAAACAAAACTAAAATTGTAAAAAAAGAATTAAAAAACCAAACTGACGAGCGGAAATTGGTATTTCAATCGACCAAATTGAACCAAAAGATTTTGAATAGGTTCAGTCGAGTTAATTTAAAGGAGGGTAGGGGAGGTTATGGGTATAAAGATAGAGGAGGCAAGATAATATTTTTTATTTAATTTAAAAGGGGAGGGGAAGGGAATTAATTAAAAGTTAACAAATATACTCTTAACCCTTTATTTAAATTTATTTACTCTTTATTTACTATATTCATATCAAAATTATTATTTTTTAATTTATGAATCTTAAATTTTTTATCTCATTTATATTTATAATAAAATTAAAAAAAATGATAAAATTTTAACATTATTTATGATTAATTTTATAATTATTATGTATTTTAATATAATATATTAATTATTTACTATGATTATTAGGTTTTAGCAATCAAAAGCAAAAATTATGTGTGAGGAGAATAAAAAAGATTTTTTCAACTCATAAGGATATATTAAAAATATATAAAAGGCAATTTAGTTAAAATTAGAAAAAAAAAATCTCTCCTCTCCAAAAACTTCCACTTTTAGAGGGGAGGTAAGGGAGATAAGGTGAGTACATAAAAATAAATTTTTTTATCTCCTCTCCCCTCCATAACTCTCTAATCAAACAATGCCTTAGGGTTTTATGTTTTTGTTTTTAAATATTATATTAGGAATATGTCAACTCTCAAATTTTGAGTTATTAGGAACAAAATTTAAAATCACAATTTGTGTAGTATAAGAATAAACTTATTACTGTTTTCTTTCACTATATCATATTCCATTAAAATTATTTTTTCATGTTGAGAGTGTGTGCGCTTTTTTTTTTCTAACCTTGCCTTTTGTAAAAAAAAAAAAACAAGTAAGTCAACTGCTTTTAAAAAATAATTGAAAGAAAAATCTGTTTACACAAATCAAATTGTTGTTTTATCATATATAAAATATTAAAATTCAAAATAACACACACACACACACACACACACACACACACTCCCATTTATACATAGGGGCTAATGGGGTTAGAGTCTTAACTACTAGAGCCACTGAATGGATGTTAACCATCGGTTACGTGAGGAAAACATTGGATGTGATATGTCCCCTTGTTTCCGCAAATAACCAACTTTTTTTTTGGTCATGTTTTATGATTCATAAAACCATTTTATTCCTAATTATTTATTTATTATAATAATGGGGTTGACTTTCAATTCCCAATAAGAGAATAATTCACTTTTGGATTCTTTTATTTTTTAACATCTATTTCAAAAAGAGATAGATATGAAATTATGTAATACATTCAAATATATTTTATACGCGACTTATTATTGAATCGATCAAGACAATAATTTAAATAATTTAAAGTTTAATGGTTTAATTATGATTAAATTGGACTTATTTCAATTATGATTAAAATAATATAATTTAATTAAAATATATAAAATATTCATATATAATCTTTAAATAAGTAATATTTACATAAAAAGATATTAATTTACAAATAAATAGAATATTTGTATATAAATAATACATACGTCAATAAAATAAAATTATTAAAACATAAATTTAATGGATGTCTAATTTTTTATTTTAAACTCAAAATGATAGTGTCTCAACCTTAAAAAAAAGAAAAAAAAATATAAAACCACCTAGTGAACTTGTCCCAATTTTGATACTAAGGTTAAAATATAGTTTTATGTTGAAGTAAATTATATATAAATTTTTTTGGTATAAATATATAAAATATTTATTTCTATTTTAAGTTTATCAAAATTAAAATAAGAAAAAAAAAATTTGGAGAATTATCGGCCCACATGCTTTCGGGCTTATGGGTCTAGTTTTTGTCTGTTATTTAAATAGGTTGTTATGGGCTGGGTGGGTGGGTGGAAGATTATATGACATTGTCTTGACAGAAATTGTTAGAACCAACAATAACCCATTGTTTGTAACTTAAACTGACAAAAGAGTAAGATATACGTTTATTTAGAGTATATTCAATTATTGAGGAGTACTATTTTATTATAGTTCCAGTCGCAGCATTTGGGGAGGTATTATAGCTCTTGGGTGCCTAGGTAGTATCGCCTAAGAGGAAGGGAGACTTCGCCCTGTCATTTGATTGTGGATAAGCCCAACTCTTTTTAAAAAAATTTTGTACAAAAAAACAATAACTATCCCATAAAAATTGTGTATAAAAAAAACTATCCCATAAAAAACCAATGAAAGAGAGAAAATAGAACCAATACAAAAGCAAATCTTTCAGAAATTTTCTTGTTAACTTAAAATTTTTGTACTCTGATGAGATATTATTTTATATAATATATACGTGAACGCCCATAGAATTCCATTATTCCATGGGATAATTCAATTTTTTCATAATTAAAATTTTGTAACCAATAAGTTTAATATTATATAATTATGCAGATTTTTTTCTTCTATCATTTTTTTTCTAAACACATGTATTCTCTTATTTAAGATAATTATATTTGAGGCATTGTCGGGCATTACATTGTGAGTATTTCTCTAAGTAAAAATTTAAATTTTAGTTTATGATATTATGAAGGACTAGCATTTTTTACTAAACCTAGCAATTGTTGGTCATTTATGGCATTTTAACTTGGTCATTATGGGTCTTTATTTTCATATTTAAGCATTGTATTACTCTAAGAGAATGAGAAGTATTCCTTAATTTCTCTCTCTCAATCCTCTTTCATTTTATTATTTTTGTGATCGATACCTAATCAGTACGAGCCTATAGCAGAAGACGTCAATCCATGGAGCTTGAAGCTTCTTATTTGTCATATTAAAACATGAGAAATCTTTTTGGTTCTATATTATAATTAACAATTGTTTATATTCATAATATAATTGTTCAGCTTAATTTTGAATAATATTCTGGAAATGGGTTAAGCTTTAAGTGCTTTCTAGAAAAAAATGTTTTTCTTTTTGCCAATCTTTTAACTCGTTAATTCTTATGTTTCACGCATTAATCATGCTTCCAAAATTTTGTTTTTGCCTTTGTAAAATTTTAAGGGTTAATATTATTATTAATCCTTAGAGTTTGATCAAATTTTGAATTTAGTTTTTGTATTTTTAAATCTTAGTTTTTCGTCCCTATAATTTTTTTTTGTCCAAAACGTTAGTTCTTTAGTTTCATAAATATTTAGATGAGTTTAGTGGTTTTAATAAGCTATCTTTGTTAATGTCATTAAGTATAGAAACTATAACTAAAATTTATTAAAAACATAAGAACTATACCAAAACTTGTTTTTTTTGTTAATTTGGAAAAATGTTTTGGTGAGAAGAATTTGGTACAATTACTTTTAGCAAATGCAACTCTTTAACTTTATACTACATATTTTTAGCTATGTATAAAAGTCTTTAATATAGAGCTAGAGATATGTTGTATATAACTAAAGAAGAGTTGCACCAAATTAACACCTTTTTAAATTGATGAAATTAGATTTAAAAATAAGAAAAGAGAGCATAAATTTTAATATTGAAAATCTAATTTTATTGTTGAAAACTGATTTTTTTCACTCAAAATTAATTTTTGTCATTTATCACGCATTTAAGTTGCCTTTTTTATTTATATTTTTAACAAATTTTAATTATTGTTGAGTTTTATATTTATTCCTATACTTATAATAAGTTTTAAATTTTGTTAAAATTAGAACTAAGTTCTTATGAAATATAAAAACTATGGTATTGGACGGAAGAAAAAAGAAATTATAATTTAAAATTATAGGGATTAAAGTTAAAATTTAATTAAATTATAAAGACAAGCAATAGTATTAACCCAACTTTTAATGTATTAATCCTTTGTTTTAACTAGTTGATGAACTCTTTATGAAAATGTTAGTGCTTCTTTGTCTTTAACGTATTAACCAACTTTATCTAATGCGTTAAGGAGCTTTCCAATGAACTTGCGTTTTCTTCCTCAACAAGTGTTTTATGCATCAATCTCTGCATTTAACTAGTTAAGTTTTTCCATAAACCTTGGTTTTCTGTTAAGTTTTTAATGGGTTATTTATCTCCTTTCTCGTGTTAATGAACTTGTTTCAAAATCTTGTTTTCATTTCCTTATGCAATTAATGGGTTAACTTTTTCTGAGCAATGGGTCTCTTGCTTTCCAAAAACGATAATCTTAGTATTTGTAATGACTAGAACTTTACTAAAATTATAAATACAAATTCATTGATCATGGTTGGTGCAATAATTAAGTGCCAAATTGGTGTGACTTGACATTTGCATTAACTCATCTTTCAAAAAACTTTCTCATACTCTTTTAGTGGTTTAACATATGTATATACTCATCTTATCCTTAATATATGTATTAATTAAAGAATCGATGTATGTCCTAAATATGGCATATTTTATATTTATCCATTATTTATTAAATTACCCATATAGATATTATATTAATTAACTTCTTTAATATAATTAAATTAATTAAATATATTTTATATAAATTATCAAAAGAGTACTATTTAGGGAGTTTATAAGAATTCATTTCTTTCAATCTTGCAAGGAATACTTAAGTTGGGGTATGTTTGAATTGGATTGTTGGGGAAACACTCTGTATGGGGTCAAAAGAAAATGCAAAACCAAATAATGTCCTTGTTCACATTTTAGTCTGTGAAATAACATTACCCACTTAAACCACTCAAATCCTAGCCCTAAATTTCAAACTCTAAAGCTAGGGCACGACCAGTTGTTTAAATCTCTACTAAACTCACTAGATTAACTTTCTTAAGTTGAGAAGTGATTAAAGGACGTGGGCAGTTTGGAATCCTCAAACACATTAACCCTAACGAACAACCCTCATCATAAACCTCCATCCAACCCTTAAAAATTTAAGATTTAAGAGTAGAAATCAAGTTTAGGATGTTTACCCAAGTGATTATTGGAGCCTCAAAAATACTTCCCAAATTAGTGAATCCTAGTAAAAAAAGCTTAGAACCATCAACACCATATTTTTCTGTTCAGGTTTTATTGTGTCTTGCTCTTACTTATATCAGTTAATTATATGCTTACATATACCCCTAAAAGTTCCTTGAAAGCTTTTATATAAGATTATATATATTCAGTACCTAATTTCCTTAATTTAATTAAATTATTTAAATACGTCATATATATATATTAAGGACAAGATAAATATATTTTATATAAGATTATATACAGTAACTAATCTCCCCAGAGTTCTTTGCGCTTTTTGCAGTTGGATTATACTGAGGCTATAGATGCTAGTTAATGGCTTAGTGATTATTTTCCTTTTAATGAATTACAGCACAAAATCCATCAATTTATAATAGAGCCATTGATCTTAACCGTTCTTAACAAGTGTTGGGAGTTCAAAATCAAAGTATTTATTAGCCAAAGATTGCGCTAAAGTGGCACAACCTTGGGTCATTCTCGTGAAGAAGCCTTATGATTAACCTAAAAAGCTATATGCAATTGAAAGCTATAAAACATGGAGTCAGTAAAAATCATTTGGAAAGCAATTAAAATGATGCTAGGGAAAGTAAATATATATTTCTTTTATGATATTGGGCATAAATATGGAAATGGATTGGCATACGAAGTGAATCAAATGATAATGGATGGGCTCTCGTGGATTGGGTTTCAAATTACTAAAACATGGGTTCATTTATTTGGGGAATTAAGTTATAAAAGAGATTGCTCAATAGAATTCTTTCTACTATGAGTTCAATTAATGAATTAATACTTGTGATCATGACACTCAACTCAAACTTGTACGTGTCAACCATCAAGTAAGCCTAATTAGAATGGTGTTCCTAGTGAGATTAGACTCTAGTTGAAAGATTCACTTGGAATAGCTTCCAAGGATACTCAATTTCAATGAATATAACATCACAATGACTTTTCACCTAATTAGGGTACTTGAACCTAGAACTAAATGCCAATATGTGTGAATGGGTTAGTTAAATGCAAAAGGTTCTTTTTATGAAAAGATTGCTCTATAGAATGCACCTAACATGATCATGCCACGCACTCATCTTTAGGCAAACTGCATCTACACAAAACTTATCCAATGTCTCAAACAAGCTCTACCAATGGAAAATTAGCCACAATTATCACTACTAGAAAAAAGGCCTACAACATCGGTTAAAAGTGACATTTTATGACAATTTTTTGAACAATATGAATTTTACCGCCGTTGTAAGTCTATCTTTTAATGTCGATTAAAAACCACAGTGAAATGTCTTTACTTTTAACAGCAGTTTACAAAAAAAAAACTCCATTAAAGTATTTGTTTTAATTTTTTTCTTTTTAGTGTTACATTTAGTTTTCCTTTCAATACCGCCTTACATTTACTATAATCAAGATAGAAGTATGAAGTAAACAATGTAAAAATCTAAATTAAATGTTAATAAATGGTAATGAAGTAATTCAAATTCTTAATAATACATGCAATGAACCAAATACACTCAAATATACATGGATATTGTACAATCATATATGCACTGGAATGTATAAATGATTTTTGTCAAATAATCCATCATTGAGTAGATTAACTCATCTTTATAGCTCATGTTCTCAAACAACTGCAAGTTAAAAGTAATAGGTACATATTCAAGATGTGAATAAATTAAAAAAGTCACTAAATAATATTGATAACTTCATACCTCATGTAAGTTATCCGTGATCCCTATATCAATAATTTTGTGCATATAGCAAATTATATATTATCTGCACTCAACACCACCAGATTAACATGGTACTAACAAAATAGAAAAATACAAAGAACATTAATGGCTAACTTTATACCTAATAAATTGATGAAAAATAAAAATTAATTATTTGAAAACTACTTGAGGATAAATCCATGTAGGATTATTACTAAGTAGATGGCCTCTGAAGAGGTTGAAGCCTTGCACAGAGCCCTATCTCCAATTGGAAAAAAAATATCATATAACTTACTCAATTTTTATGTTAATAAATCTATGAAGAAAAACTCACATGCTGATGATGGAAACAATATCAGGATCTGACCGTCTAAACAGTGAATCGAACCAATACATCACATTATCTTCAAGGGCAATGACAAGTAGAGTCCAGTGCTTACTACAAAATATGAACAATGTTATATATGAATATATTATAATATGTATATGAGTGTGCCAAGTATACGAGTATACTTACCTTTTAATGTAAGGAGCAAAAGATATCTTCTTCTTGATGCGGATTATGATGATGACCATGTAAATCATCCTCGAGTTCCTATCATTGCTTATCTTTTGGGCACTTTGTGAACACATGAAGCCATATGTGTCTCCTTTTGCTTTGTCCAGACATTTCTAATGGAAGTGGCAATTGTTAATAGACAAAGGGATCAATATTATGGAAATAATAAAAGATAAATTATTAAAATAAATTTGCAACTTACAATAGGGTTAACTGGATGACAGTTGAATCCAGCTCCTCAAAATTTAGTAATTGTACTATGTCATTCCTATCCAAGGTGAATTTATAAAGCTCATGTGTGGTCAAACCCTGGACAAAATTGTGAAACTTAGTGCTTCCTCCAATCTTTCTATCATAGAGTGAAGAGTTGCCATACCAATATATCTCGAGAATATGTTTTGAGGAAGATGTTTGAACTTGTCTACTTTCTCCCTCTTAACCTTCAGCTTCTATGGTACCTTTTTTTGTTATGGGTCCATCAATGTTATCTTCTTTGACACCTTCTTTGGAACCGGCTCCAGTGTGGGCCCCTTTCTCAATTTTATCAAATGTGTTGACTACATAATAAATTGTCATGAAGCTTAGTCCAATATGTGGACCTTGTCAATAGGGCAGGGAACCGATGTAGTTCCTAAACATTTCTTTATGCGGCGTACCATGACCTTGAGTCTTTGATCAGGAATTATTTTATGGTGAATTTTTGTGGCACCCAGGTACATAGTAGCATGAGCGACGAAGGTTGTAGTCCCTTTGTGTGACATAATATAGAGACCACATTCTTTCCCATTGTCTTTGGTGTGCTCAAGGGTAAGGTTATGATTAGATGCTTGGGAGACAAACTTTTCCTTATTGGCACTGCCCTTCCTACTTGTCACCATAAGATAACCTTAAAAATATAAACACAATTAGTCAATACAAAATATATGTTAAATGTCCATTAAAAAGAAGTAAATAATTTTTTTTTTACCTTTAATCTTTGGTTGGATATAGGGAAACCCATCATCATCATGGCCTACTAGAGCCTAGCATCATTGAATATGACATCCATCTCGTAGTACATCCTTTCCAACTCTACTTGATGCTGTGTAACAAGTTCATCTCAAACATTTTGTAACTCATATTTGAACACCATGTCTACGGAGGGTGTACTTCTTCTTCAAGAGGTTGAGCCAAAAACCTCTTTGCGTATCACTCCTTTGGGGGCCCTTTTCACTCGACCTGGGTGGTTAGGGGTCCTAATAATTGCCTTTAAGATGTCCATTCCTTTTTCAAGAACAACACATCCTTGGGATGCCTGTTGCTCCTTTGCATCCTACATCATATACAAGTAACTAAGTTAAAATAACTGAAGAACAAGTAATAACGTATAAATTCTTAATATTTAAATTAATTGCTTACAATTTTCTCAGCAACTATAGCAACATCTAAAGTGATGTGTTGTCCCTTCTTCACCCTGGTAGTATTCCATTTTTGTTGGTGAGATGGATGCTAGATAGATAAAGGGTCTGAGGCACTAGGGTCTGATACAGGAGCTTGTTGCATAGCCTACAATTGCTCTTGCATCACTTCCACTTAAAGTTTCAGATATTTCTATTTGCCTTTTAATCATTCTTTTTACAAAATATTGTTCTTTATATTTTGTAAATGTTGGTAAAAGTCTTGACTTAAAACCATCTTTTGGTTTTAAGGTTAGGACTTCTTTATTTTATATATTTTATATATACTCTCATCTAAAGAATATAATTCTTCTCGTTCTTCACAAGGATATAAATCAATTTGATTTACCATTTTTTCAAATATTTTTGTTTTTTTCTAAATTTTTCTTTTTATTGGGACATTCATTTTCATAATGCCGTTCTTCTTGACAAATAAAACATGGACATTTCTTTTTCGAAGGGTCTTTTATACTTCCTTTGAGATTTTTTCCAATAACCATTTTTAGGTTTTCTTTTATCATAACTTTTATTTTTTCTTTTATAAAATTTATAATTTTTCCTTTTAAATTTAAAGTTTTTCTTTTTCCTTTTTCTTTCACAACCCCAAGTGGGTTCTGTGAATATTTACAACAAAGTTTTTTCTTTGTCATCCATTTATTCATTTTTGTGTTCATTTCTGAATTTTCATATTTTCTTTCAAACCATTATTTTGTCCATACAGCTTTTCTACCTAGGGTATCGCTAATCGCAGCTTGGTTTTATTTTTTAAATTCTTTGTAATATTTTTTCTTCAGTTTTGATCCCCAAGGTTCTTTAATTTTATCAAATATTAATTGGGAATATAATCTATAATCCTCATCTAGAGGTCCCCCGAAATACCCTCTATACCAAATTTCTTTAAAATGGTATAAATATTTTTGGAGATAACATGCGTACATAACCTTGATTGAGCTAATTTTAATTTAGCTTCTCCTCTTTTTCCTGCTTTATATTCTTCATCTGATTGTTTTAATGGATTTCCAATAAATTCCCAGTGAAGTACATTTTCCATTATCGTTAACATATCTCTAACATTTTCTACTATTAGAATATGATCTTTTATTTCTAGTTGAATGTCTTGAAAGAAATAATCTATATTTCCACTAGTGGCAGTGGTCATGAAATTATATGCTCTTTCTTTATTCATTCCTTGCTGCAATATTACTACAATATTTCTTTTTCATCCATTGAGATATTTTATCCTCTGTCTTTTCTTCACAATCTATATGTAGTATTACCCCTGTAGGTCTTACTGGTTCTAAAGGATTGTCTACTGGTTCATATTTTAAAGTTTTTCTTTAAAACCTCTCATATGGATAGGGATATACCTATCACTAATAGTTGGTTTACTTTTTATTCTTTCTTCATGCCACATATCCGGTGTATGAAGATCATTATCATAATCCTTTTTATCATATCCTCCTCGTAACTCTTCTTTGCTATTACTTTGATTTTCATCTTGTTTTAGGATTTTTTCCTCTTTACTTTTTTCTTTTTTATCTATCTTTTTTACTCCTGAATGTTTGCTTCATTAGCTTTTAATTCTATAATAGATATTTTATTACAGTATTCTATCTTATATTCTTCCATTTCTTCTGTTTGAAGAGACTTCTAAAATTTGTTCTCTTTTTCCTTCTTTTACTTCTCTTAATCTTTTCCACTGTTCAAATTCTTTTTGAAGTGTCTCTTTTTTTTGTTCTTCCTTATATTTCAGGAATTCCTTAAATAGTAATTTTTTTATTCTGGTTCTTTCCATTCTTCATATAATGTTTTTTATTTCTTCCCAGTTTTTTTAATTCTTCTAAAAAGGAGTTTTTATTTCATTTCTAAACAAGCTTTGTTCTTTATACTGGCTTGTCATTTCTCCTTCTAATCTAATTTGTTCTGAGATTAGACTTAATTTTTCTAAAATTGTTTTTATATAAGCATCAATATCATTAGTGGTAGCCGTTTTACCAATAATGAGTTTTTGAAGTTCTTTTCTAGAAATTTCTTTTTTTATTTGTTGTTTTTCAAATTTTAATCTATCCATCTATATTGACTTGTTGTTGATTAATAGGTATTCCTAATACTTCTGCCATATTAGAAATTATTTCTTTTATTTCTTTTACACTCTTTTTAACCTCTTCTAATTCTTTTTCTTATTTTTCTAATTTCTTATTAAGACTTTTAAGGTTAACTTGTATCTCTTTTATCTTTCTTTTTATTTCTTCTAAATCTTGATTATTCTCAAGCTTACATATTTTTTCTTTTATCTCTCTGTATTTAGAGTATAATTGTTTTGCCAAATCTTGTAGACTTTACTTATTATTACTAGTAACAAATGGGGTTTACTAATATATAATTGAAAATCTTATTTTCTTCTCCTAATTTTTTCCATAGAAAGGTGTTTGTCCAATTTAGTTACCAACAACTAGGAAGGTAGTTATCGCTAAATGGGACTATAGGTTCTAATCTTGTTGAAGATTGACTTGTGAAATTGTTTATAGGTAATAATTTCATTTATCTGTTATATTTTTGGAATTCTATTTGTATATCATTCCAAGTGGGTTGACTCATTAATCTGAATCAAATATAGCTTCTTTTTCTTCTAGACTTAAAAGATCTAAACATTTTTTATAAGAATATTTTTCTTCTTGTTCTTTTAAATGTTGCAGGAATTCATCAACTAGGTTTATAGATGAATTCTTAGAAGTTTCACCTATGTTTTCTTTATTCTTTTTTAGCTTTGATACCATTCTTAGGGCTGATCGATAGATTTCTACAGAATTTCCATCAACAGACCATTAATTATGATACAGGAATGTTAAAATAACACTTCCTCTATTGCATCTCTTGATGAGAGCGAAAATATTTTTCACAGGAACTATTCATATAAAGATATGGAATTCTACTTAAAGTCATAGGACTCCAGTAATCATTAGAGAAAAATTCTATTCTCTAATCAAATTTTCTCTACCTATAAATACTTCTGAAGAACTATATACAAGTAGTTCTAATAGGGATTCATTATATATGCTTTTTCTAACCAATCTTTCTATGTAATTCCATACTATAAAAGTATAGTTTCTAGAGAGTTTTTCTCTAATTCTATAAATACCTTGCTTCTTGCAATTATTTATTTGTTCTAAGATGTTATTAAGTTCATATTGATTGAATTCTTTTGAGTGTTTTTACAGCCATTTTTCTTTATACCCAAAACTTTTTTCAAACTAGCTAGAGAGGGCATTCGGGTAACTAAGCACTATGGATAACACTAGTTTGGTATGCATAACACTAGTTTGGGACCTGTCGAATGGCATAAATTTTATATTTTTTCTTTTACCAAGCCTAAAATGATGTCATTTTAATTTTTTAAAAATGCAAAATAGCATTCTTTGAGATTTGGGTTTTAGTAATTCTGTTTTATTAAATTATTATTAGTTTATACATGAGTGTTCCATTTACTTGTGGACTAATATCTTTTTTATTTAAATTTTATTTCGTTTTTCACGATTATATATATGAATTTTGTATATATTTTAATTAAATTATATTATTTTAATTATGGTTAAATTAAGACCAATTACTATAATTAAACCACTTTTTTATGAAGTACGTTCAACCATACGATTAGCTCAAAAACAGAGCATCTGTCCTAAGAATGTCAAGAACACATGTAGGAGGCGATGAAAATTAGAAAAAAACCGTTCATAATTCGTAAGACTTCTTTTGCTAGCGAGTTTGCGCCATAATGCCTTCTCTGCAACACCAGGCAAGGTGATTATTCTAGTCCCAGCTCATCATGTGCACTATCTCATAACTTCATCATCTTCATACTTGTCCTATGCAGTTCTCAGCCCCAACAAAATGGCCTATGCTCTGTCCTTAAAGCTTGTGACGCTTCCAATATTGAATGAGAACCCACCAAGAACCACGTCACTATGGTTGGGTATTAAACATCCACATGCCAAAGTAATGCTGCCTTTAATGGTTGTTCCATAACGTTCACCTGGATGGTTCTAACAGCAGGAGGAACCCAAGAGTCCACATTGCCCAAAGAACTGTGACTTACGATATGATTATAACTCCACTTTACACAGGCATGTACCTTAGCTATGATGCTTACAAGTGCATCCATCACATTCTCGAAAACTCTGGAGTTTCTAGTTAGCCAGACTTGGTGACACATGAGTCCAAAGATAACACTCCAGTGGGTCCTAAAAACTTCAAACCTTTGGCAAATATTCATTGCAACCCAATCCTTAGTGTCATAGAAAGAAAAGAATCTCATAATATAGTTGCTTAGAATCACTCTGGACCAAACCTCAAAAGCCAAAATATATTCTCTTAGAGCATGCAATGTAGTTTCAAGGGTATGAATGTAGGTCATGTAAGATTATGAAACACACATGCTCTGACGATGACGTTCCATGTTCGTCAATAAATGCTCTTGTGAGCACAACCATAGAAAGGACCTGCATCGCTGAGCCACTCGTAGACTCCAAATATTCTTCCAAAGCCATTTTAGAGCTTGAACACCAGGAAAACGAATATGATATAAGCAGACCTTATGGAGAATTCCCCTGAAGAAGACCACTTAGGTCGATTTATCCTTACCAGTAGGATCTGTACCCACCCTTAAATTACTATGCATCCCATGAAAGGGAAGATAAGAAAATAGTAAATCTTGCCTCCATTGCCCATTAGTATCAAGTAAATCAGACACAGTCACGTCCAATTGATGTTCTGGTATGGCCTGTATGGCAACTGTAGAAAGATTCTCAAAATTGAGACACAGTCACTTGTTCTTGATTCCCTTCCACGCACTTAACCATGTTCATTTATAATCTAACTAGGTTAATAAATCGTCGCCAGAACGCCTCATGAATTTCACCCACATAGTATCTCTTTCCTTAATCAACACTTAGCCAAGTTTCATCATGAATGTATTATTCTATAACTTAACACTCCTCAAACCCAAACCACCATCTTCTTTCTTCAAGCACATTTCATCCCAAGAGACAAGGTGCACTTTTTTCTCACCAGCCGCTCCTCACCAAAGGAATTTACGTCATTTTTTGTCAATATCTCCACAAATTGACAGTGGAAGAGGAATTGATTTGAAGGTTTTAGAAAAAAACTGAAAAGGAAAATAAGAAGAAAGAGCTCTAAAAAATAATTCTGAGGACGTACTTTATTTAATGTGCAAAGTGGCTATTTAAATATATCAAACCATGATAATAAAAAACTAAAAATATACTAATATCCATATGAATCAGCAGCTACGTGGGTAGTGGATAACAATCCACTAAATCAGAATGAATAGCTAATGGCTAAATAATAGGGATAAACTTTGACACATTCAAATTGCATTAAATTTAAATTTTAAATAGCAAAAAATTCCCAAAAACTAGCACACGAACGTTGTCAGCTTAATGAAGCATATCCCAACACTCCTCCTTGCTTCAATAGCTATAGGTGCCTATCTTCATCCTTAATACTTTAAACTTGTCTCTCGGTAAAACCTTAGTAAAACTATCGGCAACTTGATCAGAGGTTTTGCAATAAGTTAGTGTGACTTCACCACTTTGTTGAACATCTTTGATAAAATAAAACTTGATTTTGAAATGCTTGGTTTTGCCATGAAAAACAGGATTCTTGGATATTACCAGGCTGCTTGATTGTCCACATAAGTTGTTGTGCTTTCCTGTTGCATAAACTATAAATTAATCACCTCAACCAAAGACCTTGCTTGATACCTGCATTTGCTGCTATGAATTTGGCCTCTGCAATTGATTAAGCCACCACTTCCTACTTCTTTGAAATCCAAGAAAATACCCCAGAACTCAAAGTAAAACCATAACATGAAGTGCTCTTCATATCATCCAAGGACCCTCCCCAATCTAAGTTAGAATAACCTTTTAATTTGAACACTTGATTACATTTATACTGAATATCATAATCAAGAGTTCATTTAATGTATCTTAGAACTGTCTTCGCAACATCATAATAATTCACTGTAGCACAATGCAAAAACCTAGAAAGAACACTTACAACGTAGACGATATCAGGTATTGTTGCAGTCAAATGCATGAGACAGCCAACAAGATTTCTATAACTTCCCTTGTCAGTTTTCTTTGAAACATCATTCTTAATCAGCTTCTCCTTTTGATTCATTAGGGTACCAATATCTTTACATAACTATATTTCAAACCTATTCAGAATCTCTTTGGCATACTTTTTCTGATTAATAAATATTCCATGATGATCTTGCTTTATCTCCATGCCCAAAAACTAATATAGCTCCAAGATCTGTCATCTCGAAGGCATTATGCATATCTTGCTTAAATAAATCAACCTACTCAACATTGCTTCCTGTCACCAAAAGATCATCAACATATATAGACACAATTAACAGACCAGCATGTGATTTCTTGATACACAAACTTGATTTATTTAAGCTTGTGAATCCAAGGCTCTACAAATGCTCATCGATTCTGCTATATCAGGCTCTAGGTGCCTACTTTAACCCATAAAAGGCTTTCTTTAGCAAGTAGACCTTGTCCTCTGCCCTTGAATAGAAAAACTTTCTGGTTGCTCTACAAAAATCTCTTCCTCCAAATAGCCATTAAGAAAGGCTAACTTAACATCAAGCTACAAAACTGTCCATCGCTTTTAAGCTGTAGTGAAATCCTTTCCATACACTTGTGCATAGCCTTTGACCACCAACCTTGTTTTCTACTTGTTGATGGAGCCATCGACATTCAACTTTGTTTTGAACATCCATTTAACAACTATAACTTTTTAATGTTTTGGTTTATCGACCAAAACCAAAGTTTGATTATTCTCAATCATTTTCAGCTCCTCCTGCATAGCATCAATCTACTTTAGATATTTCGCTAATCTACAAAATATTTAGGTTATAATGAAGGTACGCCTTGAGCCATGGTCAATTGCCTTTACCTCTAACCTTGATCTTATCTCCATTGCCCATCTTTGCTGTAATTCTTGCTACCTCTTCAAGATCAATAAATAACTCATGATTGCTAGTCATGTGGCTAGTGCATCACTGTCCACCAACCATATTTCACTTGAGGTTGTGACTGAAAGACACTTTGCAGTGAATAAATACTCTTCCTGTTGATCTGCAACATGAGCTTCTATCACTTGTTAAGGTTTGTTTTTGCATATTTTAGCAATATGCCCCAACTACTTGCACTTATTGCACTTGACATCTGGTCTCCTCCAACTTTTGAATTTTGTATGATTCTTCTTCACACAACGTTCACAAGGTGGAAAATCCCGCTTATTGTTGTCTCCCTCCTTCTTATCAAAATTGTCCTCCTTTTTCCCTTTCTTCTCTCCTTTCTAATTGATATCTTGCTTGTGTTAGACTCCAATGTTAATATTTTTATGATGACAATCAATTGAGAGAAGATTTCAAAACGTAATTTTAAACTAATAAAGAATATTTCACAATAAGCTTATCGATAAGGTTGTTATTCGATAAGTTATTCAATAAATAAGAAAGAACTTTTAAAGAAAAATATGATTTCTAAATAGTATTTATCGATGATATATTCAATAAGATTTTTTATAGATAAAGACTTCGATAAAATAATCAAATTTGGTTTATAAAAAAAATATATGAGTTATTGGTCTTAAAACTATATTTTTTTAAATTCTATTCGATAAGTGGATGATAAATTTTGTAAAAACTCAGTTTGAAAAAAGAATTTTATGAGAAACTTTATTGAAAAATTAATCGAACAGAGTATTTATCGATAAAATGATTGATAAATAAAATCTAATCAATGAAAATATTTTTTAAATTCTCTAGATCACTAAGTTTGAGTTTTATGATAAATAATTTTTATAGTGATTTAATTGAGTTACTTTCTTCTCAAATTGATCTTTGGAATCTTAATTCACAAATTCATAAAGTCAATTGAAAGAAAGATCATTGAAAGTATTTCAAATTCAAATCACTACAATCCTTATTTTGTTTATTATTTCTAATAGTAATTTTATTGTTTAAAATATTTTGATGATAATACATTGCTTAAAATATTTGTGTACTATCTCAAATTTTCCTTATCTGTATAAGATTAATAGAGGAGAAAAGTTATGAAGGGATTAAGATGATAATCAAAAGAAAAGATAATGATTATATAAAGTTTAAATCAAAGAAAGAGAGAAGGTATAAAGTTATAAAGCCAGAGGGACTAAACTGCAAATAGTTAAAGTTTTAGGATTAAACTGTAAATAGTAAAAGTCTAGGGAATAAATTATAAATAGTGAAAAGTTCAAGGACCTAAATGAAGTTTTAAGATTTTAAGGACAAAATTGGAATTTCAAATTTGAGAGAAATGGACTAAAATTGAATTTTGGCAATTTTAGGGATCAAGTGCAACTTTGCCAAATTTAAAGGCAAAAGTGTAATTATAGAAATTTGATCCAAAAATGCTCAAAATGTTTGTCTCAAATTTTACCAACAAATAGATGATAGAATTTAGGCTGGGCATATGACTCATAATTCTGATTTAAGGTCCTGATAAATTGATATTAATTTATCAAATTTGGAGATTAGTACAATATCTTTTGGACCTTATAATCAAATGTAATTTTACAGAAAAAATCTTATAATTAATATAAATATTTATGAACCTAACAGAACTAAAAAAAGAGTTCTGTAGAATTAATTAGAGAATTTAAGGTAAAATAATACACAGATAATTGATTTAAAGAAAATGCATATAATTTTTAATAAGACTTCTAAGTCTCAGAAAATTATGAGACTTTGTAAAAAAATTATTTTATAGTAGAATAAATTTCTAAAAAAGTTAAAAAATTAAAATAAAATTATAGAATTTATTTAAAAATTAGAGTTATTTAAGGATATCACTATAGGAAATTAAAGGAAATGCTTTGGAATTTGTGTCAATTAGCAATTGGATCCAAGAAAAGCCCAATATGGTATCACTTTAAGAAGCCCAATGATACAAGTTAGTGTCTTGGAGCACAAGTTGGTCTTTGGATGATTTATGAATTTAAAAAAAAAAGAAATTAAAAAAATCCAGAGATAAGGTGAGTTGGCTTGTGAGGTGTCATTGTGGGAACCACACTAATGCCACATGGCGCTAAGAGCAAGGGGAGGAGTTATCGCATGTGTTAAATTATATTAAAATAATATAAGAATTAAACTAATTATGGTTAAGGTTAGTTAATCAAAAAACAACCAGTCAAATTCAAGATTAAAACGTTAAAATAATTAATTAAAGGACAGGTAAAATGGTCCCAAGACCTTGAAATTTAGCTATAAATACCCCCCATTCTTCATAAAACCATGGCACATGTTGAACCAAAGGGGGACCTCTTGAAAAATGAAAACCTTACCAATTCATGGCAAATTCAAGAGGAAATCCAAGGTACTTTGATCTAAGGTAGTTAAGCAATAAGGTAAGAAATCATTCCTAATTTATTTATAAGTGTTTTGGAAGGATGAAAGTTAGGTTTTAACAGTTAGAAATGGGATTTTACCTTGGATATGCTTGCTCTCTAGAATTTATAAATGAAGAAGGAAAAGGAAAATAAAGTTAGAATTAAGTACAAGATACTTAGGTAAGCTAGATAAGATGGTTAGTAATAAAATTGGATTGAAATTCTTGACCTTGCCATTGAAGAGGCCATTCAGCCACCTAATGTACAGGACAAAGGAGAATTAATTTCAATTATTGAATGCTTCCATTAAATTCAAATGATGATTTTGTATATGATTGAATAAGATTGAAACTTTGGAAGCACTGTAATTGGAAAATGGAATTTAAAAACCCCTATGTTACTGTTCATATGCATAAATAGTGATATGAATTTCATAATTTTAATGTTTCCAATGGTTTTAAATTGAAAAATTGTGGGGGATAAAGTAGAGAAACAAGTATTGGAATCAAAATAATAATTGTTGGAAGAATTATATGCACTCTTTCGTTTATATCTAGAAGGGTATGTAGGAGTTGGAATTTTGTAATTATAAGCTCATAAATGGGTTTAGAAGGCAAAATTGTGTAGGGTAAAGTCAAGATACAAATTAATTCAAAGGATAAAGCAATTAACCATAAACAAAGAAAGTTAAGGTTAAGTGGTTAATTGAGTTTCATGGTCATGAATGTTAAAGTAATTTGGTTATGATGAAGGAATGATTATGCAATATTTAGGATTTGACTTGTGTGCCCAAAGAAGGCAGAAACACATCAAGGAAAGGTGAGAAAGGAAAATACTAAGGAAAATCAAGGAATAGAGGTAGTGAATTTACCTACTTGTATGCTTATGTTGATTGGATGTTTTATGTGATGTTTAATTACTGTTATTATGTGAATTATGTATGATTAAGTGATGCTCTACTTTTTATGATATGGTCATATGATATAATTAAGGGACATGAAAGCATGTAAGTTATAATTATGCAAGCTTGATCATTAAGGGTACATATATTAACATCAAGCATGTAGTTGCATATATTATATGGTATTTATTTGCTACTGAGATTTCCCTAGAAATATGACCCCTTTCAATAATATAAACACCACAACAGAAACATATTATAAAGGGAATAAAGCTGAAGGAAGATGCAAAGATGCATGAAAGACTTAGAGTTTATGTAATTTTAATTATGGCATGTAATATGTTAGAATGCTTATTCTGGCAATGTTTTGTGATGACTTGGGAAAAATAGTAAACCTTTGAATAAATGTACAAGAATTTACATGATGATAGTAGACATGTCAAGCTTTATTTTAACACTAAGAATGCTTTATTTTGATTTTGTATAAAGAAAATAAAATTTTCAAAGTTAAGGACTAGAAACTATTTTCTAGAATTCTGACCAAATAAATAGTAATATTTGACATTAAAATTGTATTGATTGACTAAACATTTGGTCTGAGAATTACTTTTCCATTCAAATTCATTATGTTGCTTTAAGTAGCCTTTTGAAACACTTCATTTTGATTTTTCAAGAATTAATTATGACTTTTAAAATTTGTCGCTAGATCTTGAAATACCAAATGAACAGTACCTGTGAGCTTAGAAATTATAGATTTAGTAAATGAACTTCAATGGTTGTTTAAGTGGTTCTAAATGCTATAGAATGGTCCCTAAGACGTATGAAAGTAAGGAGTTACATTTTTTGTGTCAAAGCAAAGTTTATAGCATCAGATAGGATAATTTTCAAATCCTAACCTTGAATAGTAATATTTTGATTATGATAGGGGTACATTTAGAATGTTAATCATAATATGTGATATGTGATACTTTAAATGTTTTGTATGTGTACATATATTGTGTTGTTGTATGAATGTGTGTGTTTAAGAATTTTTGTGCAGTCAGTGATTGTGTTTCCAATTATTGGTAAAGTCGCGGAATGAGGGGACTAATAATCAAAGCAATAGCCCAAGCACAAAGCAGAGGCCCTTGCATGAGTACATAGCATAAGATTATGGCATAAAACAGAATTTTCTAGCCTAGTGATGCTTTGAATTAATTAGAGGTTAGGGTACTTTTTGGGAAAGTTAGTTTTCCAAATGTAGAAGTTTTGAATCTTAAGTGAATCAAGAAGATTCCCCTCCCTAAATAGTTGGTTCATTGTTTAAAGTAAGATTCATACAAGAAACATTAGGAAGAGAATGTTTAGATAAAGGTATGTTCAGGTCACAATGGAAAGGTGTTTAGATACCAACTCATTTTTACAGAGAAGTTAGGTCATGATGAGTCAGGTCATAGGATGAGACTAATGTATATAGAGGAGTTCAGATTGCAGCGAGGAAAGACTATTGGTTGAAATGGAAGAACACAGAATAATCTTATCACGACATATCAAGTGAGTTAGACACGATTTCATAACACAGAGGATGTTAGTTGTAACACTTTCCAGATTTGGTGACAAATTTTGAAAAAATATAATTAATTATAGAAAAATTGAAATGAACTGGTTTAAAAGGATACTTGAAGCTAACATAATGATTTTAAGGGAAAAATAATTCTCATACCAAATGCTTAGTCAAATATTCTAGAAAACAGTTTCTGATCCCTAAATTTGAAAATTTTGTTCTCTTTATATAGACATATAAATAAGGTATTCTTGGTGTCAAAATGAAGCTTGATATCTTAAAGAACTATTGTTAATTTATCGTACATTTATTCAATCATTAATTATTTTTAATTACATCATAATGATTACTGCTCAAATATGGACATCGTTCAAAAATAGAATTTTCAGCCACTACTTTACATACATATACGGGCATGTTTGGTAAAGCCAAAAACTTAGGTTTTAAAAGGGCTTCTGGCCCAAACCTCAATTTAGGAAAATTTTAAAATAAATAGCCATATTTATTCAAAAGGGCTTTTGGACCAAACTATAGTTTAAAACTAAAGTTTTGGATAAACTACTAAGACTAGTTCCTATAACAGTAAAAGAGCTTATGGACTACCCATTTACTATTTTACCTTTATTTTTTCTTACACTCTCTCTCCTCTTCTCTCTCTTCTCACTTCTCTCTCTTCATCTACCATCCTCTTCCTCTTCCTCCACCACCGTCATCTTTCTTCTCCTCCTTCCTCTTCCGTCTCCTCCTTCTCAACCACTTCTCCTCCGTCTTCTTCCTCCAGCATATTCTGGTGAGAGAGATATGAGAGAAAGGGATGAGAAAGAGAGATGAGAGAGAATACAATTTTGTATCTCATACATTTTTTAGTAATTTACAAATCACAAAAGTCCTTCTAGTAATAACCATCTAAATACTCATTTATCCAGAACCACATTTTTTCTATAAGCTCTTATCCAGAAGCCTTTTTCTAAAAGCTCTTCAAAAACCCTTTTTTACCATAAGCCATTTTCTAAAAATATATCCAAACACACACTACATCTCAATCATGAAACTATTTCCTATCTCTTCTTCATGCATCATCCTCTTCTTCTTCACATGAATACCTTGCTAGAATGGTCGTGACATGGAGGGGTGAGATTTCAAGGGAAATCTCAGTAGCAAACAAAAACCATATAATGTATGCGACTACATGCTTGATGTTAATATATGTGCACTTGATAATCATGCTTGCATAATAATAACTTACATGCTTCCATGTTCTTTAATTATAACATATAGACATAGCATAAAAAGAAATAGAGTATCACTTAATCATACATGCTTTACATAATCAAGTAAGCAAACATAACATAAAACATCAAAGACACATAACCATACAAGTAGGTAAGTTCACTACCTCTATTCCTTGCTTTTCCTTACTATTTTCCTTTCTAACTTTTATTCTTTGAGAACACAAGTTAAATCCTAAATATTGTATAATCATTCATTCATCATAACCAAATTACTTAACATTTATGAACACTAAACTCAATTAACCTCTTAACCCCCTAACTTTCTTTGTTTGTGGTTAATTGCCTTGTCCTTTGAATTAATTTATGTCTTGAATTTAACTCACACAATTTTACCTTTTGAATCAATTTATGAATGGATAGATAGAACTGAAAGAAGTGTACAATTTTTCTCAAAATTTCTCATTTTGAGTCCAATGCTTCCAATACAAGAGTTTCTCTACTTTATCCCACATAATTTTTCATTTTAAAACTATCGGAAGTATCAAAATCATAAAATTCATATAACTATTCATGTGTATGAATAGTAATAAAGAGGGTTTTAAAATTTTATTTTCCAATTTCAATGTTTTCAAAACTCCAATCTTATTCAATCCTACACAAAATCATTTGAATTCAATGGAAGCATTAGATCATTGAAATTCATTCTTCTTGGTCATGTATAGTAGGTGGCAGAATGTTCTTCACCATTAGCAAAGTCAAGAGCACAACTTAATTCAATAACTATAACTAAATCTAGCTTATTTAAGTGTTAATTTTATAGTTCTAGCTTAATCTCCTTTCTCCTCGTTTTCTTTCGAATTTTGTCCAGCATGTAATACCAAGGGAAATTCATTTTTCAACCATTAAAACCTAGATTTTATCCTTCCAAAACACTTATAAATAAACTAGGAAGGATCTCTTACCTTATGCCTTAACTACCTTGGATCAAAATACATTGGATCTCCTCTTAAATTTAACTTGAATTAGTTAGGTTTTCATTTTATAAGAGTTTCCCCTTGGTCCTTCAAGAGTATCAAAATTTTGTATTTTTGAGGGGGGTATTTATAGTGAAATTTCAAGGGTCATAGGACTAAGATATCCCTCAGTTTCCTAATTACTACAAGTTCTAAATCTTAACTCTCATTGGTTGCTTTCTTTCTTAATTAACCTTAATCTTCGTTAACTTGATCTTATATTATTTTAATATAAATTAACATGTGCCAAAACTTTTCCTCTCTTGCTTGGATTCCATGTGATATTTTTACACATGTTGTGGGTTCCACCAAGGACACCTCACATGCTACCTTGCCTTATCCCTTATTTTTTTCTTGATTTATTTCTTTAAAAATAAATAAAATATCCTAGAAAATTTATTTGGCCACATGATAAATTCTTTGATTTTTTGGGTCTGTACATGACTCCATTTTGGGCCTAAATTGAGTCCAACTTAATGCTTTTGACATATATCCTAAGGCATTTCCTTTATACGGTACCTTAACCACCATAATTTTTGAAATAAATTCTATAAATTTTGTTTTAAGGGTGTTGAAATTTTTATAAATTTATTCTAATATAAAATAAATTTTCTATAAAGTCTCATAATTTTTTGATATTCAAAAGTCTTGTTAAAAATTTAATATGTTTTCTCTAAATCATTTATCTTTGTCTTATTTTACCTTAAATTCTCTAATTAATTATACATAACTCCTTTTTGAGTCATGTTAGTTTCATAAATTATTATATTAATTATAAAAATTTATTTTAAAATTTTATTTAATTATGAGGTCTGGAAGATACTATACTAATTTTTAGACTTCTAAAATTAATATCAATTTATTTTATGAGGACCTTAAATTAGAATTCTAAGAGATATGCGTGACCCAAATTCTATTCTCTATTTACTGGTAAACTTTGGAACCAAAATATTTTTGGGCAATTGTGTCTTTTTTGGCTCAACTTTCCATATTTACACTTTTACCCCTAAATTTGGCAAAATTGTCAAATTCTATTTTAGTCTCTTTTTATCAAATTTGAAATCCTAATTTGGTCCCTAAAATCTCAAAATTCCATTTAGGTCCTTGAACTTTTTACTATTTGTAATTTAGTCTCTAAATTTTTACTACTTACAATTTAGTCCCTGAACTTTAATGATTTGTAGTTTAATCCCTCTGACTTTATAACTTTATACATTCTCTCTTTTTCTTTGAATTAAACTTATCTAACCATTGTCTTTTCTTCTAATTATTATCTCAATCCTTTCATAACATCTTTCCTCTATCAGTGTTACACAGATAGAGAAATTTAGGATGTTATTCCTACCCCCTTAAAAATAAATTTTGTCCTCAAAATTTAATTCGTATCTTAGTCAAATAACCTTGGACATGTCTCCTCTTGTTTGCTTTATGACTAATGATTGGGGTATCTTTAGGAATCTTATCTTCTATCTTGGCATCTAGCGGATTGCTCTCAACATCCACATAACTTCATATCTTTCTCATGCTGCTATGCTCCCTTTTTCTTTTGTCAACTCAATTAGAGTCGAAGTCTTCTTATGTGTATTGCTCGCTTACTTGTCATACATCTATTTGTTTATGGATGACTCACTGTACTGGACTTGTAAGTAGTATTCATTTCTTTCATATTGAACCCTCTTAAACTTTACTATACTGTGGAATTTCGGTTAACTACTTAGAGTACTTTTCTATCTATCTATCTATCTCTTTTTCTCTATCTATTTGTCTTTTTTCCTCTTCACAGTTCCTCTTCTTTGAACTGATACAAGGAAATACTTTTCATCTTACTAACTCTTTCTTTTTTCTCTTTGTATATAGTTCCTCTGTTTAAAACTGATACAAGGGAATCCTAGCATCCCTTATTTTCTCTCTACAAAGCACTTATGTTATTCTTTACTTATGCTATTCTTTTTTTTTTGTGATAATACTAGTCATTAGTCATGCTATTCTTTAATCATGCTATTCTTTTATAATGTTATTCTTTAATCATGCTAGCTAGAAATATTCTTTCTTATTATACTATAACTCCTTTCCAACCTTGTGACTCAACATTGCACTTCCCAGTGGTTACCCATCTCTGTACTTGTCTAGCTTGAGCACATTTAACTAGAATATGCTGCTGCGTTAAGGCTAGGTTAAACTTCATATAACTCTTAGCCTTAGCATATTCTTTCTCATAGAATTGTATTATAACTTTACTCACTTATACCCTCTTCTCTGGGTCTTTATAGCTTTTTAATCTCTTTATCCTCATCTAGAGGATTTATCTTCTCATACTTGTCTCACAAACCTTTTAATTTTAGCACTCATATTTGAACATGAACTCCATCTTCATTTAAGAAAAAATAAGTTTAGTCTAATGGCTATATGGGAAAACATTATAAATACTTCCTCTGATGAGTTAATCAACATCTTAGGTTTGATGATCACCTTACCAGAAAAATATCAGGTTGTTATATTCCTCTTTCTATGATTCACATTGTGTTCATCTGTTATATCACTTTTTTACGAATCATGTTAGGATCAACTATGATTTTTTTATGGAAAAATTACCACCAAACAAAGTTACAGGGTTGGCCATTCCCTTTCTGTTCATTACTCAACCAATAAAAATTTTTAAGTACATCAAATAACCAATATTATCTATCAAGACTTTACCTATTTCCTCTCTTACTCAAGAGTTCCTTCTCATCTTTTTTACTTTACTGTGGCTTACCATGGGATGTTGTCATGTGCAATCATGGTCTAACAACCTACAATCATAATTTGCTATTGGCTTCTATTACTACAGATCCATATAATAACTTTTCATCTAAATTTGTGCTCTATTTGTGAGCAACCTGTATCTGAACATGTGCTCTATCTGAGAGCAATCTGTATCAGATCTAACTCTTACCTAAAGAGTGATCTGAAAGCAATTTCTTTACCGTTGTCTGTTATTCTTATTGTATACTATTTTTTTAATAGAGTTATAACACTACCCCTCTTAGTACTTGATATACCCTTACTATAAGAAATGACACTAATTACTATATTCGTAAGCCTATAAAAATATCTAATTAACCCCAACTGACTATCCCACTTGTTGAGATTGTCTATCCTCCTGGGTATTTGCCTATTGCTATCTTATCTTAGGTTTCATTCTTAGCTTTCTATCTTTACTTTAATCATAACATAAACTATAATGTCTAAGGAGTTTAACTAAGACTAACTACTTGTCTATACTTCCTCTGTCATACTATCCTGTAGATCCTATTCACTCATTCTTCAATATGAAATAACTACTTCACTTTACTTCCTTAGCCTTTACAAGGACATATCTACTCATCTAGCTTAGTTTGCCACATTATCCTTTTGCTAGGGTGCATACTCAATAACTCTTGGTCATTATTCTATCTTAAATAAGGGAGTCTCTTTATCTTTGAATTGTGCCTACTTTTCCCTTTCTAAGTATCATAAACTTCTCTTCCATAACTAAATACCCTTATACTTCTTAATTACTTCTGTTAAACTTCTGCAACTACCTGGAAAGAATTATTTCTGGCAGCACATAATTCAATCTGTGAATTAACTTCTCAGCTATTCAACTCTCACTATTCATGTGGATGAACTAGGCTAAGTATCTATCAAAGAGTTTCTCTTACCCTACTTTAACACTTTAAGACTTAGCCTTACGCTCATCTTTTTCTGACTGAGAAAAATATTTCTCATAAAACTTCTTAAGAAAAACTTCCTAGATGAACATATTATTCTCTACCGGTAGGGCAATTTCTATACTCTTTACTATATCTTAACATCCTATTCTGACTAGTAATTGGCTAGCTGTGTCTTTCACTTTTTAGGACACTTTAACGATTTAGAGATCTCTTCTAAGTGGTCTATCCAATTCACTGCTATGTGAATATTAAATATTCCCTTAAACGCAGGCAGTTTGTCCTTACTAACTTGTATAATATGCAACTGTATATTAGCCTAATTCTCATTAGACCCTAATTATTTATATGTCTCAGTGTACTCTTAACTGGACTACAGCTCCTCAATGACTCCTTCCTTTGATTGGCATAAATCAGCAACAACAACTGTTATGGCTATCATGATACGACTGTCATGAAATTAATATCTCTTTCTTGTTTCTTTCTAACCTAAGTCTCTTAGATCTTATCCGTTATATATTGTTATTGCTCCTACAGTCTGGAGTGCTCTAAATTTGGTCTACTGTGTCACTAGTTCTTTCGTGATAAGGTTATTCTATTTTGGGAACATTGATTCTTCATCTAATCCTTATACTCAAGGAAGACTAGCCTAACATAGTCCTTCATAGTGTAAATCCACTCCTGTCTATCACACGGAGGATATACTCTTGAGTATTCCCGTAAACTGATTATTCTATCTCTGTGCATCACCCTACTAGCTCATCTGTACATTGTGCCCATCCTCTAGTCAATGAACTTTGGCAAGGTAGGTACCTTCATTCTAATTATTATTGTAACGCTTGGTCTCTAGTCCTATGGATTTTAGATTAACAAAATGATTCTGTTTTGTTCCCCTTGTGTTATCTTGAACTAACTCTTATATCTTAGCTTTTTTTATATCAGATTGGTCAACTTGTTTGACCTTAGACTGATCAGCTTATATCTCTGTTAGTAGAGGAAACTGCTCCCTGTTGTTGTTCCACTTAGTTCATTCATATCCTGTTAAGAAACATGAGACCCCTGAGTTATTAGCTGATTAAGACAAGTATACTATAACTGTATCCTTGAATACTATCCCATAAGGCTACAAGGCTAGGGTATAACGTAATATACCGATTGAGGGTCACTGTCACTTTTAGTCGCGTCTACCACACTAGCTCGCCATGGCTAACATCCTCTGTATTATGACGTCGTGTCTAACTCACTTGATACTTCGTACTAGATTATTATGTGTTCTTCTGTCGCAGCTAATAAGACTTTACCATTCTATTTGGTTTACTAAGAATTAACCTCTAACTAATTTAGAGCATCACTAGGCCAGAACCTTTTATTTCATGCCAGAACCTTATGCTTTATACTCATGTCAAGGCCCCTGCTTTTGCTTGGGCCACTGCTTTGATTATAAGTCCCCTCATTCTGGGACTATACCAATAATTGGAAACATAATCACAGACATGCACAAAATTCTCAAACACACATATATTCATACAACAAAATAACATATGTGCATATACAAAACATATCCATTTATCTCATACAACACATCTAAAGTATCACATATCATATATGTCGTATCATGATTAGCATTCTAACTATACCCCAATCTAAACAAAATATTTACTATTTAAGATTAAGGTCTAGAAATTATCCTATCTGATGCTAGAATTTGATACAAAAAATATAACACCTTACTTTCATATGTCTTAGGGACTATTCGGTACCATTTGGAACCACTTAAACAACAATTACAGTTCATTTATTAAATCTGGAATTTTCATACTCATCGGGACTGTTCATTTGGTATTTCTAGATTTGGCGAAAAACTTCAAACAGTTATACTTAATTCTAAAAAAATTGAAATGAAGTTGTTGAAAAGGATAATTATAGCTAACATAATGAATTTTAAGGGAAAAGTAATTCAAAGACCAAATGATTAATTAATCAGTACAGATGTGGGGTTAAAGATTACTGTTTATTTGGTCAAATATTCTGAAAAACGGTTTCTAGTCCCTAACTTTAAAATTTTTGTTCTCTTTGTATTGGCATTGGAATAAGGAATTCTTTGTGTCAAAATGAAGCTTGACATGTTAACGAAGTACTGGTAATTTATCATACATTTAGTCAATCTAATTATTTTTAATTACATCATAATGATTACTGCTCAAATTTGGACATTGTTTATAAACAGAATTTCCAGCCAATACTTTACATACATATACTTTCAATCATGCAACTATTTCCTATCTCTTCATCATGCATCATCCTCTTTTTCTTTATTTAAATACCTTGCTAGAATGGTAGTTACATGGAGGGGGTGAGATTTTGGGAGAACTCTCAGTAGCAAATAGATACCATACAATACATGTGAATACCTGCTTGATATTAATATGTGTGCAGTTAATGATCATACTTGCATAATGATAACTTACATGCTTTCATGTTCCTTAATTATAAAATATGGTCATATCATAAAAGAAAAGAGCATAACTCAATCATACATGCTTTACATAATCAAGTAAGCAAACATCATATAAAACATCCAAGTAACATAAGCATACAAGTAGGTAAGTTCACTATCTTTATTCCTTGCTTTTCCTTACTCTTTTCCTTTCTAACTTTTACTCTTTGAGCACAAAAGTCAAATCATAAACATTGCATAATCATTAATTCATCATAACCAAATTAAATAACATTTATGAATATTAAATTCAATTAACCACTTAACCCATAATTTTTTTTTGTGGTTAATTGCCTTGTCATTTGAATTAATTTGTGTTTTGACTTTACCTTACACAATTTTGACTTTTTAATCCATTTATGAATATATAATTATAAAATTCTAACTCCTACATACCATACTAGACAGAATAGAAAGAAGTTTACAATTTTTCTATAAATTTCTTATTTTGATTTCAATGCTTCTAATACTTACTTCTTTACTTTATCCCACACAATTTTTTATTTTAAAACCTTTGGAAAAATCAAAATCATGAAATTCATATCACTGTGCATGCATATGAACAGTAATATAGAGGGTTTTAAAATTCATTTTTCTAATTCCAATGCTTCCAAAATTTCAATCTTATTCAATCCTACACAAAATCATCATTTGAATTCAATGGAAGTATTAGATCATTAAAATTCATTCTTCTTTGTCCTGCACAGTAGGTGGCATAATGGTCCTCATCAATAGCAAAGTCAAGAGCACAACTAATTCAATAATCAATCACTAAATCTAACTTATCTAAGTATTAATTTTATAGTTCTAGCTTAATCTCCTTTCTCCATCTTTTCTTTTGAATTTTGGCCAGCATGTAGTACCAAGGGAAAATTCATTTTTCAACCATTAAAACCTAGATTTTATCCTTCCAAAATGCTTACAAATAAACTAAGAAGAATCTCTTACGTTATGCCTTAACTACCTTGGATCTCCTCTTGAATTTACCTTGAATTGGTTAGGTTTTCATTTTGCAAGAGGTTCCCCTTGGTCCTTCAAGAGCATCATGGTTTTGGCTTGTTAAGGGGGGATTTATAGAAAAATTTCAAGAGTCATAGGACTTAGATATCCCTCAATCTCTTAATTATTACAAGCTCTTAATCTTAACTCTAATTGACTATTTTCTTAATTAACCTTAATCTTCATTAACTTAATTCTTATATCATTTTAATATAAATCAACATGTGCCAAAACTTCTCCTTTCTTACTTGGCTTCCATGTGGCATTTTTGCACATCGTATGGCTCCTACTAAGGATACCTCACATGTCGCCTTACAATATCTCTTGATTGTTCTTGATTTCTTTCTTTAAAAATACATAAAATATCCTAAAAAATTCATTTGTCTACATGATAAATTCCTTGACTTTTTTGGTTTTCACATGATACCATTTTGGGCCTAAATTGGGTATAACTTAATATTTGACACATATTCCAAGGTATTTCATTTATTGGGTACCTTAAACTACCCAAATTTTTTAAATAAATTCTATAAATTTCTTTTAAGGGATATGAAATTTGTAGAAATTCATTTTAAAATAAAATATTTTTTCCAAAGTCTCATGATTTTCTGAGACTCAAAAGTCATATTAAAAATTTCATACGTTTTCTCAAAATCTTTTATGGGTGTCTTATTTCAATTTAAATTTTTTAATTAATTATACATAACTCCTTTTTTATTCTTGTGAATTTGATAAATTTTTATATTAATTATAAGAATTTAATATAAAATTTTATTTGATTATGAGGTTTAGAAGATAGTGTACTATTTTCATACTTCAGAAATTAATATCAATTTATCTGGACCTTCAATCAGACTTCTAATAGATATTTCTTGCCAAAATTCTATTATCTATTTACTAGTAAAATTTGGGACAAAAATATTTCTTGGCAATTTTGGGCATTTTCTGGCTCTACTTTTCGTAATTACACTTTTGCCACTGAATTTGACAAAATTGCACTTTAGTCCCTGAAATTGCTAAATTCTATTTTAGTCACTTCTATCAGAATTTGAAATTCTAATTTGGTCCCTGAAATCTCAAAATTTCATTTAGGTCCTTGAACTTTCTACTATTTGCAATTTAGTTACTAGACTTTCACTTTTTACAGGTTAGTCCCTGAACTTTAACCATTTGCAGTTTATTCCCTCTGACTTTAACTTTATACCTTATCTCTTTCTTTAACTTAAATTTATCTAAACATTGTCTTTTCTTCTTATTATCATCTTAATCTCTTCATAACCTCTTTCCTCTATCAATCTTATACAAATAGGGAAATTTGGGATGTTATATTAGTCATGATAGCTAGTGTGGTGGATATGACTAAAAGTGACAGTGACGATCAGATAAGTATGCTGTGTTATACCCTAACCTTGAATCCTTATGAGATAGCCTTTAAGGATATAGTAGACTGGTTTTAGTCAGCTAATACTAACAAATTCTCGTATTTCTTAACACAATATGGCTGGACTAAGTCGGACAATGATTAGGGAGAAGTTTCCTCAGTTGATAGAGATAGGAGCTGACCAATCCAAGATCAAGAAAGATAGGATACGAGAGTTAGCTTAAGGTAACACTAGGGGAATAAAATAAAATTATTCTATAAACCTAAATTCTTTAGGAGTAGAGACCAGATGTTACAGTTGTCAGGAATTGGAAGACACGCAGCAGAAATTGACTTAAAAATTTTTCTATTCCTTGCCAGGATCTACCGTATGTGTTTTAAGTCAAGTGGAAAGAAGTATTACCCTCAGTATTCAGTCATGACTTTCTCTACCTCTGGTTGCGACGTCCACAGCTTTTCTCTCCGCAGCTCATGATCTCTTTTCGATCACAAGAAGTCGACGACTTAGGTCGGCTTCCTCTACTGGTATCCACATGAACAACGTTCTAACCACGAACGACGTGCTAGTACCTCCTGTCCCTTTAGGGCTTACTCAAGAATTCGTCCTCTCCATCTCTATTTTGGTAGTTTCTTATCTGCAAACCTTTTATAGATTCTCGTTCACCCTTTTTCTTCTTCTGTCCCAACCGTAGCTCCTAAATATCATATATATCGGATGCTATGCATGTTACCACAGACTTAGATTTTTGGAATTAATCTTATATTAATTCTGAAATTAATACAATATCATATATTGTATAATTTGATAAGAAACTAATTAAATAAATAGTGTTTATATTAAATCCGTCTCATAGATTTAATTCACCCATTTATTTAATTTAAAATAAAGATAAGACGGAATTACATTTGATTTATTCTCATAAATCAAATTTGAGATATCATATCAATTTGAATTTCAAATTCAAACGTGATAGAGATTTAATTTTATCCTTATAAATTAAATCTTATAAATATCTCTTATATGAGATATCATATCAATTTGAATTTCAAATTCAAACGTGATAGAGATTTAATTTATCCTTATAAATTAAATCTTATAAATATCTCTTATATATAATATATATATACGAATATATATATATATATATAAATAAATATATACAGATTATTCATTGAATCTGGACATGTCTTAGATTCAATGAATATGGATATCATAGCTCGTGTTGGGCTATTTTGTGTGTGACCCTGTAGGCCCCTATAAAGTTAGCAGTGGGCCATTTACTATACTGACTCACAAGTCACAAGCAGTCTCTAGCAAGACATCACGACTACCTAAATCATATGAGAATCGATAAACGATGTAACCTTTTATACAACCATATCATGTCCCTTTTGTCACATGATATTTTGGTCATGGATGAGGCATGGAGAATGTCATCCTCCTATTCTTGACCGTTACTTTCTCGATCCTTGAGTAGTCTGACTATAGAAATAGAATTACCTTTTCATTACAGTATGGCCATACATTTCTCAGACTCACTCATCGAGGGCCCCAGTAATATCTCTCTACGAATGTGAGGGACAAATTCCATCTTGACCATTCACATTCCTCCACACGGAAAACCACTAAGCTCGAACATAGTCTTTATGATCACTCAGTCAAAAGTGACTTTTGACTAGGTCAAAGTTGAGTGTTTGTCATGTAGGAATCCATGATGATATCAGGTCAAAGGGCATAGTGACATGGTTTGTATATGAGAGAAGCTTATGACTTAAACCATGCAGCTCTCTCATAGCGGGTCGGTCCAACACCTTGTACTCTTACATGTGCCTATGACTTTGATTTATATCACTTTACATCTTCAAAGTCATACTGGTCTTATTTTATCTCTACTCTCACATAGATGATCGACTAGGAACATTTAGGATAAGATCATGAGTTATCCAAGGATGGTCATCATAGTAAACATGCAAATAATATGATAACACAATTAATAAATTCTAACAACAGTAATATTGAGAATGAAGGTACCAACCTCACCAAAGTTCAACAGCTAGAGGATGGGCATGAGGAATAAGTGAGCTAGATAATACAATGCATAAAGATACAGATGATTAGTTCAAGGGAATGCTTAAGAGTAGATTCTCTATGTGATAACCAGGAAGTAATTGTAGTCTAGTCAATAACAGATTAGGACTAGCGGATAGACAAAAGTAATTAAGAGGTATAAGAGTATCTAGTTATAGAAAAGAAGTTTATGATGCTAGAAAAGAGAAAGTTAGCCATAGTTCAAAGATAAAGAGACTCCCTTGTTTAAGAAAGGGTAATAACTAAGAGCCAGATAAAGTAATTAAGGGTTGAGTCTATACTCTAGCAAGAGGGTAATATAGTAACCTAAGCTAGATGAGTAGGTATGGCCTTGTAAAGGCCAAAGCAGTAAAGTAAAGTATTTATTTTAGATTCCTAAATGAGTGAACAAGATATGAAAGATAATGTGATAAAGAAGGCATTGACATAGAGTTAGCCTTAATTAAACCCCTTAGACATTACAGTTTCTGTTAAGATTAAAGTTAGGATAGAAAGTTAAGAATGAAACTTGAGATAGGATAGCAATAGGAAAATCCTGTCATATCCCAATTTTTATGCCTGGAAGCCCAGTATGTATCCTGAAAAAAAGAAGGCTACTAGGCCCTATTATATAGGAGTCCCAAAAGCATACAAATGATGTTTAGGGACTAAACTGCAAGAAAGTGAAAATTTAGGGAAAATAGTTAAAGTCCCTGTGGGCATAATGGAAAAGTAAGAGGTGTTTCTTGGGAACCAAGCCACCAGAGTACTTGGGCTTGGTTAGAAACCCAAGATGACATTTAAAGGCCAAAAAACGTAGGCCTAGTAGTTATGGGAGTTTGAGAGGTATTAAAATAATATTTTAGTGTTTTACTATAAAGTAAGGTTACCCGGTTAAGGATAGAACTGGGAAAAGTGATCAGATATGACTTTAGACCATGAGGGGGCATAAAAGGTGTCCTCATGGGATACACAAGGTGCCACATGGCATTATTATAGGAAAAGAAGAAAAGTTAAGGACACATGTCATGAGATTAGAAAAAGGAGAAAAAATAAAAAGGACACGTGGCACAATCTCGGCCTTTCATTTGAGGAAAAGGCTTTAAAATTCTCTGGAGAGGCTGAGTCAGCTGGTGAGGTATCCCAAGGGCCCCATCAATTGTGCTATATACCCCCTGAGGTGTCCTTGGATGATGTCATAATGGTGAGTCATTAAGGAGGGTGATGTCATCGTGATGATACAGGCGAAGCTTCTTGAAGAAGCTAAGCGATCTAGGCTATTCATCACGATTCAATCTAGACCATTCATTCCACCTCCACTAAACTATAAATAGGCCACCCCTCCCTTCATGTTATCCACAGCCAAGAGCCAAGAAAGAAGAGAAAGAAAGGAAGGAAGAGAAAGAGAGAAAGAAAGGAAGGAGTTTTGGTGGAGCCAGGAGCAATCCAAGGAGCTTAGGGACTGGGCAGAGCTTAGGAATGATGTAAGTAAGTTATCTAGTCCATGCTCTAATAAAGTAGAGGATTGCTCTTAGTGGTTAGAATAGAGAAATATCTCTATTAATAAGGTTAGCTTTAGAAAGAAAGAAAGTTAGGGGAATGTCATATTAAGGATATTACCCCAAGTTGAGCATGAGGTAAGTAGAGCTATACTGGATAATAATAAATATATTATTATGCTATGTATAGGCTCTAACTTATGAGAAGAAAGGGACCTTAGAGATAAGGCTAAGAGTTAGAAGGAAAAACTACACGCCAGGTGGTAAACTTACATACTTGTATGGTTATACTGCTTGGATATTTTATATGATGTTTTCTTACCTTGATGATGTGAAGCATGTATGATTAATTAATACTCTATATCTTTTTATACTATGGCCATATGTTATATTTAAGTAACATGGAAGCATGTATGTTATCATGATGTAAGCATGATCATTAAGTACACACATAGTAATATCAAGTATATAGTTGCATACATTGTATGGTTTCTATTTGCTACTGAGATTTCCCCAGAAATCTCACCCCCTTCCATGTAATCTCAATCCCACAAGTTTAATATGAGGAAGGATTGAAGAAGCATGAAGTGAATATGGGGATTGGATAGTGCAAATATTGGGACCAAAATGCTAGAATCAGGGAAAAATGTAGGATGAACAGTAAATTTTAAACATTGACTGACATTGATCTGGTCAAGGTGTGGTCAATGAGTTATTTTTCCCTAAAATATCATTAAGTTAGCTTCATGTAGCAATTTGAACCACTTTGTTTTGATTTTTCTAGAATTAGTTATGATTTTTTGAAATCAGGTCACTCCACTAGAATTTACACAGTGAACAATACTCGCTAAGAGTAAAATTCTAGATTAAGTAATTTGATTTCAATAGCCTTAAAAGTAGTTCTAGATGCTACCATTTGGTCTCTAAGACGTATAAAAAGGAGGATGTTTTAAATCCCATGATGACAAACAATCTCAGTAAGTGGGACAATCATTTACAATATGATTGAGGTTACTTAAGTATTTCTATAGGCTTGTGAATACAATACTCAGGGCAATTTCTTATGGCAAGGTTACAGCAAGTACCAAGAGGGTATTAGTGTTATAACTCTATCAAAACAAATAGTATATAATAAGAATAATAGACAATAGTAAAGAGATTACTTTTATATCACTTTTCAGATAAGAGTTGGATCTGAAATAGATAGCTCTTAGATAGAGCTAGATTCAGATGAGTTCATATTACTTTTCAGGTAAGAGTTAGATCTAATATAGATTGTTCTTAGATATAGTACAAATCATATATAGATTGCTCACAGATAGAGGACAATTTCAAATGAGAAGTTATGACACGGCCATAGTAACAAAAGGTAATTGCAAATGGTTAGGCCATGATTACACACGGCAATAACCTATAGTAAGCCATCGTAAAGTAAGAAAGTAAATAAGGAACACTTGAGTAAGAGAGAGAATAAGTAAAGTCTTGATAGATAATAAAGGTTACTGGATACAATTTTGAAAATAAATTTATGGGTTGAGTTATCAACATAAAGGGAGTAGCAAACCCTGTGAGTTATTGATTAACTTATCTAGAGAAATTATTTATGATATTTTTCTCATATAGCCTCTATTATATATAGACTAAACTTAGTTTTCCCTTAAATAAAAACAGAGTTCAAGTTTAAATCTAAGTACTAGAATTCAAATAATTGTAGAAGTATGCTTAAGGAACAAAGAAGAGAACCCCATATGTATTGAGAAAAGACACGTATGAGTAGATAGATCATCCAGATAAAGATAAAGAGAGAAAGGCTAAAGAGACCTAGAGAAGAGGATTTAAGGCAGAGTAAAGCTAGAATACAATTATATAAAAAAGAGTATGCTAGTTCTCAGAGCCATATGAAGTGTAACATACTCTAACCCAATAACACACTTAATTGAAAGGTGTTCAGGCCAGAGAAGTCTAGAAATGGGTGACCTACTAGGAAGTATAGTGATAGTCACAAGATTAGAAAGATGTTATTGAATAATAATAAAGACCATTGTTAGTAGCATTGAAAGGAAACAAAATAGCACAGAAAGAAAGAATAACATAAGTACACAATAGAGAGAATAAGGGATACTAGTAATCCCTTGTATCAGTTCCAAATAGAGGAACTATATAGAAAGAAAGAGATAGATAGATAGATAGATGAAAAGTATTTCCTTATATCAGTTCCAAGAAAAGGAACTATGAAAAGAAAAAAAGATAGAGAGAGAAAGAGATAGACAAATAGAAAAGTATTTCAAGTAGCTAACTAAAACCCCATAATATAGTAAAGTTTTAGAGAGTTCAATATGAAAGAAATGGACACTACTCACAGGTTCAATACAGTGAGTTGTCCATGAACGTAAGTAGTTAGATAGATGTCAAATGAAAATAGAAAGAGGCAGACTTCGACTTTGATTGAATTGATTAAGGAAAAAGTGAGCATAGCAGCACGAGAAAGATATGAAATTCTGTGGATGTTGAAAGTACTCTGTTATATGCCAAGATAGAAGAGACAATTCCTAAAAGATACCCCAAACCTTAGTTATAAAGAAGAAGAGGATATAAAGAGGAGATATATCTAAGGTTATTTGTCTAAGGTACAAATTTAATTTTGAGGATGAAATTTATTTTAAGGGGTTAGAAATGTAACATCTAAAATTTTTCCTATCTGTATAAGACTGATAGAGAAAAAATATTATGAAGGGATTAGGATGATAAATAAAAGAAAAGATAATGATTATATAAGGTTTAAGTCAAAGAAAGAGAGAGGGACTAAACTGCAAAAAGTTAAATTTTAGGGAGTAAACTGTAAATAGTGAAAGTCTAGGAAGAAATTGTAAATAGTAAAAAGTTAAGGACTTAAATGGAATTTTAAGATTTCAGAGACAAAATTAAAATTTCAAATTTGGGAGAAATGGACTAAAATGAAATTTTAGAATTTTAGAGACTAAAGTGCAATTTTGCCAAAATTTAGGGGCAAAAGTGTAATTATATAAATTTGAGCCAGAAAGGCCCAAAATTGTTTAAAAATATTTCAGTCCCAAATTTTACTAGTAAATAGAGGATAAAATTTAGACCAAGTATATTTCTCATAATTCTGGTTTAAGATCCCAATAAATTGATATTAATTTTTGAAGTTTATAGATTATTACAGTATCTTTCGGACTTCAAAATTACATAAAATTTTACAAAAAAATCTTATAATTAATATAATAATTTATCAAACTAATAGGACTCAAAAAGGAGTTCTGTAGAATTAATTAGATAATTTAATATGAAATAAGACACTAATAAAGGATTTAAAGAAAACATATGGAATTTTTAATATGACTAATGAGTCTAAAAAATTATGAAACTTTGTAAGAAATTTATTTTATAGTAGAATAAATTTTTAAAAATGTCAGAAGCCTTAAAATAAATTTATAGAATTTATTTTTAAAATTAGAGTTATTTAAGGATATCAGTATAGGAATTAATGGGAAGTGCCTTAGGATTTTTGTCAATTAGCAATTAGACCCAATAAAGGCCCAAGATGGCATCACTTTAAAAAGCCCAATGATCCAAGTTAGTGTCTTGGAGCACAAGTTGGTCTTTAGATAATTTATGAATTTAAAAGAAAAGAAATTAAAGAAAATTATGAGATAAGGTGAATTGTCTTGTAAGTTGTCCTTATAGGACCCACACTAATGCCACATGACACCAAGAGCAAGGGTAGGAGTTTATCTCATGTACTAAATTATATTAAAATAATATAAGAATTAAACTACTTATGATTAAGGTTAGTTAATCCAAAAATAAACCAATCAAATTCAAGATAAAATATTGTAATAATTAGTTTAAGGAAGGGCAAAATGGTCCCAAGATCCTTGAAAATTTGCTATAAATACCTCCATTCTTTACAAAACTATGACACATGTTGAACCCAAGGGGCACTTCTTGCAAAATGAAAACCTAACCAAATCAAGGAAAATTCAAGAGGAGATCCAAGGTGCTTTGATCCAAGGTAGTTAAGCAATAAGGTAAGCAATCATTCCTAATTTATTTATAAGTAATTTAGAAAGTTGAAACTTATGTTTTAATGGTTAGAAATGGGATTTTATCTTGGATATGCTTGCTCTCCATAATTTATAAATGAAGAAGGAAAACGAAAATCAAGTTAGAATTAAGTAAAAGATACTTAGGTAAGCTAGATAGGATGGTCAGTAATAGAATTGGATTGATATTTTTTATTTTACCATTAAAGAGACCATTCATCCACCTACTGTATAGGACTAAGAAGAATTAATTTCAATTATCTAATACTTCCATTGAATTCAAATGATAATTTTGTATAGGATTGAAACTTTGGACGCATTAGAATTTGAAAATGGAATTTTAAAATCCCTCTATGTTACTATTCATACATGTGAATAGTGATATAAATTTTATTATTTTAATGCTTCCAATAATTTTAAAATGAAAAAAATGTGTGGAATTAAGTAGAGAAACAAGTATTAGAAGCATTGGAATGAAAATTAGAATTTTTGGAAGAATTATATGTACTCTTTCAGTTCTATCTAGAAGGGTATGTAGGAGTTCGAATTTTGTAATTTTAAGGTTATAAATGGGTTTAGAAGGCAAAATTTTATAGGGTAAAGTCAAGACACAAATTGATTCAAAGGATAAGGCAATTAACCACAAACAAAGAAAGTTAGGGGTTAAGTGGTTAATTGAGTTTAATTTGGTTATGATGAATGAATTGTTATGCAATGTTTAGGATTTGACTTGTGTGCTCAAAGAGTAAAAGTGAGAAAGGAAAAAAGTAAGGAAAAGTAAGGAATTGATGTAGTGAACTTACCTACTTGTGTGCTTATGTTGCTAAAATATTTTATATGATGTTTGCTTATTTTGATTATATGAAGCATGTATGATCGAATGATGCTCTATTTCTTTTTATGCTATGGCCATATGTTATAATTAAGGAACATGGAAGTATATAAGTTATTATTATGCAAGCATAATCATTAAGTGCACACATATTAACATCATGAATGGAGTTGCAAACATTGTAAGATATCTATTTGCTACTAATTTTTTTTAGAAATCTCACCCATTTCAATAATATAAACATCATAGTAGGACCATCTTATGAAGGGAATGAAGCTGAATGAAGATGCAAAGATGCATGAAAGACTTAGAGTTTATGTAATTTTAATTATCATGTAATATGATAGAATGTTTAGTTTTGGCAATTTTTGTGATGACTTGGCAAAAATAGTAAACCTTTGAATAAATGTACAAGAATTTACATGATGATAGTATACATGTCAAGCTTTATTTTGGAACTAAGAATTCCTTATTTCGATGTATGTACAAAGCGAATGAATTTTTCAAAGTTGGGGATTAGAAAATATTTTCTAAATTTTTGACTAAATGAACAATGATATTTGACGTTAAAACTATATTTATTGACTTAATATTTGGTCTAAGAATTATTTTTCCATTCAAATTCATTATTTTAACTTTAAGTATCCTTTTGAACCACTACATTTTGATTTTTTATAATTAATTAAGATTTTTTAAATTTGTTGCCAAATCTGGAAAAACCAAATGAATAGTACCCATGAGCTTGGAAATTCTAAATTTAGTAAATGAACTTCAATGGCTGTTTAATAGGTTTTAAATGCTACCTAATAGTATATAAGACATACAAAAGTAAGGTGTTACAGTTTGACTATTTTGTTTGAATAATCTATTTAATGATTCATGATGCTCTTATCAATAAACAATTCAATGAGGTCATTTATCAAATTGATCTTTGATATGATCTTTTGTTAAGATTAATCAGTAAATTTTGATTGGATAAGTCCTGGAATAACTTTGATGAGCTTAAGAATTTGATCAAATGATCTTCATGAATTATAATCTTTGATTGATGAAAGTAGATGCTGATGACTTGTTTTGACATGATAAATCGTTCGAGTCGTGCTTTGATCTCTGGTTCGATCTATCGTGTTGAAATAATAAATCTTGTTATCTATATTTATAAATGATCTTATGATCTATTGTTTCCAAATATGATATATTATTTGAGAAAAGATCAAAATTATTGAAAGTCTATTTGAAAAGTTTGAAAAAGAATATATTTTAACATTTCTCGATAAACTATTCAAAGAGCTTATTTATCGAAGAACACTTTGATAAATTACATATTGTGAAATGTATCGATAAATCTAAAAGCATATGATTTGAAAGAAAATTCTACAAAGAGTTTATCGATAAGGACATTTATCAAAGAACCATTCCATAAATCATGAACTATCTCTTTAAAATTTATTGAAGATTTATTGAAGTTTTTTTCGGTAAGACTGATTATTGAAGAATTGCTCAATAAGGTTTTAATTGTTTCAAATGTAATTCTTCAGCAATTTATCAAAGATATTCTTGATAAACGTGTTCTTCGATAAGTCAAAACTATTTTGTGAAAAGCATTTTAACCAGACTTTATCATATTTTGGTTTTTAACTCTAAATTATTTGGAAACACTTGTTCTATGCTTATATTAATTATATATCTTTACTAAAGCATATTTCAAGTTTATTTACATGTAAATCAAGATTAATAAAGAGATCAGTTAAAGAGTCAAACGTACACTCAGCAATAACACATATATATATATTTCACAATAGCTATCTCAACGGCTACTTTAACGGATTTATGAAGAACAAAGTATAAAAAAAAGAAGCCAAAGTGAGAAAGCTGAAGAAGTTGAAAGACGTAAGAAGATACATCTAATGCTTACAGAGCACTTCGATCACATTCACTAATTGTATATATGTTATACTTTGTTTCCCTCCTTTTAGTTTAGAATATCTTATTATTGAAGAGAGAAAAACTTGAAGTTTGTGAGCTTAAGTGTTTATCCTATCTACTATATTGTGAGAGAGTTTCATTTGTATAAATCATTCTATAATTTGCTCAAGTGGATTCTTCAGTATTTTTAACCTTACAAGTGTAAGGGGGAGTGAGAGAGATTCTCACATATTGTAACCTTACGGGTTGTAAAGAGGAGTGAGAGAGGATTCTCACGAGAATGTATTGAGATACCAAGAGCCCACATAATCTTAGTGATAGTGGAATACTCAAAGGAGGACTTCTAGGACTGGATGTAAGTCAAGTGGATTAGACCGAACTAATATAAATCATCATGTGAAATATTTCTCATACAACTTCTTCCTTCGGTGATATAATTCTAAATTCTACTCTTTAAATTCATTCAAATATTTTTAGATTTTTTAAAATTACCTAATTCACCCCTTGGGTGAAACAATCATTCTAACATTTGGTATTAGAGAAATGTCACTTGTTAAATGATCTAACAATCCCAAGTGTAAAGATCATAGATGTAGTTGATTATGAAATGTTTATTAAAGGTTTTAATATAAACACTCTTCCTTTTTAGAAAATTTTAAATTTTTGTATTGGAAATGTCATATGACCATATTTTTTAAAACTCTTCATTATGATATGCAAAAAATTCTTTAAAATATTTTTTATTTTAAGCGAAGAAAGGATTGGAATGAAAATGGAAAGAAATTGTTTTCCCTTAACCTTAAAGAAATAAAAATTTTGTACAATTCTTTATCTAAAAATGATTATCTAAAAATCAAATTTTACTCTAATGTCAGAGATATATTTAAAACTCTTGATTATATTTATTTCTCTGATGATCATATTGAAGTTAGTGTTGATAGTTCATCGTTAGTAATTGAAAGTTGCAAATCTACACCACTTTATGAACAAATGGGAGATCATGCTCAAGAAGGAGAAATCACATAACATCCTTGTGAAGTGATCAACACAGGAAACAAGAGGTTCAAAATGCATCAACGATAAATAATTTCAATCCCTTTTGTGAATTTATGAAAATGATTTCAAAAGCTTACATGATAGGATTTTCAACCAATTATCAATGCTATTAAAAAAAATAAAAATATTTTACATCCTAAAGATATCACAGAAGAATCTAGTAGGAAGAAAGAAATTATGTACAATGATTATAAACTGCTTCCACTCGACCAACACAATAATGACAAGTATACTCATAAAATGTATCATTATGTTATTTGCAATTATTGTAGAAAATCAAGTCATATTGCTCACACATGCTATATTAGAAGAAATTCTAATGTGAGAAATTTAGTTTGGGTTCCTAAAGAACAAGGTCCACTTCTCAATGACCCAAAGATAAAGGGGTACCAAAATTCCTTCTAGTGTTTCTAATATGTAGGTTAACCTTAAGAGGAATTGACATGGTACAAAGAGAAAATGGCATCCAAGAGTTTCTCATGCATCATTGAAACCTATATCACTAAGGAGACATCATGGAAAATCCATTACAGCAATGTCAAAGTCAATTCATAAGAAGCAATGGAGAAAAAAATCAAGGAATGCGTACTACCTAAAGAATGGACTATCACAATGTACCATTCAATTATCTTGAGGAGAACATAACAAGGAGGATCCCTCAAGCATCATAGTTTATATCAATTAAGAAACCATTGAAAGTATATAGGATAAATTCCAAGATACAGTGGGTTTGTAAAAGCAATCCTTTTTCCACATGAGGTAAAAGATAAAATGGTAAATTTCATACATTGTGTTTGTAGTTTACTTCAACAACCATATAAATAAACATTGCAAATGATCTTAAATTCTCTTTATATACTCCTACATAAGTTTAGTTGATAAATTTTTTGAATAAGAGAAATGCAATGTTCAGTAGTTCAATTCTTTATACATACATGCTTTTGAAAATAAATATATCTTTTATATGCATAAAAGTAAACATGCTCAACCATTCTAAATTAATTATATTGACTCTGAGCATGTGAACTATATTCTGCTTCTTACAAACTAACTATTAATAGATCAATATACAGTTGGATACTTGAAAAATACATAAGTTCAATTATTTTGTAGGAAATCTGATTATCAAGGATCATTTCAAGATTTATGAATTCAAAGAAACATAATTCAAATCTTTAAAAGAAGAATAAGCAAAGATTGAATTTTGGTGCTAAAAGTAAAGTTGAATATTAATCCACCAAAATCAAGCTTGCAGCCAGAAGGACAAGAAGAAAAGATGGTGAAATCTGATTCTTAACATTTTATTTAGGATTAAGATTAATGATTGTTTGTTCCTTGTTTAAATCCTTTAGGATTCAATATTTTGATCTTCTATATATCTGTCCTCAGTTTGCTAAAAAGATTCTATTTGTGCATATTTGTTTTAATTCATAGATTGATTTCAATTTATAAATTTGCATGATTTCAAAGACAAAAGTAAACTTTGAATTTTTGCATAAAAAAATCTTGATTTACAAAATGTATGCACATAAATTGAAAATTTATTTTTGAATCATGAGGGTATCAATATTGGAGATTAATACAACTATATAAAATTTTAAATCTACTCCATATCCATTTGACAAAGTCATCATCTTAATGTGTTATCAAATGTTTGAACTTCTTATCCTCCAATGAATTAAACATTCTTTTATTATGAAGTTCAAGCTTATCTGTTTAAGAAGAAAAATATTTTAGTACACCAAAGCCTTATGCGTAACGTGTTTATTCACTAGAATATACTGGTTAGTTTAGTCATTTGGACTAAAGGGTAAATGTGTTTCATTATTCAAACATTATTTGAGAATAATCAAAGTCTTCAAACTCTTATTATGTTATTCTTTCCAATATGATTTTTTTCTCACAAAAAAAATTCCAAATGCATTAGCTCAAATTTATGATTTCACAAGGATATTCTTCTCTAATATGATGACCTTCAATGATTTCACAAAATTAATTTTTCAAAGGTCTATATTTTGAAAAATCATAACTGAAATTGCATATTTGTTTTAAAGCATTATCTTTCAAGATAGATTTTTTTAAGGGAGAGCTTTATGTCTATGTATAACCCTTTTTTTCTTTAAGCTCAATCATTTAGCATGCCCATCTATATTCACTAAAATAACATATTTTGATGATAATTTGTTATATGCATGGTCTCACACATATATGAAAATTATTCTCTATATGACCACACTAACTATTCTCCTATAAAGAAACAATTAATATCCATAGCAAGAAAAAATTCCTTAAGGGTTACAATAATAAGCACTAGAGCTAAAAAGATCAATAGGCAACAAGTTGAAACTGAAAGGATTATCATATGTGACAATACAATACAAAGGAAAATGCTCAATAGAGAAAGGAAAATAATTTCATGGATCAATTTATAAAAATGCCAAAACTGAATGAACATTTCTAAACCATCTCTCTATTTTGAAGAATATATATCTGAGTTATCTTGATCATAATATTTTTCATGTTATGTGTGTTTATGTGCTTTTGATGAATCATATTTTTAAAGATATTGGTTTTAAAAGGTTATTATTTTGTATTGTTCAAGTTTCAAAAATTATATTCTTATCGAAGAGGTTATCGATAAAAGGTTCTTGTTGATAAAAGCTTCAATAAAAATGAAACAAACTCTATTTGAATATTTTCAAAAATCTATTTGATAAAGGCATTTATCGGATATGTATGCAATAAGAATAAATTGTTTTGAAAAATCTTGCAAAGCATTACTATTATTTGAAGATTTATCGCTAAACACTTCAAATAAGGCACTTATCGAAGGACTTATTGATAAATTATCAGTTATTTAGATAAAATATAACTGTTACATTTTCTCTGAACCCAAAAAGTCTTTCCTAATTCTATGTTCTCCACATATCAATTAAACCTCTAAGAATCATTTTCCCTAACTCTCCAAAACAAACTACTTCTCACAATCCATAAATTTCCTTGAGTTTTTGCTACTATTCATCACTATCATACCAATATGGCAAGAACCAAAATGCACGAGGTTGGTATTAAGAAATCTAAAGGAAAAAAATGCCAGTACTCTCAAACAGAAATTTAGGGCAAAGATGGCAAATGATCATAGTCCACTAAAGGATTCTCCTTCATCTGTTCTAAAGATAACTCTGACTTGAATGCCAACTGAATCCTCTCCAAGTCCAATAAGATAGAGTACATGACAAGTACTAAAATTAAAGAGACAACAGTTACCCACATTTTTTGAAGAATCTGACCACACCTACACAGATAAAGATTTAAATATGGTTATTTAGAGGCTATCAATTTAATTGGAATATCATCAAGCCAGAGAATAAAACAAATAACAAGAAGGATAACTGAATGTCCTCAAGGTATCTCTAAATCTATCTCTAAGCCTTATCCTTTCTCCAACCTTCTTGAAAATAATCCTCTTCCTTTCAACCAAACTAATTTAGCCTTACTTAGTGGGAATCTAGACAATGGGGTAGATAAAGGCAAGCTCAAGGCTATTTTTGGTAAGAGAATTATGTCTTATCATTTATATAGACTTAGAAAATCTCAAATATAATGACAAGACCCAGTTAGATTTGTTCAATACCTTATCTCATTATAAGAACTAGTTAAAAATCAATCTTCCCTATTGTCTTAAGGTTGTTAGATGATTTTATTGCAATATGAAGATTTTTATGAAGAAAATGATGGTGGAGAACTTGTAAAAAGCTATCTTATCACAAAACTTAGAGGAAGAGAAATCAAATTGGATGGAGATATTATTAACTTCTTGCTTAAGACTACAAATCATGAGAAAGGGCCAACATTGTCTTTGAGAGAAATTTATAAAATTCTCATGCTTTCAAATAGATTTAAGGGTTACTTCAAGTTTTCCCCTAAAGAAATGTGTGATTATCACAGGATAATCCACTATATTTACTCAAGAAGCATATGAACAAATAAGGAAGATTCACCTATCTCACTTGAGAGGACTATTTGTTGTTAGCTAGGGTAATTAGTAGAAAAAAGTCAATATTTTAGACTTAATTTATGATAAAGTCATAAACTTTTATTTTGACAAATCAAAGGTCATTCATACCCCATATGCTTAGCTTGTCTCTTTCTTCCTCCACTGTAACAATATTTCATTTCTAGAAAAATTTGAGAAGGAAGTAAACATCCTTAAATTTGGTGCTAAGCATATCCATAGGATGAGTATGACACTTCCCTTGGTTGATGGTGGCAAGAAAGTTTAGAAAGGAAAACAACATATGCAATCAGATGAAGCTTAACCTTCAATTGCACCTACTACTCCTACTTTTACACCCTCTTTTGCTCAAGTTGCAGTTCAATATCTAATATAGTAGGAATTGAAGGTCTTTGAGAGAAATATTTTTGCAAAAGTTAATAGCAGCTCATAGTCGAATATCCAAAGTATATTTGAGCTAATTAATGGCCTTGGGAGTTCCTTGAAGCAGAACTTAATTTTTTAGGTTAAAAAAAGCAATGAGAAGACTCAGACAATGATTACCAGCCTTAGAAAGATAGTGGATTTATAGATACAAGCTATTAGTGTTATTGGTGAAGAGGTATTCCAACTAAAGCATAAACTTGAATCTAACAACACTATTTTCACAGCTGAAGATCTTCTAAGGAACACACCAGTTTTCACATACTAGACCACGGCTAATATTCTTGTTACTTCAACCTCTATTATTATTCTACAAACTTCTCAGCCTAAGCCTCCTAGTCCTCCCACTAAACCAGCCTCCCAATCAAACCAACCATCTCAAGCCACAGTACCTGAATCTAACCTAGAGAATCTGGCATCTTCCACCTCTGACTCTAGTTTTGATTGATGTAAAAAATGAGAAGAGTTAGAGTGAATTGATAAGAAGGGTCAAGTTTGTGTTTAAACAATCAATCAAATATATACATCTTTATGATTCAATTAAACTTGATTGTTCCTTATTTTTTGTGATTTATGTGTTTCTATGATTTATGTCTGCTGATAATGCTTGATGATATACCTATTCATTATTATTTGTTAGGTGCTTATTTTTAAATTAAAATTCTCAATTAAATTTTGACATCATCAAAAAGGGAGAGAAATGTTAGACTCAAATGTTAATGTTTTAATTATGACAATTAATTGAGAGAAAATTTCAAAAAGTAGATTTAAACTTATAAAGAATATTTATTGAGAAACTTATCGATAAGGTCATTATTCGACAAGTTATTCAATAAATGAGAAAGAACTTTTAAAGAAAAATATTATTTCTAAAATGTATTTATTGATGACTTATTCTATAAGGTTTCTTATCAATAAAGACTTTGATAAAATAATCAAATTTGGTTTATGAAAATTCTAAGTTTTTGGTCTTAAAACTTGAATTTTTGAAGCTCCATTCAATAAGTGGATTTATAGAATAAGACTTATATAATTTTTGTAAAGACTGTTTGAGAAAAGAATTTTATAAAAGGCTTTATCAAAGAATTAATCTAATATAGTATTTATTGATAAGATATTCAATAAATAAAATATGATCAATGAAAATGTTTTTGAAATTGTTTATATCACTAAGTTTCAGTTTTCTGATAATAATTTGTATAGTGATCTAATTGAGTTACTTTCTTCTCAAGTTAACCTTTGGAATCTTAATTCACATATTCATAAAGTCACTTGAAAGAAAGAGATCATTGAAAGTGTTTCAAATTTAAATTACTGTAATCCTTATTTTGTTCATTATTTTTAATAGTGATTTTATTGTTTAAAATGTTTTGATGATGATTCATTGCATACAATATTTTACTGTTCTATTTGAATAATCTATTTAAAGATTCATGATGCTCTTATCGATGAACATTCAATCCAGTCATTTATCAAAGGGATCTTCGATCAGAGCCTTTGTTAAGATTAATATGTCAAATTCTGATTGGATAAGTCTTGGAATAACTTTGATGAGCTTATAAATTTGATTAAATGATCTTCATGAATTATAATCTTTAATTGATTAAAGTTATATGATGATAACTTGTTCTGACATGATAAATCTTTCAAGTCGTGCATTGATCTCTAGTTTGATCTATTGTGCTAAAATGATAAATCTTGTTATCGTATTGATAAATGATCTTATGAACTATTGTTTCCAAATATGATATATGATTTGAGAAAAGATTATAATGATTGAAAGTCTATTTGAAAAGTTTGAAAAATTATATATTTAAGTATTTATCAATAAGATATTCAAAAAGCTTATTTATCGAAGAATACTTTCATAAATTTTATATTGTAAATATATCGATAGATCTAAAAGCATATGATTTGAAAAAAAATTCTTCAAAGAGTTTAACAATAAAGACATTTATCCAATAACCATTTGATAAATAAAGAACTATCTCTTTATAATTTATTAAGGATTTATCGAAGTTCTTTTCGATAAGGCTTATTATCAAAAAAATTCTCGATAAGGTTTTAATTATTTAAAATGTAATTCTTTAGCAATTTGTTGAAGACCTTTTTGATAAGAGTGTTCTTTGATAAGCTCTTATATAAGTCAAAACTATTTTGTGAAAAGTGTTTTAACTAAACTATATCATATTTTGATTTTTAATTCTAAATGATTTGGAAACACTTTCTTTATGCTTATATTAATTATATATTTTACTAAAGTATGTTTCAAATTTATTTATAGGCTAAATCAAGATTAACATAGAGATCAATTAAAGAGCCAAATTCCCACGTCAGCAATAACTACTATATTTTACAATGCCTATCTTAACTTCTATTTCAACATATTTCTGAAGAACAGAGTATAAAAGAAGAAGAAGAAGCCAAAATGAGAAAACTGAAGAAGTTAGAAGACGTAAGAAGATACACCAAATGCTTACAATGTACTTTGATCACATTAACTGATTATATCTCTATTTTTCTATTTCTCTCCTTTTGGTTCAGAGCATCATATTATTGAGGAGAAAAACCTTGAAGTTTATGAGCGTGTTTATTCTATCTACTCTACTGTGAGAGAGTTTCATTTGTATAAATCATTCTCTAATTTGCTCAAGTGAATTCTTGAGTGTTTGTAACCTTACGAGTTTAAGGGGGAGTGAGAGAGATTCTCACATATGTTAACCTTACAGGATATAAGGGGAAGTGAGAAGGGATTCTCACAAAAGGAGAAAGAAGAAATTGCAAGCTAGAGTTATGTGATTAATATTTAAACAAGCTAGTTAGATGATTGGTTGTTGAATCAAGTCGATATTCTTGACTTTTTTCGGTCTGTACTGTTCATGATAGAAGGAGATAGAATTTCAATGATCTAATGCTTCCATTATACAATATTAACACTTTCATAAGCAAGCACAAGTATTTACATTAATGCATATATTGTTAAGTACCGTTTGCTATTGAGATTTCCTCAAAAATCTCACCCCATCCATGTAATCCCAATCCAAATAGATTCATCAATGATGAAAGAAGATGAAAAAGCATGAAGAGAAGTTAGGGATTGGATGATATAAATGTTATACGAAGAATTGTTATATAAAATGATGTTAAATGACCAGTTTGAATAGTAATGTTCATGATATAATGAAAAATATTAAATGATAGAATAAATATATAAAATTTTACAGATATTTAGTTAATATGTAAAACTTCATTTTGAAACTAAGAACACCTTATTTTGATATATGTATAAAGAGAACAAATTTTTCAAAGTTAGAGACTAGAATCTATTTCTAAAAATTTTGACTAAATGAACAGTAATTTTGATGATTAAACTGTATTGATTGACTAAACATTTGGTTATAAAATTATTTTTTCTTTAAATTTCAAGATTTTAGGTTCGCGTAGCCTTTTGAATCACTTCATTCCAAATTTTCTAGAATTAATTATAATTTTTGAAATTCATCACAAAATCTGGAATACCATATAAACAGTAACTTGAGAAGAGTAAAAATTTTAGATTTAGCTAATGAATTTCCAAGATCATATAAGTGGTTCTAAATGCTGACGAATGGTCCCTAAGACTTACAAAAGTAAAAATATTACATAACACTCATAGGTAGACTCTAGGGACTAGACATAGGCTAAGTGGATTAGACCAAACTAGTATAAATTATCGTGTGCAATATTTCTCCTATAACTTCTTCTTTCGGTGATATCATTCTAAACTCTACTCTTTAAATTTATTTAAATATCTTTAAAGTTTTTAAAATTGTTAAAATCACCCAATTTACCCCTTTTTGGGTGAAACAACCATTCTAACAATTTGGCTTGCAATGCTCCCTCAACTGGTCCTTCCTACCTCATGTGCCTCTTTGTTCCTATGCTTACAGGGCGCTCAAAAGTTTTTCCAAGGTGATGATTGACAATTTTTTTTGAGTTATCCGAGGAATGATTACTAGCAGCTTCTGCACTATCTTGGAGTCAACAAAGTCTCCTCCCAACAACCTCAATTTATTTGCAATTCATTGAAGTTTATCTGAATACTCTTGAATAGTTTTGGATTCCTTCAACTTTTGCATTTCAAATTCCCTTATAAGATTCAGCATCTCCATCCCTTTGATCTTATTATCTCCTTCATACTCTTGCCTGAGATAATCCCAGATCGCCTTGGATATCTTAAGGGGCATAATTCTTGTGAAAATTGCTGAAGAAACAACAAAGAACAAACAAGACTATGCTTTCGACTTTCAATGCTTCTTCTCTTTGTGACTTCATAGTTGAGTTACTATAGGATTTTCTAGAAAAGGAGGAATATCGTAATCCTCCTCAGTAGCTGCCCGTAGAACATTGGCATCTTGATAAGCCTCCATTCTCATTGCCCACATATGGTAATTTAGGCCATCAAAAACTGGAGGAGATATGGTAGTAAACCTGGTTACAGCTTGCTTAGAGGTTTGCATTTTGGCTCACTCAGTGTTTATCTCACATATCCCACAAGATAAAAATGACTCTGATACCACATGAAGGTTTTAGAAAAAAAAAACTAAAAATGAAGATAAGAAGAAAGAGCTCTGAAAAATAATTATGAGGACATACTTTATTTAATGTGCAAAGTGGATATTTAAATACATCAAACCATGATAATAAAAAAGTAAAAATCTACCAATATCCCTATGAATCAGTAGCTACATGGGTAGTGGATAACAATCCATTAAATTAGCAAATGAATAGCCAATGGCTAAATAATAGGGATAAACTTGACAAATTTAAATTGCACTAAATTTAAATTTTAAATAGCAACAAATTCCTAAAAATCAACACACGAAAGTCAGCTTAATGAAGCATATCTCAACATGATTGCATGGCGTAAGAGGGCATTGCTATCAAAACTGAGGACACTAATGTAGATCGTGCTGCAAAAGACAAGGATTTCAATTTCCAATTACTCAATCCAGTATCCATGTTATTCAAAATATACTGGTAAGTAGAGTTTGATACTCTCTTATGATGAAGTGCAACGCTAAGATAATTCCCAAGATTAGCACAGAGAGTAAACTCCAAAAAGTAACTAATTTCACTTGCCTTTACAATTAAACCACTAAGCTTTGAATTATTGTCTCAAACGGGGATTTGGCTTCTCTCAATTTCTTTTCCTCTCCATTTTCCATCTCAAGTTCTCAAGCGTTGATTAAATTTTAAGTGGTTAAGATTTAATATTCTATAAAATATTTTTTTAATTATAGTTATAGACTATTTAGATTAAGTTTTCACAATTTAAATTATTTTATTTATTTTCATAATTTCACATTTTAATAATAATTTTGTAAAATATTAAATTCTAGCCATTCAAAATCTGATACAAATGTTAAGTTAGAAAATAGTGCTAAAACGTAAGTGCAAGCGAAAAGAAATGGAGAGAAATCAAAGCCATCAATTAATTCAATGATTGGCCTGAATTTTAGTACCTCTAGATGAATTTGGTCTCGGAAATTCATTAAAGACAATATATGTCTCTAAAATTAAAAAATATTTATAAGTATATTTATAAATTATTTACTAATAATATTCTCTTATCAATAATAAGATTTGAATTCATGACTTCATAAGTTATGAATAAATTTTTTATCAATCGAATTAACTTTTGTTGGCCAAATTTTAGTGGCTCTATTGAAATACATCCAATGGCAAACATGAATGCAATTCACGTAGAACAATTATGCATTCTGTCGGCACCCCGATTTACAAGAAAATATATAGACGTAATAATGAAAATTAAAGATTCAGTCGGTGCCATCACTCTCACACTTTGACTCTATAACACCAATAATGAAGAGAAAAAGATCCAAATCTGATCTGCAATTTTGAAGTGCAATCGACATATGACATCATATTCCTATATATTTTTCAGTTTCATCAAACCTAACATATGAAGGACTTATATTAAAATTCCCAAGGGCCCATAAACTCAAAAATAAACTTGAATTTATTTTTTAAAAAGTTTGTAGTTCCAAAATATTATTTTTGGTCACGTTGGAAATTCATGCAAAATATCCAATGATGATAATACTAAAATTTTGTTTGGTTGAAAAATTTTTATATTAAATCATCCATGATAATATTAAAAAATTTATCAAATAAATCAATGGTATACGCTATTGAAAAAATTCGAAAAGGCCAAACGAAGGTTATCACTTTTATTCTCATTCCCATTATCATATAGCACATTATATTGTTATAACTTAAATATACTACTTCTTTGGTAGATATCATAGACATGTAATCGTTAACATGATTAACAACTAATAAAGTAAGCTTTACCTCAAACAATGAGTTATTCTTCTTTTGTCATAAGATGAGTTATTCACAAGACACTAAAAATCGATCTCATTGTGATCGATTGAGGCAGTGGTTCAATAATCAATGATTTAAATTGAGGTCAAACCAGTTATGATTAATATAATATTGTCATAAAAATATACAATAATATTTACATATAATCATTAAGAATTAATATTTAAATTAAAATAAGGAAAAATACCACTTGAATTCTAAAATCCTAAATCAGTTTAGTTTTTTACACTTTAGTAGTTATTGACTACACTTAATACGCAAATAACAACATATTTTTGGAGGAATTTCTTATTTCAGATTTTAAAATTTAAGCGGTACTTTTGTGGAATTTTTCCTTAAAAATAAGATATCAATCATCAAGTAAATGGAACATTGATGCCATATGTCGTTAGTGCTCAAACTATTTACTAAATTAATTTTTGTGTAGTATAGGGGTCAATTTAAGTCGTATTATTTACATGAAGTCAATGTAAAGCTTAACTTTATATTAGACTAAGTGTGAGAAGGAGTAGTAGTAGAAAAGAACTTGATTAATAATTTTTAGAAATTAGAAAGAGATAATAACAAAAATAAAATAAAAGCAAGAGTGTAGAGGATATCACCAATAAGATGAGTGATCCCAATAATTGATGTGTGACTATCATCATTCAATAATATATTAGAGTTATAACAATTATATATACTAAATCCCTATCATATAGAACCCTAGATAACCTCTATAGTCATAATTAAACAATCCACAATTATAACTACATCTAGCATAAAATTGTATCACAAATGATTAGTGAAGTCCACTTAATGTGTGATAAATTAAACAATAAATGATTTGTTCCTCTAACATGGATATTCAACCAAACACCCTATAATTAAACATGTGAACCCAACATGAATAGTTGTAAGAGGAAACCAAAGATATTAAATAAAGTATGTCAAATCATAAATTAAAATAATAAATCACAAGTGTTTGATCACAAAATGTATCTCAATCGAAACCCTAGGTCCAACATATACAAATATCAAAACCTAAATCTAGAAAATTATGAACTTGAATAAAGGAAAAGATTAAAGTATAAAATTGTTCAACTCCTAACTCTAAAGTACAGGAATTTAAGTCACTATATCTATCTTCAAGAATTTAGAAGGAAATGGATGGAATTATAGAAAACATGAAGAAAATGATTTTGATGGTAGTGTGATTGGTGTGTTGAATGGAGGATCTTTGAGGTCATTTATATAGCTTTTGGGAGTGAGTTATATTAATGTAAATCTCTTTACTGATTGGCTCTCCAAACGATAATGATAACCTTTATTTATCTTTAGTATCCTTATTATATTATTTTCAAATTCAAGTTATTCATTGATCCATGAAGATGACATTAAAGCCTTAGAATATCTCTTGGATTATCTTGAATTTTGAAAGATACACTTTGACTAATTCAAATATTAATATCATACTAATATGTTAAAAGGTAATAAAATGGTTTTCTCTAATTAGATAATAGTAATTCCCCTTTTATAAATTAATATGTGTTTTCACCGTCTTATACTTCATTAATCTTATGTGGCTCCTTTTGCAAGCTAGTGGGCCTAATCATAATTATTTTCCTCTTCTTCCTTAAAATCACAAAAGGTAAAAAGACCTTCATGCATATCAGTGTAATTAAGAAAATAATAAAATTAGTAAAAACTAAAAAAAAATGATATTTTTAGTTATTTAATTCATATAGCAAGAAAAGAGTAAAACTTATATAATAATGCCTATTAAACATGATAAAATTTATCAAATAGATAAAAAACAATATAATAAAATAGAGATTCATTTAATTCCCCTATACTTAAACCTTTGCACTCTTGGGCAAAGCAATGAAAATGAATAAAGTAATCAAATAAGTTCGAGCACGAAAGTGATAATTAAATTAATCAAATCCTTCTAGTCAGCCATAGTCACAGATTAATAAATGTAATAAGAACAACCTCTATAAACACAGTTAAGATAGGGGAAAAGGATAGAAGAGAGTACACTCAATGATATATCTATTTCACTCATCTCACCTTTTACTGGGGTTATTTCCCTCAAACCTACCTACACTAGCCCTATACCATAGACTTGTAATAGTTTTTAGTCTTTGCTGTCAGTTACATGTGCATTTTTTAATCAAGAGAACTTTATAAGATTGTAATGTTAGAAATATGCCACGTGAAATGGAATATGAAAAATAGAAAGTAGTATATGTATGTAATAAGATTGTAGATGTGGTAACTGTGATAATAAAATCTTATAATGGCGCATTCTTCCTTTTTCTTTTCTTTTATTTGCTTTTTCTTCAATTTCTCTTTTTTTTTTGTACTTTTCTTGTACTATCTTTCTTTTCTTTTCTTTTTTTCCATTTTTTTGTGCAATATACTTTTCCTCTTCTCATTTTTTTATTTGGAACCTTGTATATAAAATATATAGTACAACATCCCAATAATAATAATTTTCTAACATGAATAAAAATTTTATTTTGAAAAGATGTTCATACATATATGACTTTCTATAAAAATGATAAAAAAAATGATAGGCTAAAGGGGACGACTACAGATATAATGTGTAATGGGCTTGTGTTTGTGATAAAAGGAGTTTAGAATATGATGGCCTTAATCATTTTAAAGAGTTGCACATGAGTTAGATAGTAGATAAAAGAATTAAGACAAGTTCTAAAGAGAAATTGGCTAAGTATAGGAGATACTCACTCAATTTAAGAATTTAAAGCTAAGAATCCTTCCAATAGGACTATCTCTTTTCATTCCTGTTCACAGAGTCTCACTAAAGACTTCAATAGTTATCAATGCATTACATTACCTCTTCAATAGTCGAAGGGTCATGTGCTAAAGGGGAGATTTATTCAAAAAATAACATAAAACTAAGAAATCCTTAAAATGCAATATATCCTGGAAAATTGTTAAAAGACATAAAGTAATAAATCTAAATTATTCTACCTTTTACTACTAGGATTTTCCCTTCCCCACACTTATCTCAAACAATAAAGAGCATAATACATAGAAGGATAAGATAAGGAAAGAGACAACTTGATACCTTTATGCTGCTTGAAGGTCTTGAAATTGAAATTCTCATATGTAAAGAGGAACATGCTCTAACATATGTGTACCTTCTCTACCCAGCTTTCTCTAAGTATTTGGGGTAGTGGCTTAGGGTCAATATGCTGACACACACAATATAGGGAATATGGTAATCACCATACAATTCTCCTAAGTGAGGTGCCTACAAGAGATTCAACAAACCATAAGTAACACCTTTTCTAACTCCAAGTATGGGGGACAATAATCAAAATACTTGAAGTAGTGGAAAGCCATCAAGTTTGCAAGGTTAGTAATCAAGATAACATATGTGAGAACTCTATTAAATATATAAGAACACAAGTATTTCTCACATCCAATAAAATCAATAAGACTCCCTTTAATAAAAGTCTTAACTTCAACATGAGGAATTAGAATATAATCATCAGTGATTATTTCTTTATCAGGTGGCAAATCACATGATAATATATCATCCTTATCAGCACCCTCATTTTCATCCTTCTGAATGGTAGACATGATTTACAATGGTTTAGGCTTGGTCTTATGCCTCCTTTTCTTTGTTCTAACATTTTATGGTGCCATAACAACTTCCTCGATTGTTGTAGTAGCATTTATTTCATCATGTAATTCCTTGGGTCCTGACAATATAACAAAACACCTTCCTCAAGGTTTTTAGGACTATTAGAAATTAGATAAATGACATCATTATTGACTCTATCAGGTTCATGCAATACGGCTAGCTTTCTAGATAAGTCAATATAAGTCCTGCAAAACATGTACATGGAAATGATGTATGTGAGGTATCGGTTTTAGCATTTTCTTTAGGAACTTTATTATCCTTATGTGTATGCAAGGGACGAGTAGGAAATTCAAGAAAGTTCTCATTACAAGATAAGTGAATATTATCACTCAAGCAAGGCTCAATGTTCACAACATGTTCATTATCGTCCCTAGTACAAGAGGATACACATGTAGTACTAGGAATACTAAGAAAAGAAACATGATCAAGCATATTATTATCATCACATAAAGAGGTAAAGGTATTGAAAGTAATATCTTTATTTAAGGTATTACCATTAGAATTAACTTCTTTGAGGATAGGAGCTATATTACCAACAGGAGAAGATGACTCTTTTGGTGTTTGTTATTGACTTACCTTTAGTTGATAGTTTTTAAGGCTTTTTCTAAAGTTGTTACTTGTCTCTCACATAAATCTTGAAGACATGAGACTCCTTTTTTCCTGTAGATTCAATCTAGGCTATGTCTCTCAAAAGCTTATCCATAACGCGATTATGTTCCTCCAATTCTTCAAACCTTCCAAACACCTCTGCTTCAATAAGTAATGTGGGATATTGTAATACCAAGTGATCATATAGTTTTTTATAAATTGTATCTACTCATCCTTGGAAATAGAAAAGAATGAGAAATGTCTACTAAATTGAGAGTCATCATATGGCTTGCATAGCTAGGTTGGGGTTGGTAGGCGGGAACATATAGGGTAAATGGATCTATGTAGGAGAAGAGTTGTTTAGATATAGGTGAGGTGGCAATTGAGTCATGTATTGTTGGTTACTTATGACATGATTTAAGAATGCCCCAAGTTTCGTCTGCAGTTAACTCTAACAAGTCTTATTTAGTTGCACCATCTCTTATTTTTCGTTCCTGCTCTATTCAATCTCCTATAAAAATATAGGATGAGATATTCATCAAGTATTTGGTGATGCGAGTACTTGTATGTATTAGAATATATCCCAATGTTTAGCAAAAGATTCATGGATGTTCTGTGCAATGTAGTATATTTACTTTCTTACTTGATCCCTTGAAATATTATAACCTATGAAAGACTGAGAGGGCATGGTTAGATTATGATTATATTGATGATTATTATTAAACCAAGCCATTATGTAATTTAGAGAAGGAAGAAAATGCAAAAAATGGATAAATTAAAAAAAATAAAAAATATAAAGAAAATAGAAAAACGGACTCAAACGACTAAATTTGGCAAAAATAGGTTAAACCTAATAGCTTTAACTTTTAAAAATGTTTAGAAGGTTGAAAACTTGTAGTATGAATTTTCTCATATTTTTTTGGGCAAGCCAGAAACAATTCCAACAAAGAAGTGAGAATCAAATCGAAATTTATCAAACTGAAAACACTTAAAGACTATACTTTACTACACACTAAAAAAATAAAGTTAGGAAAAAATAGAGAGAACAAACTTAATTAACCTAGGAGTTAAGGGAATTGGCTCCCTAATAACGGCACTAAAATTTGATGTCACATGTTGTTATCACTCAAATTATTTACTAAATTAATATCTATGTAGTATATATGTCAACTTAGGTCATATTCTTTATGTGGAGTCAATGCGAAGTTTAACTCTATATTAGACTAAGTGTGAGAAGGAGTAGTAGTAAAAGAGAACTTGATTAATAATTTTTAAAAAATAAAAAGAGATAATAACAAAAATAAAATAAAAGCAAGAGTATATAAGAATATCACCAATAAGATGAGTTCTCCCAATAATTGATGTGTGGCTATCATCGTTCAATAATATATTAAAGTTATAATAATTATATATGCTTAGTCCCTATTATGCAGAACCCTAGACAACTGCCATGGTCAAATCAAACAATCCACAATTATACCTATATTTAGCACACAATTATATCAAAAATAATTAGTAAAGATCCACTTAGCATATAATAAATTAAACAATAAATGATTTATTTCTCTAATATGGATATTCAACCGAACACCAGATAACTAAACATGTGAACCCAATAAGAATAATTATAAAAGGAAACTAAATATATTAAATAAAGAATAACAAATCATACATTAAAATAATAAATCACAAGATTTTGATCACAAAGGTGTCTCAATCAAAACCCTAGCTCTAATATATACAAATCTCAAAACCTAAATATAGAAAATCATAAATTTGCAAAAAGAAAAATATCAAAACATAAAATTATTTAGCTCATAATTTTAAATTATAAGAACTCAAATCGCTACATCTCTCAATAATTTAAAAGGAAATTGATGGAATTATGAAAAATATGTAGAAGATGATTGTAATGGTAATACTGGTTGGTGTGTTGAATGGTGGAGCCTTTAGGTACTTTATATAGTATTTGGGAGTAGGTCATGTTGATGTTGGTCTCTTTACTGATTGTCTCTCCAAAGGATAATGATAATCTTCACTTATTTTCATCATCCTCATTATCTTGTATTCAAAATCAAGTTATTCTTTGATACATGTAGATGCCATTGAAACCTTGGAATATCTCTTGGATTGTCTTCTTTTCCAAATCCAATCATAAGATAATATAATAATTTAATACATGAATCCATCATCCATGGTGACATATACTAAATTAAATCTCATATCCAGTTGCAAGATATAAATCAAGATGAATTTATATATCTTGTGTGGTAATTTGAAATATTTGGGTGGAAAGATTTCAAATCTTGAATCTATGATATTGGGAGAATATATTTGAAATATTCAAAGTGGATATTAATTTGCATTGTGAAAGATGCACTTTGACTATTTCAAATATTAATATCATACTAATATATTAAAATGTGATAAAATGATTTTTCTAATTAGGATATCTAATTAGGTAATAGTAATTCTCTTTTAATAAATTAATACGTACTTTCACTATCTTATATTTCATTAATCTTATGTGGCTCCTTTTGCAGGCAAGTGGATTCAATCATAATTAATTATTTTTCTCTTCTTTCTGAAAATCACAAAATGTAAAAATACCTTCATGAATATCAATGTGATTAAGAAAATAATAAAAGTAGTAAAAACTCAAGAAAATAACTCTTTTAGTTATTTAATTTATATAGCACAAAATGAGTAAAACTTTTATAATAATACCTATTAAACATAATAAATTTTCTCAAATAGATAGAAAATAATATAATAAAGTCATGATTCATTAAACATTCATCAATAAAAATACAAAGTTTTAATGTCTTATACAATATTAATTCAAACAACTTTAGTCTTGGGATTATACTCAAAAAATACATATTTAGTGACTAGACTAACTTATATTTAGTTAGGGGACATAAATGTTAACCTTGGGAATTGACCAAATAGTACTAAGTCAAAACTGAGTTGACCAAGTTAATTCAGTTTGCTCAAATGAGTTCAATTAAAAGTTTAAATTGGCCAAGAGTATAGGTCACCAATTCATTTGGATCAACTTACTAGGAGAATTTCAATACTATAGCTATTTATATTCTCAATAACATTAGGATATGTGGATTCTATGATTGATAGACATGAGGGAATCTAAATTTCCCATAACCTTTACTTCATTGTAATCAACTATCGCCTCATCACCTATTGGAATAGTCCAATATTGAAACTCTCAAAACCCTAAATATAGGATAAATTAAATGAGTATATTTAACTATATCCAATTAATTCATTGAGATAATGTAAATCTCAGTTGTGAGTATATTTAACAATCCAATAAATAGATTCATAATGTTTGTTTTTGCCATCGACACATTCATGATCCCATCAAATTCATTGGCATCATGGCATTTCAGCCATTCAGTGTATATTTAACAATCAAATAAATAGATTCATAATGTTTGTTTTTGCCATCAACACATTCATGATCCCATCAAATTCATTGGCATCATTGCATTTCAGCCATTCAGTAAAAAAATGTCTAATTTCGTCAATTAAGTTATAGCCTTGATTGTGTATATATATTTTACAATCATATGAAAATTTTATAGCCTAAAATATTCTAAATATAAGAAATAATCAATAGGTTTAATTTGATATAAGTAGTTAATAGGTTTGATTTGATTTTAAATATAAAAATACTATCTACTTTATTTCTTAAATTTATATTTTTTTTAAATTTTCTCTATTTATTGTACATATATTAAAAGACGGTTTCTATTGATGAGAGTATTTTTAAATACAAATAATTGAATAAAATATTTTAAAAAAATTAACACATATTTTTTTAAAATAACTAATTTAATTAGTTTTTTTTATCTATTAAGTACCACTCAAGTCCCTAATACAAGTCTCTCTCAAGTTTTAACTAATTTTTATATACTAATGATAATACTTAAGTAATTAATAAATGTCTTAAATTAATAAAATTTTATGTATTAAATTGATGAAATTTTTTAAATTTGTGCATATTAAAATTCTATATATATATATTTATAAACTCTCACCATACTCTCCCTTTTCAACACGAATTAAAGAGGGATATAGTTAAAAAAAATAATTATTATTAACCCTTTAAAGGACTTATATTTGTGAGAAAAAATATTTTACAAAAAAATTATAATAAGAATTAGAGTAGTAGTTATAAAATTTTTATATTAAAAACTAGTATTAGCACAAATATTATTAGCAAATACAATTTCCATCCAACCAAAAGAATGCTAATACCAAGCTTTAAAAAATTGATTTAAATTTTTATATATTAACAAGTTGTAGATTTGGCTCTTTCCATATAGTTTTTGTACGAGTATGCCAAGTGGCAACGCCGGCTGCAACTGTATTTAACCTTATCTTAAAGCAACCAATACTTTTCTCTTGCTTTAGGCTACAAGATAATATAAATTGTCTCCAAGCGTGTCTCCATGGATACCTCTATTTTTTTTTCCCGTACTTTTATTATATGCGCGCGCTTTTATATCTTATTATATTTTTTTTATTTTGAGAAATATAAAATATGAAATTTAAACCACCAAACACTTAAATGATGGACTAGTTATAGATTGTTTCGGTTTGACTAATATTTTTATATTTAAGTTTTAAATATACAACTATGATAATTATTTAAAAGTAATAAAATTTCTATAATAGGCATACATCCTTGCAAATGTGATATATCTGTGAATAAATCTAAAAAAATTTAAAATAATTTTTAAATATCTAGTATTTTCTTAAAATAAATTTAAATTTAAATTTTTAAGCAGAGGATTTGAGTTGCTCATTCTTGTTAATTTTTACGGAAGCTTATCTTTGTCACAAATATATCATGTTTGGTGCAAAATCCTATTTTATATTAACTAAAATAGCAAAATATAAATATTGATTTGAACATGAATAATTATTAATTATTATTATTATTATTATTATTATTAACTACCTTGATATTTTTGGATCAAATCCTTGAAAAAAAATTAAACCAACAATGAACAGTGAAAAATATCAAAACATAAATTTCCTGATATTTTGGACAGATAGCTTATCATTGCCATAAATAATTGGGGGGAAAAAGTCAAAAAAAATTGTTTTTGGTGGAAAAAAAAGTCAAAAAAAAAATATTTTTCACGGTCATTACGAGAGCTCAGTCAGTCCACAACTAGCGCCACCAAACACATCATTCCACGTACGAATGACTCATCCTGATTTATCTCTTCTGCATGTTTTGAACATACAACCCTCATGAATCTAATATTTAGTTTCCAGCCCCTCATTTTCCGAACCCATTTTAGCAATTCAGTATTCATACGCGTGTTTCCCGTGCATTGAATTACTACATACAGCTGGAAAGGTTTTTGCTTTCTTTTTTTGTTTAAATACAACTGGACAAGTTAATACCACTGTTCAAATGTAAGGGCCCGTTTGGGGAAAGTGTAAACTATAAAAATTAAAATAATCCTTTTTATTGTACAAAAATTGAAATTAAAATATGTAATTCTCTCTTTTATATTTAATATAAGAATTAATTGATATTTTTAATAGATTAAAATTAATTAATTGTAATCAAATTTAATTCCTTAAAATAAATTCATATTATATACTTATCAATCTATCTAATTTAGTCAACTAACTCTATATTAATTATAATTAATTAATTTATCTTATCTTTTTAATTTATTTTAAAATATCAATTAATTATTATAATTAGAATAATAGATAATATTTATTATATTTATCATCATTACTCAATACCAATGGTCTCTTTATTATCTTTCTAAATACTTTAACATTATATGGATATACAACGACACAATTTTTGTGATAAGATTTGAACTTAAGCCTTACTTAAGAGGGCAAACATTTAACCACTTAGAATAATTGTTGTTGGTATTTTTTTTTCACTTTTTACTCAAGGACATAAAAGATGTTATTTATTCATTTATTTATAAAAATAATTTTTTATTTCATTTCCTTTTCCATTCTATCCACCAAACAAGGGTTTTTAATTTTTTTTTTTAGGTGGGGGCAGATCAAACAAACTAGCAGGAATGGAAAATCTAATTTGAACTTTTCTAATTATAAAATACTAAAAATTAATTAAATTTAAATTGGAGATAATTAAGTGATCCCAAAACCTTTATGGTAGTCCCCGTCAGCGGTATGCAACCGTTATGTTATATTTTTTTAATGATCCTATTATGAGCTGGCTTGAATTGTAAGAATTAATCAGAAACAGACGGATAAGTACGGTTTTAGCATTAAGATTTAAAAATTGCAAAAAGAGTATGATATCATTGGTTTTGTTTTTCAGATAAGGACTCCAAGCTTCCTAATTCTCAGGCAGGGACTTTTCTTCTGAATATAAATATCGCCATTGTCAACGTTTGAAACCACACACAACCTTTTTAATAGGCTCTTTTCCTTCATTCTTCATTCTTTATTTTTTTCATTAATATTTTTTTCTTCTTTTCTCTCTGTTTCTTCTTCTTCTTTCACAATGACTATCCTCATTGAGCACCCTGACCTTGGTATGATCCTTTTCTTCCTTCTTCATTCTCTTGTTTTCTTCTTCGCCATTGCTATGTTTTCTCTGAACTAAACTTTTGTTCTGTGTTTTTTTCAATTCAGAGTCGAACTTTGGAGAGAAGAATTTGCATTCTGAGAAGAACAATGAGCTTTTGTTGGATGGTACATTTCGACTGCCAAAGTCTGTGTCACAGAATGGATTTGAAGCCCCAGAAATCAACGCTTTTGGTCACTCTTTCAGGTCTCATTTTGTTCTTCTGATCAGCGAAAGAGAAAGAAAATCTGTTATAAGTTTGAATCTGACAATGGCATTTTCTGTTTATGCAGAGATTATGATGCAGAAAGTGAGAGACAAAAAGGCGTCGAGGAGTTTTACAGACTTCAACACATCCACCAGACCTATGACTTTGTAAGCCCATAAAAGAAACTATACTCTCATCGTCAGCACGAAAAATACATGTTTAAAAATTTTATTAATTAAAATGATTTAACTTTCAGTATTAGTATTTTCTATACGTACATTTTTTAGAGTATCAATATTTTTCTGTGTGTATGAAAATGTATCAAGTTGTTTTTGCTAATAAAATTTTTAAACGGAGATTTTTTGCCAATTTTCCCAAAATATCAATGTGAATATAAAATATTTGTTTCATGTAACAGAGGGCCAACCTAGTTTTAGTTGCATCCCTGGTTGTGAAATTTTGAATGATGTTGTTGCAGGTGAAGAGAATGAGAGAGGAGTATGGGAAATTGGACAAAGGAGAGATGGGAATATGGGAATGTTGTGAGTTGCTGAATGAAGTTGTTGATGAAAGCGATCCCGATTTAGATGAACCTCAAATTGAGCACTTGTTGCAATCTGCTGAAGCAATAAGAAAAGACTTTCCCAATGAAGATTGGTTGCATTTGACTGCTCTTATTCATGGTATATTCTTGGTTGTATACGTTTATACCCTTTATTTTACCATCTAGACTTGATGGGTCAGACAAAACCATTTTATAACTGCCAATACTTTTTTAAAATTTTTAATTTAGTATATATATTATTTTCTATCTTTATTAAATTTATTAATTTTTTATTGTTAATCATTATCATCCCCTATAATTTTGCTTTGTGTTACCCTTATACAGAAGTTAACAATAATAACTGAACAAAATTAATATATTTATTAAAGATAACAAATATAGGTACTAAATTAAAAATGGAGAGAAAATATAGGTACTTGCAAAATAGTTTTTCTAACTTAAAACTTAGAAAATTTGAGCCCCATCTTGTAAATATCAAAAGTTAGAACTTCCGAGGGCAGAAAAAAAAAATAGGGACTGATTGCAAAATAATTTTGGTCCTTCTTTCAGATCTTGGGAAGATCCTTCTTCTTCCTCAATTTGGTGAGCTTCCTCAATGGGCTGTGGTTGGTAAGAACTTCTCCATTTGTTTGCATACCCACTTATGCATTCTTTTTGTATATCATTCTAACAATTCAAAATCTCAAATAAATAAATGCTTCTTGAAAATTTTTGCAGGAGATACGTTTCCTCTTGGCTGTGCTTTTGATGAAGCAAATGTGCACCATAAGGTGTGTAATTCCTGTTGACAAACTCCGGTAAATGTTGTGTTTTGTCAATTTTGAGAATCACCTCAGACAAGTTTTGTTGCTTGTTGCAGTATTTCAAGGACAACACAGATTACCACAATCCTTCTTACAACACCAAAAATGGCGTCTACACTGAAGGCTGTGGACTTAATAACGTAGTTATGTCATGGGGACACGATGATTATATGTACTTGGTGAGTTCTATTCAAGTTCATGTCATAATAATCTATTTATTCTGAAAATTTTCACTCAAAAATAATGTTGTCCTGAAAGTTTTGTTAGTTTAATATCACCTCGAAAGTTTTAAAACATAACAATTTTGTTCCATTTTATTAAAAAATTAAAGTTAACAGTTAAAAAATTAATATTAACTGTTAATATTTGTAATTATAAAGGGCAATATTGCTCAATTCTAACACTTTTAAGGTAAATTTACATCTTAACCTTTTTTTTCCCACTTCTATATCATCATTATAATGAGGAAAATCCAATTGATAGTTCACTTGAATCTGCAGGTTGCTAAGGAAAATGGAACTACTTTGCCTTCAGCAGCTTTGTTCGTTATCAGATATCACTCTTTCTATCGTAAGAATTTTCATCTGAGTTCAGTCAACATGCTCTGTTTTCTGCAAGCAAGTATAATGACATGAGCACACTATATTTTGCAGCTTTGCATAAGGAAGGAGCATATACACACTTGATGAACAAAGAAGATGTTCAGAATCTGAAGTGGGTCAAAATCTTCAAGTATGTTTCTTTCATAATAATCTCAATTACATATTCTTAGTGATGACTAAGTAGATCTTACAAATGAAACTGACTTTGATTATTATACGTATACAGCAAATATGATCTCTACAGCAAGAGCAAAGTTCGTGTAGATGTTGAAAAGGTGAAGCCATATTATCAATCACTCATTGAAAAAGTGAGAACTCTACTAATTATTAGTAATCTTTTGGATTAATATTATTATTAGTCTTTATAATTTTAATCGAATTTTAGTTTTTGTCCCTCTAATTTTAAATTATTCTTTTTCATCCTTAAAATTTTATAAGGACTTGGATGTTTAAGAAATTGAGTAACATTGTTAAATATAAGGACAAAAGCAAAATCTTTTAGTCCTTATAATTTTAGTAAATTTTAGTTTTAGTCTATATACCTAAATATTTAATTTTTTATTAAACTATAGGGATTAAAAATTATAAGAATTAAAATTAAATTTGATCAAACTACGAGGACAAAATAATATTAACCTTAACTTTCTTTTACCATTTGACCTTTCATTTTCATTGCTGTTTTTTTTTTCTCTATGTGGGTATGTATTTATTTTTTGTGTTTATGGATCTGCAGTATTTCCCAGCGAAGCTTAGATGGTGAAACTTGAAGAAGATGAAGCTTAAGATATGAACATTGAAGGACGTACGCAGGGGATCGTATAGTCAAATACTTAGTGATATGAGATCTGAGTGTGTTTTGCTTTACTTTTTATATCCTTTCCTTTGTTTTCGGACACTAGTATGTCTTTTTCAGTTTGATATAATAAATAAATTATCATGTGATCATATCTATCTAAATAAAGACATGAGCATATATATATATATATATATATATATATATCACATATTAGCTTGTTGGTCCTTGTAGAGTTTCCATATTTATGAAGTATATCCTTCTCATATTCTTCCAATCTTCTCAAACCATGTATGTGGTTCCAAATATATATATATATATATATATATATATATATATTATATTTAGCGCCCTTTAAATTAAAAATGGACAAAAACACTTCAATTAATAGGTTATTTGGACAGAGTTTGTCCAAGTTTTAAACTTCACCTTGTGTTTAAAGGCGCTATTTTTTCTGGGTTTCTATTTAATGAGTTAATTTTCACTTTTAATGATGACTCGAGACTTTAAATAGTTTTTGAAGATGATTTTACGTTTTCTAACAAGTTAATTAGCGTCTTACCCACATTTTGTAACATTCCAATCCTCATTTAGGACTTAGGACCCGTTTAAATAAGAGTTTAGAAAAGAGTTTATAAAAAAAATAGATAATTTTTAGAAAAGGATTTTTGGAGAAAAGATTATGAAAAAAAATAATTTTGAAGAAATGAGTGTTTGGATAATTATTTTCAAAAATATTTTTATTATTAGTAAATTATAAAAAAATATATGATTATTAAATATAGGAGAGAGGAGAGATGAGAGATAAGATATGAAAGAGGAGATAGGGTGTAGAAAAAAAGGAGATAGGAGAGAAAGTGTAAAAAAGAAAAGAGATAGGAGATATTGTGTAAAAAAGAAAGGAAATAGGGTATATAAAATAAAATAGAGATGAGAGAGGGATAAGAGATAGTGTAAGAAAAAATAAGGGTAATATAGTAATTAGTTAGTCTATAAATTCTTTTACTGTTCTATAAGTTACTCTGACTAATTTATCTAAAATATTAATTTTAAATTATAATTTAGTTTAAATTTTTTTTAATAAATATAACTGTTTATTTTAAAAATATTTTAAATTTAGATTTTGACTAAACTTAAATTTTAAAATTTAAGTTTAAAAAAAACTAAACGTATAATTAGTGAGAATGGTAACCTTAAAGAAGACGTAGGATTAAACAAGCTTTAAAAAGTAAAACATAAGGTGAATAATAAGGGGAAATTAAATTAATAACTATTTGAAACTTATTATTAAATAAAATTGTGAGGAAATTAAGTGCTGGTAAATTATAAAAAGATGAATTTTAAAATTTGGTTAAATTTTAAGATATTTAAAATTATCTTAAAGTTAGCTTGGAATTAATTTTATATTCACTAGGTGTTTTAAATATAAAAAACAACAAAAGAAATTTAGTTTAAACATTATAAATTTTAATTAATACCCTAGTTTTAAAAAAACTTTGGACCATTTTTATTTGCCACTCGTTATCTCTGGCATACACCCATTCCCTCTTCCACCCAACCATAAGAGCTCGAGGTAACTCACCCTCCTATCTTTGGAAAAGATTCGTTTGGCCTTTTATGGGATTTTTCTTCGTCCTTTTCCTCCTCCTTTGTACGCGTAAATAGATGTGTCATACTAAAGGTGGGTGTGGGGCACGTGAGTTTTTGACTTTTTTCTAGAACGAAGCTTCCTAAGTCATCCCATATATTCTGATATTTTGAACTCATGGGTGTTAGTTTTTAACAATTTTTTTTAAAAAAATAACATATATAAATATATAATATGAACTTAGTTGATATATCAAAATTTGAAAATTTTGAGAATTTTTGTAAATTAAATATTTACATGTAGTTTACTATTATAGTAAACTAATTAAATTATAAAGGGATATGGATTAAAGAGAAGATTTTCTATTTCTACTTTCTTAGGATATTTTAGTTCTATTAGAAAAGCTGATAATTTAGAAAAGTTGATAATTGAGATGATGGAAGTTGAAGTAAAACTTTTTAGACTATTTTACCCCCAATTATAAAATTTATAGACAACTTTAACCCTTTTAAGTTATAAAAAATATTTTAAACTATTTTACTTTAAATTATGAAAAAAATATCAATTTTATACTCATTTTTATCCTACCAAACAAACTTTTAAAACTTATTTCTAATATAATTTTATTTCCACTTCTACTTCTATTAAAAAATCTTCAATCTTAGCAAACATACCTAATTATTTAGTGTGTGTGAAGAAAAGTGACTTTTATTTAGTGTGACTTTTGTAAATTTAAAATAGGATAAAAGTCAAATAGTATAATGTAATTTATATTTAGATTTACTTTTATAAAAAAATCAGTTTAACAAATTGAAACATATTTAGATGATAAATGAAAAAGTAAGTCTAAATATAAAATTGACTTAAAAGGATATGGATTATATTAAATAATACATATATATATATATATGTGAGATATTTATTATATTATAAAATTATTTTGATATTAATTAGTGATGACTAAGTAGATCTTACAAATGAAACTGACTCTGATTATTATACATATACAGCAAATATGATCTCTACAGCAAGAGCAAAGTTCGTGTAGATGTTGAAAAGGTGAAGCCATATCATCAATCACTCGTTGAAAAAGTGAGAACTCTACTAATTATTAGTAATGTTTTAGATTAATATTATTATTGGTTTTTATAATTTTAATCAAATTTTAATTTTTGTCTCTCTAATTTTAAATTATTCTTTTTCGTTCTTAAAATTTCATAAGGATTTGGATGTTTAAAGAATTGAATAACATTGTTAAATATAGAGACCCAAAGCAAAAATTTTTAGTCCTCATAATTTTAATAAATTTTAATTTTAGTTTATATACCTAAATATTTAAATTTTTATTAAACTATAGGGATTAAAATTTTTGATTTAAAATTAGAAGGATTAAAACTAAAATTTGATCTGTGGGGACAAAATAATATTAACCCTAACTTTCTTTTACCATTTGATCTTTCACTGCTGTTTTCTTTCCTCTATGTGGGTATGTATTTATTTTTTGTGTTTATGGATCTGCAGTATTTCCCAGCGAAGCTTAGATGGTGAAACTTGAGGAAGATGAAGCTTAAGATATGAACATTGAAGGCCGTACGCAGGGGATCGTATAGTCAAATACTTAGTGATATGAGATCTGAGAGTGTTTTGCTGTACTTTTTAATCCTTTCCTTTGTTTTCGGACACTAGTATGTCTTTTTCAGTTTGATATAATAAATAAATTATCATGTGCTCATATCTATCTAAATAAAGACATGAGCATATATATATATCACATATTAGCTTGTTGGTCCTTGTAGAGTTTCCATATTTATGAAGTATATCCTTCTCATGTTCTTCCAATCTTCTCAAACCATGTATGTGGTTCCCAATATATATATATATATATATATATATATATATATAAATATATATTATATTTAGCGCCCTTTAAATTAAAAATGGACAAAAACACTTCAATCAATAGGTTATTTGGACTGAGTTTATCCAAGTTTTAAACTTCACCTTGTGTTTAAGGCGATATTTTTTCTGGGTTTCTATTTAATGAGTTAATTTTCACTTTTAATGATGACTCGAGACTTTAAATAGTTTTTGAAGATGATTTTACGTTGTCTAATAAGTTAATTAGCGTCTTACCCACATTTTGTAACATTCCAATCCTCATTTGGGACTTAGGATCTGTTTAGATAAGAGTTTAAAAAAATATTTATGAAAAAAGGCTTTTAGACAGTTTTTAGAAAATGACTTTTGAAGAAGAGATTATGAAAAAAAATAGTTTTAAAAAAATTACTGTTTAGATAGTTATTTCCAAAAGTATTTTTATTATTGATAAATTACAAAAAATGATATGATTATTAAATATAGGAGAGAGGAGAGATAAGAGATGAGAGAGGAGAGATGGTGTAGAAGAGAGATGAGAGATAGTGTAGAAAAGAAAGGAAAGAGGATAGAGGGTATAAAAAAGAAAGAAGAGATGAGAGATGGTGTAGAAAAGAAATGAGATAAGGTATAGAAAAGAAAGGAGAGATGAGAGAGGGGGTAGAAGAGATATGAGAGAGAGTATAAGAAAAAATAAGGGTAATATAGTAATTGGTTAATTTATAAATTATTTTACTATTCTATAAGCTACTCTAATCAGTTTATCTAAAATATTAGTTTTAAATTATAATTTAGTCCAAAAGCTTTTTTCAATAACAAAATTTTAAATTTTTTTTTAAATGTAAGTTTTGACTAAACTTATATTTTAAAAGTTAAGTTTGGAAAAAACTAAACGTAAACTTATAGTGAGGATGGTAACCTTAAACAAGCCTGAAAAAGTAAAACATAGGGTGAATAATAAGAGGAAATTAAATTAATAATTATTTGAAACTTATTATTAGATAAAATTGTAAGGAAATTAAGTGCTGGTAAATTATAAAAAATACGAATTTCAAAATCTGGTTAAATTTTAAGATATTTAAAATTATCTTAAAGTTAGCTTGGAATTAATTTTATATTCACTAGGTGTTTTAAATATAAAAAACAACAAAAGAAAATTTAGTTTAAACTATTATAAATTTTAATTAATACCCTAGTTTTAAAAAAACTTTGGACCATTTTTATTTGCCACTCGTTATCCCTGGCACACACCCATTCCCTCTTCCACCCAACCATAAGAGCTCAAGAGGTAACTCACCCTCCAATCTTTGGAAAAGATTCGTTTGGCCTTTTATGGGATTTTTCTTCGTCCTTTTCCTCCTCCTTTGTACGCGTAAATAGATGTGTCATACTAAAGGTGGGTGCGTGTGTGGGTGTGGGGCACGTGAGTTTTTGACTTTTTTCTAGAACGAAGCTTCCTAAGTCATCCCATATATTCTGATATTTTGAACTCTTGGGTGTTAGTTTTTAACAATTTTTTCTTAAAAAATAATATATATAAATATATAATATGAACTTAGTTGATATATCAAAATTTGAAAATTTTGAGAATTTTTGTAAATTAAATATTTACATGTAGTTTACTATTATAGTAAACTAATTAAATTATAAAGGGATATGGATTAAAAATAAGATTTTGGGTTTCTCTAATGATATGTTTGGTTGGAGAGTGGAACTGGAAGTAAAATTTTTCACTTCTCTCATTTGGTATGATGGAAATTATTTTCACTTCTACTTCCTTAGAGTATTTTAGTTCTATTAGAAAAGTTGATAATTGAGATGTTGGATGTAGAAGTAAAAAACTTTTTAAACTATTTTATCCCTAGTTATAAAATTCTTGGACAACTTTAACCCTTCCTAAGTTATAAAAATATTTTAAACCATTTTACCTTAAATTATGAAAAAATATTAATTTTATACTCACTTCTATCATACCAAATAAACTTTTCAAACCCCTTTCTAATATAATTTCATTTCTACTTCTACTTCTATAAAAAAACTCTTCCATCTTATCAAACGTACTTAATTATTTAGTGTGTGTTAAGAAAAGTGACTTTTATTTAGTGTGACTTTCGTAAATTTAAAATAGGATAAAAGTCAAATAGTATATTGTAGTTTATGTTTAGATTTATTTTTATAAAAAATCAGGTTAACAAATTGAAACATATTTAGATGGTAAATGAAAAAGTAAGTCTAAATATAAAGTTGACTTAAAAGGATATAGATTATATTAAATAATACATATATATGTGAGATATTTATTATATTATAAAACTATTTTGATATTAATTGGGATAATTAATAAATATTCTGAGTGTGACCTGTAGTCATTTTGAGCCTAGCCTAAGGTGGGTAATTAACTCAGTTAGTTAAAGTTAATTTTCTGAAAGTGAAAATTAATGTACGCCATAATTTTTTGAGTTGAATAATGAAACCTAATTTTCTCTGCTCACTCTCTAAGAGTTCCCTATTGGTGACAGCATTATATAAATTGTTATCACTATGCCTAATTACTAGTTGGAATAATCCTTACTTATTTCTTCTAACTGTGTTCTTTGGTTAACAGGTCTATGATTTTAATTTTAATTCTTCCAGAGATCAATTAAACTAATTGCAAGAGATAACTATCAGTTTTTCGCTATACCTCATATAGACTTCACACATATATATTATAATATGGACTGATTAGATTATATATGAGATATTTTTATTCAATATGTGATATCAGAGCTTGATTTAAGATGCCCCTTGACTTGATTATTAATTTTAATCCTCATCAGTAATAATCTAAGATATAATATGTGATATATGGAAATGTAGAGATTATAATTTTTTTAACTATGACCCATTTGCTCTTGTGTATCTGTAATATGTCAAGAGAGAAATGATCTTCAATCTCCAAAACTCCCATCGCCCTATGTCGAAACCTAAACTCAAAATGAGAGGTCAAAATTGTCATGAGAGGTCGCCAAAAAATAGAGGTTGAAGTCATCGTGAGAGGTCACCAAAAAATAGAGAATGAGGTCGTCGTAAGACCTACTAAAAATCTCTAGCTTCAAGTGTGTGGATTATATGTCTCATGGCAATGGCGCCCTCCATCTTAGTCATGAGTAAGGTTAGGTCTACCCGAATCACTGGGAAAGACCACCCGAAACGATGCGCTTCAACACTGCCCAAATACAACGTCAGGCCACATTCACTAAATGAAACAATTCGCTTTAGCTTAAACGCACTATTTCATTTAGTTACTGTGGGTTGTTGTTACATTTGTGCTATTAGTTATTTTTTCTTTTTTTTTTTCAACTTTCATTTTGGGCCACACATTTTGGACCAAAGTAATTTTTTTCTTTTCCTTTCCCCAATAGGCTTGCGGGTTTTGGGCCGAATAATTTTTTTTTCTGTTTAACTTCTGGACTTGCGTTTTAGGCCTAAACAATTTTTTTTAATGTTTCTGGAAAATGTATTTGAACTTTGTTTTTGGGCTTTTTTGGTTTTACCTAAAAAAATATTTTAGGGCATTTAATTTGATTATCCATAATGCATTTACTCAAAAAAAAGTTTTTGTGTGTCTTGTTCCTTTAAATATTGTTACATGAACTACAATAGTTAAAATAAAAATTAATGTCTTCATTATTTTGACGTTGGAAAAAGGTGTTGATAAAATTTAATTTGATTTGTTCTTTAATCGCCTATTTTGGATAATTTTTTTGGCAATTAAATTAACTATTTAATTTTTATAAAAACTTTTTGAGTTGAAATGTGTTAAACTTAATCTATTAAATATTTTTGGGTACATGAAATAGTGGGAGAATTTAAATTAAATTATTTATCACCTTTGTTGATTAAACTAATTTATTAAATGTTCCATTATGTTGTGCATATTTTGACTTCAAATGCACATTAATGATATTTGTTATTAGTATGCAATTCTTTAAGGAGTAGCAACAATATTCTTATTGACATTTGATCTAATAGTCCATAATCCACCTTCCATCAAGCTTGGCCTAGAAGTCTCATTAATGACATCATCCATAATATCATAAAGGGCCATGTTTGGCACAAATAATGGGAAAATACTTATAGGAAAAATTCTAATCCAGCCTAGTACTTATTCGGTCATTTTCACAAAATCCAGACTGTTTTATGTTCCCAATTTTTATAATATTATAGAATATGTATTCTATCATGAAAACTAGTATTTATGTTTTTCCTACAATTGAAATTGTTAGAATAAGTATTTATCTGCCAATCATCCCTTGATAAATGATAAAAATACCCATAGTGTACTTTCTTACACTATATTAACCTTAAGGGCATAATTGTCATTTTACACCTCTTTACTTCTTATTAGGCCATATACTAACTCTGATTAATCACCCCTATACTTGGATGGACATTTTTTACCTATCCAAAATGCCTTCTATCCATCTCTTGTTCATTATTACAACACATGGACATTTTTGTAATTTCACACTTTTTCTGGGTTCCTCTGGACACTTGACCATTTGACCGTTCAAATGTCTAATTGGGCATTTTTTTTATTCCATTTTGGGCCTTTATATGGGTCTAATACATTTATGGCTCAATTTCCAAGAAACCTCACTCGAAAGTATTTATCGGGTATATAATTCTACTGTAAATTCTATTAACAATTCTACATAACTCCTTTTTGAGTTCTGTCAGTTTTATAAATTTCTATATTAATTATAGGAATTTGCTGCCCAATTTCATTTGATTCCAGAAGGTCTTGTAATAATCTTTAGACTTTAAAAATTAATATCAATTATATAGGGCCTCAAATCAAAATTTTGAAAAATATGCTTGGCCCAATTTCCATTCTCTATTTGCTAGTAAAATTTGAGACAACAGCATTTCTGTGCAGTTCTGGTACAACTTTCTCATAATTACAATTTTATCCCTTGAACTTTTACTTAATTACATTTAAGTCCTCAAACTTTTTAAAATTACACTTATTGGCCTAACTTTTTTCCTTACATTTTATTTTGGCCCATAAATTTTTTTAAATTTCACTTAGGTCCTTAAACTTTATATCATCTTCAATTTAATCAATTTCCTTACTTAAATTGTAACATTTTTCTTAGAGAATCTTATGTATATTATGTACAAATTGTACATACATATCAGATAAGAAAATTGGGAATATGACATTACTCTTCCCCTTAAAATAAATTTCATCCTCGAAATTTATAATATATACATACTAAGGAGATAACTCAGGGTACATCTCCTTCACTCTTTCTTTAGCTTCCCACGTAGCTTCGTTCTTATTTAATCCTTTCCGGACCACTTTAACTAACGGAATTTGTTTATTTCATAGCTGCTTAACCTTTTGATCAATAACTCGTCTGGTCCAACTTCATAGGTCAAGTCATCTCGCAACATGATATCATCTTGTTTAATCACATGTGATGGGTCTGGAATATACTTCTTTAATTGGCAAACATGAAATACATCATGTATCTGACTGAGATTTAGGGGAAGAGCTAACTTAGAAGCCACTGACCTTATTTTGAGAGAATATGAAATGGTCATATGTATCTGGGATACAAATTCTTTAGCTTGATTGATTGTCCGGCTCCCGTGGTTATAGTCAACTTAAGAAACACATGTTCCCCTTCTTCAAACTCTAATGGTTTTCTTCTAACATGAGTATAACTTTTGTGCCTACTTTAAGCTGTCAACAATCTTTTTATGATCATATCAATCTGTGATGCACTTTGATCTACTATATTAGGACCAAGCATTCTTCTTTCACTCAACTCTAACCAGCATAATGGAGATCTATATTTACGTCTATATAGTGCCTCAAATAGGTCTATCTGAATACTAGTCTGATAACTATTGTTATACGTAAATTCTATTAGTGGTAGATGGACATCCTAACTCCCTTTGAAATCCAAAAAATAAGCTCTTAACATATCTTTTAGTGTTTAGATTGTTCTCTCAGACTGACTATCTGTCTGAGGATGATAAGATGTGCTAGACCTAAGAGTAGTATCCATCTCTTTATGCAAAGCTCTCTAGAAATTAGATGTAAATCTAGGGTCTCTGTTAGATACGATACTACTTGGGATATCATATAGTCTAACAATCTCCTTTATACACATCCTCGCCAGCTATTCTAGAGAATCTTTCTTATTTATTACTAAAAAATGAGCTGACTTTGTTAATCGATCAATTACTACCCATATTGCATTATGCTTAACTTTTGTCATGGGTAGTCCTTCAACAAAATCTATGGCAATATTGTCCCATTTCCACTTAGGAATATCGAGAGGTTGTAACTTTCCTACTAGTTTATGATGTTCAATTTTTACTTTTTGGCATGTCAAACATTTGGATAAATGAGCCACAACATCTTTCTTTAATCCAGGCCACCAAAATAGACTTTTAATATCATGATACATCTTGGTCATACCTGGATGTATTGTATATCGACTTTTATGTGCTTCATCTAAAATTTTCTCTCTTAATCCCATGGTATTAGTGATATACGATCTTCCCCTAAACTGTAGCACCTTATCTTGAGAGATCTCAAAATGACATGACCGAGAAATTTGACTTCTTGAAGTCAAAACTCACATTTACTAATCTTAGCATAGAGTTATTTTTCTTTAAGAATACTAAAGACAATTATCAATTGCCTTTTATGATCTTCAGTAGATTTAGAGTACACCAGGATATCATCAATGAAGACTATAACAAATTTATCCAGGTAGGGCCTAAAGATTCTATTAATGCAATCCATAAAAATTACAGGCGCATTCGTCAGACCAAAAGGAAACACAAGAAATTCAAAATGGCTATAACCAGACCTAAAAGTAGTCTTTGAAATATCATCTGATTTAATCCTGAGTTGGTGATAGCCTGATCTCAAATCAATCTTAGAGAATAAACTTGCTCCAGTCAACTCATCTAGCAGGTCATCAATTCTGGGAAGAGGGTACTTATTCTTAATAGTAATATTATTCAACTCCTTATAATCGATATACAATCTTAGACTGCCATCCTTATTCTTAACGAATAATATTGGAGCACCCCATGGTAAAACACTAGGTCAGATGAAATCCTTCTCTAAATTCTCCTCAATTTGTTTCTTTAACTCCATCATCTTGTTAGGGACCATACGATATGGAGCCTTAGATACTAGTCAAGCTCTAGGTACAATATCAATTGTAAACTCTACTTCTTGTTTAGGAGGTAATCCCTGAATCTTTTTTTGGAAAAACTTCAGGAAATTCCTTGACCACTAGAATCCCTTCAATCCTTTCTTCTACTTTTGTTTGAACATAAAAGAAAATCACATACCCTTGACATCCTTTCTGCAAACATTTATCTTCCTGATCCTCTGTTATAAAATTCAACCTTACTTCTGAACTCAAATCTATTGCCTTTGGACTAAGAACTAAGGTCTTATTCTTACAGTCTAGCATCACATTATTAGAAGATAACCAGTTTAATTCAATTATGACATCAATCTCCTAGAAAGGCATACATATTAAGTTTAGAGTAGTGACATATCGAACAACACTATTTAGGCAGATATCAGATATAACTACTCTAGAATTTGTAGAAGTTGTCACACATATATTATAATACAACTTGCTAATTGTAAGGCCTAGGCATTCAGCATATTTATAAGAAACAAAGGAATAACTTACACCCGAATCAAACATAGCAATCACAGAGTGATTATTGAGATAAATTGTACCTTGGATCATTTCGACTGACTTCTAAGCATCTTCACGTGTAAGTGCGAACACTCAACCTTGAGTTTGTGGCCTTTGATTATTCATTACTTGAAGACAATCCTTAGAGAAATGTCCAAGTTTTCCTCAAGTATAACACACATTCTATCCCATCAAACATGGCCTAACACCATGATTCTTTTTGCACTTATCACATATCAAAATCTTGAGTCTCGGTTGCCAACATTGCCTCAAAAGTTTCCTCGATTAGGCCTTCTATTTTGCCATTACTTTTTGCTCTTTTTATAGCTACTACCACTAGCAACATTGTAGCTTTGACTGGTCTTTTTAGGGGTAACAGTTCCCCTGCTTACTGGATTAAATAACATTTGATGATTAAGGCTATTTTCAATTAGCCGGAATGCTTCTACTACTTTGTTAAATTGATTGTACTATTGGGGTATCATATTTTCCTTCAATATAGCATTTAGTCCCCTAATCATTCTCTTTGTCATCTATCGTTCATCATCCACTTGTCAAAGATATGTGGAGTATTAATAAAGATGAATAAACTTATCCAGATACTCATCAAATGACTCCATCTCTCCTTGCCTCAGCACAAGGAATTCAACTTCCCATTCATCACGTACCGACTGAGGAAAATATTTCTCATAGCATTGTTCAAGAAATACTTCCCATGTAATAGGAATATTCCTTGCTTATAGCAATAGCTTAGTGTTCTTCCACTACCGGTTGCATCTTTTTCCAGCTGATAAATGGCCATCTGAGCCTTTCTTTCAGATGGACAATCAAGCACCTTGAAAATCTTTTCTAATCGACTGATCCAGTTCTTCACCATTTGAACATCAAATGTCCCTTCAAATGTTGGAGGATTGTGCTTGGAAAATTTTGTCATCCACTGCTGGATACCAATTGGATCCACCACCGGCTCAGCTTGCCTAGGTGGCTCTACTAGATGCTGCACAGCTTCCAATTCCATATTAACTGCTCTTGTAGGTTATAGCTATTATAAATTATCTACAGTTGCTGCTGATACTACTGCTCTGTATAAGACTGATAAAGGAAAGATGTTTGTAAAAGATTATGATGATAAATAGAGAGGAAATATGATGATTAGATAAAGATATAGAGAAGAGGGACTAAACTGAATAGTCTAAATGCTCTATGGTAAACAATATAAAGTGAAAATAAACTTTGGGCCATTAAGTTAATTATGAAAAGTTGAGGGCTTAAAGTGTAATTTTCAAAAGTTATGGGACAAAATGGTAATTATGGAAAATTGAGTTGAAAAGGCCCAAAAATACCCTAAATCAGATTAGTCTCAAATATTCCTATTAAATAGAGAAAATTATTCTGATCAGTTTAATGTAACACATAATTTTGATTTGAGGTCCCAAAAATTGATATTAATTTCTGAAGAAAGAAAAATTAATATAGTATCCTCTGGATCTCATAATCAAATAAAATTTAGCAGTACATTCTTATAATTAATATAAAAATTTATGAAACTAACAAATCTAAAAAAGGAGTTTTGTATAATTTATTATGAAATTTATAGTAGATTAAAACACCCGATAAATGCGTTTCAGGAGAATTTCTCGAGAGTTGAGCCCATAAAAGTAGTGGATCTTGTAGAGGGCCCAAAATGACACCTTATAGGGCCAATAATATTCTTAGATAAGTATGTGGGTCATGGCTAATAAAGACCAGAAAACTATAAAATTATAAAAATGCCATTAAATGTGCCACTGTGTTGTGTCAATGAGCCAGAGATAGACGAAGCGCATTTTAGTCATTTGACTAAGGTTAAACGGTCAAAGAGAGTTTCTAGAATAGTTGACCAAGGTCAAGGAATACTCTTGATGATGTGTGAAAAGATGATAATGTCCTTGAGATATTAAAGTTAAATCAGACACCGATAAAGGGTTTTGAGAAAACGTAAGGAATTGGTATTATGACTTATGGGTCTCAAAAAATTATGAGACTTAGTAGGGAATTCATTTTATATTAGAATGAATTTTTAAAAATGTTAGAACCATTAAAAGAGGTGTCTAACATTTATTTCAAGATCAGGATAATTTAATGATATTGGTATAAGGAAAATGGCTTGGGATTTATCTTAATTAGCTATTGGACCCATGGAAGGCTCAAGATTTCATCCTAGGGTAGGACAATAAGTCCCAAAAGTTGTCTTGGAGCCCAAGTCCAATAATAAATAATTTATGAATTTTTGAAAAAAGGAAAAAAAGAGATAATGAAGAATTAAGGTTTTGCACATGGTGGGTCCCATAAGCTTTACACATGGCACCAATAAGAGGAAAGGAAGATTATCCCATGTGTCAAAATGTAATAAAATAATAGAAGAATTAACCTAATGATGATTAAGTTTAATTAATTCTAAAAACTAACTAATCAAATTCAAGATTAAGTCATTGTAATAATTAGGAAAAGTGAGGATATTATGGACCCAAGGTGACAAAGTTCTAGCTATAAATAATCCCATTCAAAACTATGGCCTAAGTATACCCTTGGACAAACTCTTGTAGTTTGAAAACTCAACCAAGATAAAGGCAATTCAAGGCACTTAGAGATCACGGTAGTCAAGGCATAAGGTATGTGATCCCTCCTAATTTATTTAAATGTGTCTTGGAAGGGTAAAATATAGGTTTTAGTGGTTGAAAATTTCATTAAACCTAGAGTATGCTTGCTGCCCAAATTGTAAGATGAAGGAGGAAGAAGGAAATAAAGGTAGAATAAGGTGATTAAGGTTTAAGTAAGTTGGTTTTGATGATTAGTTATTGAAATAAGTTGTACTCTTGACTCTGTCATTGATGGAGGCATTTAGCCTAGGTCTGTTTTGGACCAAGAAGAAAGAATTTCAATGATATAATGTTTATGTTGAATTTAAATGATGATTTTGTGTAGGATTGGACATGTTTGGAACTTTAGAAGCATTGTATTAGAAAGTTGTAATTTTAAGTCTTCTCTATTACTATTCACACACATGAATAGTGATTGAAATTTTATAATTTTGATGCTTCCAATGGTTTTAAAATAAAAAATTGTGTGGGATAAAGTAGAGAAACAAGTATTGGAAGCATTGGAACAAAATGAGAATTTTTGAAAGAATTATGTACGTGCTTTCAGTTCTATCCAACAGGCCATGAAGGAGCTATAATTTCATGATTTTAAGTTCTTAAATAGATTTAGAACATGAAATTTTGTAAGATAAAGTCAAGACACATTAATTCAAAGGACAAGACAATTAACTACAAATTAAGAAAGATAGGGGTTAATTGATTACTTTAAGTTTAATGTCCTTATATGCTAATTAAGAGGAATCATGATGAATGAATGAATATATGAGGTTTAGGATTTTATTTGTGTATACAAGAAGATAATCTTACTTCAAGGAAAGATGATAAGAAAGAGGATAAGGAAAAAGTAAAGCATTAAGGTAGTAAACTTATCCTAAACTTGTATGTATTGAATGTTATGCTTAGTTATGCTATGACTATGTTGAATTGTGTTGTATATGTGTTTATGATTGAAGCTATATTTCTGTGATTACTTTGGCTAATTGTACTTCATATGTTACATGGAAGCATGTATATTACACAATGTTAACACTTTCACAAGCAATCACAAGTATTTACATTAATGCATGCATTGTTTAGTACCGTTTATTATTGAGATTTCCCTAGAAATCTCATTCCATCCATGTAATCCCAATCCTAGCAGGTTTGTTATTGAAGCATGAAGAGAAGCTAGGGATTTAATAGTATAAATGTTATGTGAAGAATTGTTATATGTAGTGTTGCTATATGACCAATATAAGTAGTGATGGTCATGATATAATGAAAAATAGTAAATGATGAGATAAATGTATAAAATTTTATAGAAATTTAATTAACATGTCAATCTTTGTTTTGACACCAAGAACACCTTATTTTGATATCTGTACGAAGAGAATGAATTTTCCAAATGAAGGGACCAGAATCTATTTTTAGAATTTTTGACCAAATGAATAGTAATATTTGACAAATAAAATGTATTAATTGACTAAGCATTTGGTCTAGAAATTATTTTTTCCTTAAATTTCAAGATGTTATCTTCACATAGCCTTTTGAACCACATTATTTTAATTTTTCTAGAATTAATTATGATTTTTTAAAGTTCGTAGCTAAATCTACAATACGATATGAATAGTAACTTCGAGAAGAGTAAAATTTTTAGATTTAACTAATGGATTTCCAAGGTATTGTAAGTAGTTCTAAATGCTACTGAATGGTCCCTAAGACATACGAAAGTAAAGATGTTTTATTTTGGTATCAAAATGTCATATCCTTATTTTCACCTTCAGTTATGCTCAATTGGAAGTAACTTGAATAAATTAAATACCTTTTTGCTTTAGAAACATGAATTTTCAATAAAATTCTTCTTGGGTACTGTTCATTTAGTAATCCAAGATACATACCTAAATTTGAAAATTCATAATTAAATCTAGAAAAAATAAAATGGAGTGGTTCCAATTTCTAATGGAAGCTCTTTCATTGAACTTTGAAGGAAAAATATAAAATTGAGGTTTCATTGCCCAAATGAAATTAGTTTATTCATTGAAAAATACTATTCATTTGGTAAATCTGGAAGTTCCAATTTCTTTGCTTTAATTTCAAAAATTCATTTCTCCTTGGTTACTTATCCAAATGAAACGTTACCCATGGATTTAAAGCTCCAAATGTTTTATTTAAGTCTATAAAATTTCGTATAATTTTTTTTTCCATTTACTATTTGAAAATAGTGCTTGAACCTCATAGCCTCTGGTTGCTTGTTTTATCTCATTCCACTTAGGTCTTTGAACTTTCTATTATTTTCAATTTAATCCCTTTCCTTCCTTGAATTGCTACATTTTTCTTAGAGAATCTCATGTATATTACGTACAAACTGTACATACATATCAGATAAAAAAATTGGGGATATGACATTTCTCTCCCCCTTAAAATAAAATTTGTCCTCAAAATTTACAATATATGCATACTAAGTAAATAATTCAGGATATATCTCCTTCATTATTTCCTCTTCTTCCCACATAGCTTTACTCTCAATTAATCATTTCCATACCACTTTAACTAACAAAATTTGTTTATTTCGTAGTTGCTTAACCTTTCGATCAATAACTCGTATTAGTCCAACTTCATAGGTCAGGTCATCTCACAACATGATATCATCTTGTTCAATCGCATGCGATGAGTCTAGAACATACTTCTTTAATTGAAAAATATGAAATACATCATATATCTGGCTGAGATTTGGGGGAAGAGCTAACTTATAAGCCACTGATCCTATCTTTGAGAGAATTTGAAATGATCCTATATATCTGGGATGTAACTTCTTTACCTTGATTGATCATCCGGCTCCCGTAATTGGAGTCAACTTAAGAAACACATGTTCTCCTTTTTTAAACTCCAATGGTTTTCTTTTGACATTAGCATAACTTTTCTATCTACTTTGAGCCGTCAACAATCTTTTCCTAATCATATCCATCTGTTCTACAGTTTGATCTACTATATCATGACCAAACATTCCTCTCGCGCTCAACTCTAACCAACATAATGGAGATCTATACTTACGTATGTAGAATGCTTTAAATGGGACCATTTGAATACTAGTATGATAACTATTGTTATAAGTAAATTCTATTAATGGAAGATGGACATCCCAACTTCATTTGAAATCCAAAACACAAGCTCTTAGCATATCTTCTAGTGTCTAGATTGTTCTTTTGGACTGACCATCAGTTTGAGGATGATAAGATGTGTTAAACCTGAGAGTAGTGTCAATTTCTTTATGCAAGGCTATCTAGAAATTAGATGTAAAGCTAGGATCTCTGTTAGATACGATACTACTTAGGCCACTATGAAGTCTAACAATCTCTTTTATATACAATTTTGCTACCTTTTCTAGAGAATCTCTCTTATTTATTGCTAGGAAATGAGCTAACTTTGTCAATCGATCAATTACTACCCATATTACATCTGTTTAGTGGGTTATAGGTAGTCCTTCTATAAAATCCATGACAATACTGTCCCATTTCCACTAATAAATCTAATATTTTGATCCAAATGCCCTTACCTTATAGGATTGGACTAATATCATGGATCATATTTTGACTACCATAGAGACTTGGAGAGTAGGGTTGGATCGTTATTTTAATGAAGAACCATATGATAGTATACCGAACTGGATTTTCATGATAAAAGAGTTTATTAAAAAGAAGTTTTAAGAAAGAATAGTGTGACGTGATACTTATGAATGATAATATTATGTATGTACATAAATGATGTAGAATAAATATGTATGACAATGTATGTGCATGATGTTACCAAACTTGTTTGTATACAATGTTATGAATGAAGTACATGTTATGTTATTTATCTTATTTCCTCTCATATCTAGATAATAAAATGAAATGGTATGAACAAGAAGAGCTATTCTATCAACATAACCTCAAAATCCAGTAGATATTAATCAGTTAATGTTAGAACACTTAAGAAACAATAAAAGATGGTAAAGGAAACTAGAGCAACTCAAGCTCGTAGTGACTAGGAAAGAGTTGATGTTATAACCATACTAGCAAAAGTTGTAGATAATTTAAGACAGCCAGAGCCTACAGGAGTAGTTAATATGGAACCAGAAGTGGTGTAGTAACCAGCAGAGCCACCTAGGCAAGTTGAGCTAGTGGTTGATCCTATTGGTATCCAACAGTGGATGACAAAATTTTGCAAGCATAATCCTCCAATATTTGAAGGGACATTTGATGCTCAAATGGCAGAGAACTAGATTAGTCGATTGGAAAAGATTTTTAAGGGGATTGATTGTCCATCTGAAAGTAAGGCTCAGATGGCCATTTATCAGCTGGAAAAAGATGCAAACCGATAGTAGAAGAATACTAAGCTATTGCTGCGGGCAAGGAATATTCCTATTACATGGGAAGTGTTTCTTGAACAATTCTATGAGAAATATTTTCCTTAGTCGGTACGTGATGAACAGGAAGCTAAATTTCTTATGCTAACGCAAAGAGAGAAAGAGCCATTTGATGAGTATCTCGCTAAGTTTATTTGTCTTTCTTAATATTCCATGTATTTTTGACAAGTGGATGATGAACGATGGATGACAGAGAGAAGGATTGGGGGATTGAATTCTATATTGAAGGAAAATATGACGCCCCAACAGTATAGTCAATTTAACAAAGCAGTGGAGGCATGCCGACTAATTAAAAATAGCCTGAATCATCAAACATTATTTAAGCCAGTAAGCAGGGGAACTGTTACTCCTCAAAAGACTAGTCAAAGCCACAATGTTGCTAGTGGTAGGAGTTATAAAAAGAGAAAAATGCAATGACATAATAGAAGGCTAATCAAGGAAAATTTTAAGGTAATGTTGGTCGTGTTTGATGGGACAGAATGTGTGTTATACGTATGAAAATCTTGGACATTTCTCTAAGGATTATCCTCAAGCAGTGAATAATCAAAGGCCATAAACTCAAGGTCGAGTGTTCACACTTATACATGAAGATGATCAAAAGTCAGCCGAAATGATCTAAGGTATAATTTATCTCAATAATCACTCTGTGATTGCTCTATTTGATTCTGGTGAAAGTAATTCCTTTTTTTCTTATGAATGTGTTGAATGCCTAGGCCTTACAATTAACAAGTTACATTATGCTATATGTGTGATAACTCCTACAAATGCTAAAGTAGTTACATCTAATGTCTACCTAAATAGTGTTGTTTGGTATTAACATTGTTGCACTATTCTATACTTAATATGTATGCCTTTCTGGGAGATTGATGTCATAATTGGATTAAACTGGTTATCTTCTAATAATATGATGCTGGACTATAAGAACAAGACCTTAGTTCTTAGTCCAAAGGCAATGCATTTGAGTTTGAAAGTAAGGCTAAATTTTATAATAGAGGCTCAGGCAGATAAATGTTTGCGAAAAGAATGTCAAGGGGATATGATTTTCTTTTCTATTCAAACAATAGTAGAAGAAGGGATTCCAGTGGTCAAGGATTATCCTTAGTATTCTTAAAGACAAGCAACTCTACACTAAGCCTAGTAAATGTGAGTTTTGGCTTCAAGAAGTCAAATTTCATGATCATGTCATATCCTATGAAAAGGTAGCTGTAGATCCTAGCAAAGTTGAAGTGGCATTAAGCTAGGAGCAGCCACAAACACTGACAGAGACTAGAACTTTTCTGGGCTTAGTAGGGTATTATAGAATATTTATTAAGGAGTTTTCTCGAATTGCTTTACAGTTGATTAAGTTGACCAGAAAGAATTAATCGTTCAAGTGGGATGAGAAGGCGAGGGTAGTTTTCAAGAATTGGAACAAAAGTTATCCACTACTCCCGTGCTGATTATTCTAGATCCTACCCAGACCTATGTGGTCTATACTTATGCTAGTAATCAAGGGTTGAGATGGGTGTTAATACAATAAAGTAGAGTAGTAGCCTACACTTCTCGACAGTTAAAGCTGCATGAAGAGAATTATCCCACTCATGATCTGGAGCTTGCAGCAGTAGTTTATGCTGTCAAGATTTGGAGACATTATTTGTGTGGAGCAACTATAAAATTGTACTGTGACCACAAGAGTCTAAAGTATCTGCATTACCAAAAAGAATTGACTGTGAGACACGTAGATGGATGGAATTGTTGGAAGATTATAATTTCCAAATTAAATACCATTCTTGAAAGGCAAATGTTGTAGCTGATACTTTAAGTAGGAAGGTGGTGCAACTCGCAAATATGATGATTAAAGAACTGAAACTAGTAGAAGATATCAGAGATTGGAGTATCTTATATCAGATACAGATCATAGAGAATCTTTATAGAGGAGTGCAAGTATGAGCTTTCATTGAGGATGAGATAAAAGAAGCTTAGAAGTATAAGAAGGGAAAATAAATTTTTGAGATCTCTCAAGATAAGGTGCTACGGTTTAGAGGAAGACCATATATCCCTAATGCCATGGGATTAAGAGAGAAAATTTTAGGTGAAGCATATAAAAGTCGATATACAGTACATCCAGGTATCACCAAGATGTATCATGATGTTAAAAGTATAGTTTGGTAGCCTGGATTAAATAAGGATGTTGTGGCTTATGTATCCAAATGTTTGACATACCAAAAAGTAAAAATTGAACATCAGAAGCCAGCAGAAAAGTTACAACCTCTCGATATTCTTGAGTATAAATGGAACAGTATTGCCATGGATTTTGTTAAAGGACTACCTATGACACCAGTTAAGCATGATGCAATATGGGTAGTAATTGATCGATTAACAAAGTCAGCTCATTTTCTAGCAATAAATAAGAAAGATTCTCTGGAAAAACTGGCAAGGTTGTATATAAAGGAGACTGTTAGACTACATGGTATCCCAAGTAGTATTGTATTTGACAGAGACCCTAGATTTACATCTAATTTATGGAGAGATTGACATAAAGAGATGGGCACTACTCTTAGGTTTAGCATAGCTTATCATCCTCAAACATATGGTCAGTCCGAGAGAACAATCCAAATACTAGAAGATATGTTAAGAGCTTGTGTTTTGGATTTCAAAGGGAGTTGGAATGTCCATCTGCCACTAATAGAATTTACGTACAACAATAGTTATCAGACTAGTATTCAGATAGCCCCATTTGAAGCATTCTATGGATGTAAGTGTAGATCTCCATTAGGCTAGTTAGAGTTGAGTGAAAGAAGAATGTTTGGTCCTGATATAGTAGATCGAATTGCAGTACAAATTGATATGATCATTAAAAGTTTGTTGATAGGTTAAAGTAGGCAGAAAAGTCATGATGATGTTAGAAGAAAACTATTGGATTCTGAAGAAGGGGAACATGTGTTTCTTAAGTTGACTCCAATCATGGGAGCCAGACGATCAATCAAGGTGAAGAAATTGCATCCCATATACATAGGATTATTTGATATTGTCTCAAAAATAGGGTCGGTGGCTTATAAGTTAGCTCTTCCTCTAAATCTCAATCAAATACATGATGTATTTCATGTTTCCTAATTAAAGTATGTTCCAGACTCATCACATGTGATTGAACAAGATGATATCACGTTGTAAGATAACTTAACCTATGAAGTTGGACTAAGATGAGTTATTGATCAAAAGGTTAAGCACCTACGAAATAAACAAATTATGTTAGTTAAAGTGGTCTGGAAAGGATTAACTGAGAATGAAGTTATGTGGGAAGAAAAAGAAGAATGAAGGAGATGTACCTTGGGTTATATCCTTAGTATGTATATATTGTAAATTTCAAGGGAAAAATTTATTTTAAGGGGAGAAAAATGTCATATCCCCAATTTTCTTATATGATATATATGTACAATTTGTACGTAAATACATGAGATTCTCTAAGAAAAATATTACAATTCAAGGAAGGAAAGGGATTAAATTGAAAATGATAGAAAGTTTAAGGACCTAAATGTAATTAAGTAAAAGTTCAAGGGGCAAAATCGTAATTATAAGTAAGTTATGCCAGAAAAGACCCATAACTGCCTGAAAATGCTGTAGTCCCAAATTTTACCATCAAATAGAGAATGAAAATTAGGTAAGGCATATGTTTTAAAATTTTGATTTGAGGCCCTATATAATTGATATTAATTTTTAAAGCCAGAGATTATTATAGATCTTCTAGATTTCTTAATCAGATAAAATTGGATAGTAAATTCTCATAATTAATATAGAAATTTATAAAATTGATAGAGCTCAAAAATGGGTCATGAAGTATTTTTAATAGAATTTATAGTAGAATTATATACTCGATAAATACTTTTGGGAGAGGTTTCTTGGGAATTGAGCCATAAAAGTATTGAACCCATATAGAGGCCTAAAATGGTGTCTAAAAGGCCCAATAAGATATTTGAACAGTCAAATGGGCCAGCGTCCAGGGGAACCCCGAAAAGGTATGAAATTACGAAAATGCTCCTATGTTGTAATAAAAAACAAGAGATGGATGGAGGGCATTTTGGTCATTTTGAACAGGTAAAAAACGTCCAGCCAAGTACATGGGTGATTAATCAGTTTATGCATTAATGTTAATATTTGTGCTTGCTTGTGATTGTGTCAACATAATATAATGAAAATGCTACCATGTTACATATGAAATACAATTGGCCAAAGTAAACATAGAAATAGAGTATCTATCAAATACATATATGCCACAACAATTCAGATAATTATAGTACCATATTACATTTCAACACATATAAGTCTAGGTTATTTTACTACCTCACATGCTTGACTTCCTGCTACCTCTTGCTTCTTACTTGTCCTTGATGTGCAGCTACCCTCTTTAAGTACACCATTCAAATCCTAACATCACATTATCATCCATTCATTACAATCTAACTTCTCTTGGACATTGAGCTTACTTAACTAAAATAACTTTCCTAAATCTTTACTAATTAACTTGGCCTTTGAATCTATTAATGTCTTGACTTTATCCTACACAATTTGGCCTTCTGAATCCATTTATGAACTCAGAATTCCAAAATTCTAGCAATTATACAATGTTCTAGACAAAACCGAAATTGTCTCATTTGTTTCTAAAAATTCTCGTTTTGATTCCAATGCTTCCAATACTCCTTTCTCTACTTTATCCCACACAAATTTTCATTTTAAAACTGTTGGAAGCATCAAAATAATAAAATTTTAATCACTGTTCATGAGTGTGAATGGTAATAGAGAAGACTTCAAAAATTCATCTTTCAATACTAATGCTTATAAGTTTCAAAACCTATCCAATCCAACACAAAATCATCTTCTAAATTCACTGGAAGCATTATATCATTGAAATTCTATATCTTTTTATCCAAAAACTATTGGCCAAAGGGTCTCAACCATGATAAAGTCAAGAATATCAACTTGATTAAATAACTAATCATCTAACTAACTTATCTAATATTAATTTCTTAGTTCTAACTTTAACTTCTTCTTTCTTCTTTCTTCTTTCATCTAGGGTTTTGGAAAGAATATATACCCTAGATAATTTTCCATTTTTCTTCCATAGAAACCCTAAGTTCAAATGTCCAAATTAAAGAAAAATAAGTTCTGATAGATTACTTACCTTAATCCTTAGCTATCTTGAACTTTAATTTGGACCTTGTATTGCTTTTTGTCTTAGCTTGTTTTTGATTTGAGCAGCACCTCCCCATTATTCCTAGTGTATTGCGTCAAGTGAAGAGAAGGGAGGGATATTTATAGACTTCAAGTCATGAAAATAAATGGCAAAGATCACTTTGTATAATATTTAATCCAATGATCCATATTTGCTCTTGAAACTTAGGCTTGCCTCCAATCCAAATTTGGATAAAATCACATGTTAAAAATCTTCTCCGTCCTTGCTTTGGACCCCATGTGTGCTGCCATGTAGGATCCACCATTTGCAAAACTCTAATCTTTCTCTTAAAGCCTCCTTAATTTTCTTTTATTTTCTCTTTCAAAAATTCATAAATTATCCATTATTTGACTTGGGCTCCAAAAAGACTTTTAGAACTTATTGGGCCTCTCTTGGGTCTAATTGCTAATTGGCATAAATTCCAAGGCACTTCCTATATCGATATCCTTAAATTGCCCTTATTTTTGAGATAAATTGTATTTAACTCTTTTATTGGTCCTAAAAATTTTTAAAATTTATTTTAATATAAAATAAATTTTCTACAAAGTCTCATAATTTTTTTAGACTCAGAAATCCTGATAAAAATTATATACATTTCTTTACACTATTTATCAGTATCCTTTTTTACCTTAAATTTCATAATTAATTCTATAGGACTCCTTTCTGATTTCTGTTAGTTTCATAAATTCTTACTTTAATTATAAGAATTTACTAAAAAAATTTATCTGATTATAAGGTCACTGCAATAATTGTTAAACTTCAAAAATTAATATTAATTTATCAAGCCCTTAAATAAAAATTCTGAGAAATATTCTTGGCCTGATTACCATTATCTATTTATTGATAAAATTTGAAATAAAAATATTTTTGGGCAGTTTAGGGCATTTTCTGGCTCAATTTTCTCATAATTATCATTTGTCCCTAAACTCTTAAAAATTACACTTTAATCCCTCAACTTTTCAAAATTTCACTTAATGACTCATGACTTGTGTATACTTCCATTTTGTACCATGAAACTTTTAGACTTTTTAGTTTAGTCCCTCTCTCTTCAAAATAACCATTATTCCCTTGAAACTTTCTAAAATTATAATTTTACCCCAATTTGGGCTTAACAACGTAAATCATTCTTTTGAGGTCTTTAGCTTAACCCTAGTCCTGTAACTAACTTCTTTTCTCTTTCTATGCCTAGGAGACTCTTCTGTAGTCTCAAACTTATTTATATATTTTTTCCTAGGGACTTTTACTATTTATAATTTCATCCATGAACTTTCACTATTTACAATTTTGTCCCTAAACTTTTATTATTTACAGTTTGGTCCCTAAACATCATTTGTATATTTTTGGACTTTTACTCAAAGGGGTCTAGTAGCCTACCTATTTTAGGCTACATACTGGGCTTCTAGGCCTAAAAATTAGGATATGACATTCTCGCCTTAAAACAAATTTTGTCATCAAAATTTAATGGTTAAATCTTTATTCATACCTTGATGAAGAGTTTGTCTGAGGTAAATGTCCTTTACATTTTATAACTTTTCCTGACTTTTCTACTATCTTGTAAAACTTTAGGCATTCCTACCGAACTTTTTGGCCATTTACGCCTTTTCACATAACATCCCAGGAGTCACCCATCCTTAGGCTATACTTGTCTAAACATGCTTAACTGAAAAGTGCTAATAAAAGTCTAAAGCGCTAGTACTAACAGACTCTAACCTTAGTACTTTACTATCTTAAACCCTTCTCATACAATCTCTTTTGGGTCTGTCTGGCTTTTATTCTCATTATCTGTAGCCTCATCTTAAGGATCTCTTTGTTCTTACTTGACTCCTTCTCATATCTTAGAAGATATTTTTCTTCCTTAGGCATACTACCTACTGACTATTTTGATAACCGACATTTTAATTATCAAAAGAAACTCAGCTAACCAATAATAGAGGGAAGCTAACCTAGGTTAATTCACAATGAGCCTAAATAGATACTAAAGTACCTAATTAATCCAATGAGCCAATTATTAACAAATTAATGCAATGATCTATGAGATGAGATTTTTGAACAAATTTTGAATGTAAATCCTATGTTACTATTTATGATTTTAGGTGTTTATGATGATGACATGAATCAATGATAAATGTGTTCCCTTAAAGATTACCTTACCTTCATTATCCATAAAGTATGAGGTGTTAATTAGTTAAATTAGAATGTGTTAGCTAACAACTTGCCAGCTAAATCTCAATCAAAGCTACAACTCTCAGATATTGAATAGAGAAATATTAATTCTTCAACTCAAGAGATAGAAGAAGATGAATTATACAGATATAATTGTACTCTATTATAGAAATCCCTAATTAACCATAACTAAGTCCAACTAGTTCAAGGGTGATGATTAATTAAAGCTCAATTAAACATAATTAGAAAATCTAACTCGATTCCCTAATGTTCATTATCTACTAACTATAATTGAATCAATAAAACCAGAATTAACTACGTTAACTCGATACAATCAAATATAAATTAAAGACACAAATAAAACTCCATGTTTTAGATCAAGGATTTTGGTTCAACATCATCTCTAAGAGAGTCCAATAGATCTAGCCTTCTATTACTGTTAAGACTTCAATAGTAATAGCAAAACCAGCAGCAAACATGGTAAATGTAGAAGGAGAAGATGAAGATGAAAGTGATAAGTTTCACTAGTTCTCTTGCCCAGAACAGAGCAAAAGTGCAAATGAGAGAATAGATATAAAATGACTTATGAAGTAGAGTTTTAGATTAGAATGGATTGTGCCTAATAGAAGCTCAAAGGGGGATATGATAAATAATCTCTAATATGTGCAGATGATGTGAATATATAATAGAAGTGTGGAATAAGTGATATGGTCTGAATGGAGTGAATGACAGCTAGAATCAATGTATTATGCAAGGTATGTCATCTACATGCCATCATGTGCATGAATCTGTTAGCTAATCTCCTCTATTCAACATGTGCCATTTACATTTTATTAGCTTTCCCCTCTATGTGATTTTTGTTGTAGCACATGTATGATCCTTACTTCAGCACATGCTTCTATTCTATCTATTAAGTCCAGCTGTTAAACAAACCAATCTGTTTCATTCTCACTCCTTTTTCCATTTCAGTTACAGCATCAAGTTGACTTGGTGCTTAATGAGTATTTCCTGCAATAGAAATTTTAAAAAATAGAGTATCAAATTAATCATTAGAATTATATCAATTAATTCCCAACTGTTCCAATTTTATATTATTAATTAATTGCTTAACATATTGATAAATAAGGACAAAAATCAATAATAAAACTCTCTTTAAACACACTAAAATCAATACAAATAAGAGTTTATCAATTTACCTACACTTAGCTTTTGCACTCTGAGCAAACTTATGGATCAAAATTGAAATTCAAACACATATGTCTAGCAAAATTGGCAAAATAGATTCAGCATAAGTACTTGCATTCATCAATATTTTCCTTTCAATTGGCAATAGTCCAAACTAATCTCATTTCAATCAAAGAATCTAACTCATGTAATTAAATCATAGTAAGCAACTAGGTTGAGATTTCATCACAATATACAATGTTTCACTAACTCTCTTATTAAGGTAATTTTCACTCAACCATTTAGCTTAGGCTTTCCATAGGCTTATAACCATCATACATCTGCACCGCTAAATGCCATAAGGGATATAAATCAAAGGGTCTTTATTAGGGTTGTAATATTGGAAAGGGTAAATGATGAAATGAAAATGCATGTCAATGATTAATGAAATACTGTACATGATCTTACTTCTTCAAGCTATTTCAACACTTAATCACAATTTCAACTGTGCAACTACAGAAAGTATCAAGTCACTAATTAACTTTCTTTCATACAAGTTGTATATCACATTTTTTTCATCTAGTCTATATCTTTCTTTTCTCTTTCTTCTTTTTTTTCTTTGTACTTTTCTTTGTGTTTTTTTCCTTTCAATTATTGAACCAAATAACAAGTACATTGAAGTTTAGATATTCAACAAGTGGTACAACTTAATAGTTATTTCATAATTAAAGACTTATTACAGGGACAATTATCTTGTACAATGTTCATTAATCAAGGATAGATTTTTTTTTAAAAAAAAAGTGAAGGTCTCAAAGGGTTTAAGCAAAAAGATTTAATTTTTATGTGGCTCCTGTTTGGTCAAAAGGGTTTTGAAAGAAATGCCTTATCATATTCACAATTCCAAGAAGCTAATATGGTTTTGAATCAATGATTGAGATAAGTTCTGCAAAGTTACCAAATTAGATGGTGTCACACAATATAAATAAATATATGTTAGAGTCTCAAAATCCTTCTATCTGGCTTACTCACCCTAATTTACTCATCATGATAAGATTACATGAATATTAAATTACATACGTGAGACTAATAATTCATGATGCACAATTTCCAGTAGTAAACCAATGAAACAAGCAACTCACACTTCATCAAGTTTGCCAATGTTCAAAAGTATATGTTCAAAGTTCAATTTAAATCCATAACAGTAAATTCTAATGACTAAGCAACAATCAAAATGAAATAGAAGGATTTTTCAGTAGAGGATTAGTTGTAGTCACAACAAAAAGGACATCAAGTTGTGACTATTTTATATAGAGAAGAAATCTTGAGAAAATAAGGAATATTGGCCACGACAGAAATAGAGACTAGTTGTGACTAATAATCACAGAGAGTAAACTTGATAACCACACATTCTCTGGTCACAATCCAAATATAAATCTAGTCACAACGAAAATTCACAAAGAGTTACAGTAGTGACAAAGGTAATCACAAATCATGACTGCACATAACAGATAGGTAAACTCTAGAAAATATGAACTTCTGGTCACGACAAAAATATGTAATGGTCGCAACTAATCGCACACATTAGTCTTGAAAGAACAACATAAGGTCATGATTAAAAGATACAAAATCACAGCAATTATCTAATTTTTATTCACCCCTTTCACACACTAAAGTTCATCCTCCCCCACACTTAGTTTCAACATTTTCCTCAATGTGAAGAACTAATGAAAACATACAAAGGCAGAAGTAATAGAAACTAAACCAGAATCTAAGATGAATTCAAGAGAGTATCTATCTACCCCTACTAACTTGGTATCCTCCCCCACACTCAATAAAAAAAATAACAATTTAAGTATATAAGTAAAACTATGTAAAATAGACTATTATAAGTGGGGAAACAAAGAAGGAGACAACCTGAATATCATAGGGGTTTGAAGTTCTCTTTGTCTAGCTTCATCAAATGTACATCCACCTTGAATTGTTTGAGATGCATAAGAAATAATAGGAGAAAACTTATAAATTTTCTACTACAAAATAGCAGTTTGTTATGTTCAGCAAGAAATGCATATTTCAGACTCCTTAGAAATTGTTTGAGCTCAATATCTGGTGGTTGAATCACTGATGGAATTAACTTCTTAGGCTTAACTCTAGATGTGTTATTCTCTGAGTTCTACGTCAACCCAGCACCACACATAGCAGTAACTCCTATCTTACAATTCAATTTGGGTTCCATAAGTTGATTGCGTAAGAGTGCTCCCAAAACACCTCTAAAAAAGAAATGAAATTTTAGGTGCATAATAATCCTTAGAAATTCCCAATTTAGAAGTAAATTCAAAATTAAAATTGATACTTCTTATATTGCATAATTCAGCAACTTGTGATGGTTTAAGCTTTAAAGTTCCAGCAGTGCAATTATGTTGATGTTAGATAATATCCTTCAATTTCTATAGCCCTGAAATGTCTAAAAATTCTAAGTTAAAGCCCTTATAAATAGGGCTAGAATGTAGGATATTATAACTATTAAATTTAGAACTCCCTAGCTCAGCAATTCTATCTTCTTGTCTCTTAAAGTGTGCTACAATATCCTTGCCCTACAGTTCTATTAAATCTGCCATAAATCATTTTGGACATAGCTCATCACTTAAAATAGTGTGGTTAGTTCCAAAGGAAGAAATAGTAGATAAAGATGAAGAAAAATCACCCATAGTAGGAAGCCATCAATCAATTTTATAATTAATGCATAACACATCACCATTAGATCAAGAAAAATAAGAGAAATCACTGGAGGAGTAAGAAGTAGAAGGTTCTTTAACTTTATCATCATTATCAAACTCACAAATATCATCACACTCATTTTCAAGCAATGTATCAATCATTTTAAGTCCTAGGAGAGAATAATCCTGAAGTAGGTGTTTATACATGTTAAACTGAATTATGTGCCCACCAAATTCTATTCTAATAATTCCATCTTTCATACAAATCATGGTGTTAGCTATCCTAAAGAATGACCTTCCTAGAATAAGGGTACTATCATTAAGAGAAGCATTTGACATATCCAAAACATAAAAGTCAACAGGAAAAATAAGATCCTTAACTTGAACTAAAATGTCTTCTAAGATTCCCTTATGATTTATAATACTCTTATTATCCAATTGAGCTAACACACTAGTTGGTTTAATCAAATTCATTTATAGAGAACAATAAACTAAGCTTGGCATCACATTAATAGTATAACCTAAATCTAATAATGCTCTAGGAACAGTTATCTTGCCATTTGTACAAGGAATAGAAAATGCACTTGGATCTTGACACTTAATTGGAAGTTAAGATTTGAAAAGTGCTAAAGCTTTATGTCCTACTAACACCAGTTCATTAGGTTTATATATTTTCTTGTGTGTCCAACTGTCCTTCAAACACTTTGCATATTCTAGCACTCTTTAAACCCTTTCCAGCATAGGCACATTTACTTCAATCGTGCTAAAAAAAATTAAGTACTTCCTTGTCCTGCTCCTCTTAGGCTTTCCTCTTACTACTCATGAATTTCATTGGGATAGGTAAATCTTTTAGTTTACTTCTTTCTTAGTTGAATCAAAATTTGTTTCTTTCTACTTGAGCTCTAAATTTATTGCTGTTTGAGTTTCTTCAGTTGTGTCCACTCTATGATTTATTAACTCATAATCCATAGCCTAAAGTAGCTCAGTTTCCTTGTTGTTTGGCTATCCACAACCTTCAAAATCTTGTGCAGAATCAATTTGAATTTATGTAAGATCAAATGTAACATTTTTCTCCTCAAGGAGTTGTGCTTCCTTCTTGCTTACAGACTTCTTAATGCTATTCATCATTATACTACTAGAATCAATATCTATCTTACATTCCTCTTCATTTTTAGCATCTATAACTTGCTCTCCAACTTGATTTCCACCTTTTAAACTTATATCATCACAGATTTGGGGTTAACAACTGTATTTGAAGGTAGATTTCCATTGATTCTTGCCTAAACTATGATACATAGCCATTCATGTTAGAAGCTTTGATTTCCCACTATTTTATTTTGCTCTCATAGCAAACTTAGAATTTTGTCCCCACTAGGTCGTTCGCCACTGTAGATCTCAAGTCCTTGAAGTTAGAGCTAAAGTTTATGTTTATGGAGTTTATATTTGAGTTCATCACATTAATGCTCTTGATCATCTCATATATACCATCATCCTTTATAGCAGTAGGTACTTTCATAGCTCTAGAAGATTCAACCACATGCTTGTCATTGTTGAATATGTTTGGCCCAAAATTCCTATCTCTACCTCCATCCTTCTATCTAAAATTGGAATGATCTCTACATCCTTTATTATATGTGTTAGAGTATGGATTCCTTTGTGGATACTAATTTGGTTTTCCCTAATATATGGCTGATATATCTTCATGGTGTGAGGACAATTGATATTTGTATGCATAAGAGAAGAACAAAATTGATAACTAAGAGCAAATAGATCTTGGGAGTTTGGGCTTTAAACATGTGATTGCTCAATTGAGCTGCTAAATTGTTGATATGAGCATTCATAGCAGTAACTTGAGAAGATAAGCTATTATAATCTCAAAAAAAACCTTACAAAGACCTCATAGACTTACCTAACAAGATAACCCTCATATTGCTGGTCATTATTTGCTATCTTCTTAATCAAGTTCCATGATTTATCAGGAGTCAAGTCATCAATGGAACCCCCAATAGCTGCATCCAAATTATTTTTGCACGCAATGGGTAACCTAAATGAAAATACTACACCAAATGCTCACTTGAAATCTGGTGGTATATACATCTAGCTAGCAGCTCTTGAAACCTTCCCCAAAACTCATAGAAAGACCCTTGAGCAAATTGTTTTGCAACAAAGATTTCCTTTCTTAATGTAGCAGTCTTAGAAGTAGGGAAATATCTCTCTAAGAAAGCATTCCTTAAGTTATTCCAGGAGTCCAAGGCTTGAGGTGTATAATGTGACAACATATAAAACCATTCATTTACCTTTCCTTCAAGTGTAAAATAGAATACTTGTCTCTGCATAACATCTATGTCAGCACCTATAGGTTTCATGGATGAACAAACCCATTGCATTATCTTCAAATATTTGAAAGGATCCTTACTTGTCAATCTATAAAACTTTGGTAAGTTACTTAACAAATGACATTTCAGCTCAAAATTAACATCTAAAGTAGGACAAGTGCCAAAAGGATCAAAGTTTGCATTAGAAAAAGTGAGTTCTCTTATGCTCCTATGTGCCCTTCTACTATTCATGTTATTCTCTTGTCACTCATTTTGATTATTCTAATTATGAGTATGAGCTTCACCCTTATTAACATGCTCTATAACAAAATGATTGTCTAAGATATCACCAGAAGAACTAAGTTCAACAATAGATGCAACACTAGCTTGATTTAAGATTTTAGTTTTTGTAATTTGCTTAAATGTTCAATTGATTTCTTTGTCCAAAGGAAAGAAGTCAGAGCTTCTGGTCATGCAAATCATACTCAACAATTATGTAAGATATCAAGTATATCACACATGCAGCAATTTTAAAAATTGAGATTAGGCAATCACATTACAAAAATCTCAGGTCACGACGCAACAATATTTTAGTCGCAACTAACAATCATAGAGAGCAGAGATTGCGAAAAAAATGAACTTCAAGTCATGACTGTTAGTCACAGAGAGTAAAATTTTTTAATCAAGATTCTTGGTGGCGACCAAATATCACTTTGGTTGTAACTAAAAATCATAGAGAGCAAATGCTTGAAATTAGAAATTTTTTGTTATGACCAAAAGTCACTCTAGTCATGACTAAAAATCACAGAAAGTATATATGAATTAAACACTAATTTGTGGTTATGACTAAGTGTCAATTTGGATGTGATTAGAAATCATAGAGAATAAAACTTATGGATAAAGAGTTTTGGTTGTGAAGAAGCACTCCGGTCGTGACTAAAAATTATAGAGAGCAAATTTGAGTTAAATAATAATCTTAGGTTATGACCAAAGGTGTATCTGGTCACGATTAAAAATTATAGAGACTCTTGTAACTCAATTTCTTGCATTATAATCGTGACTAAATAGGTAGTTGGTCATGACTCAGAGAAAAAAACACTAAATTCACATAAAAACTAAAATACCTATCTACTTTTTATTTTTTTGAGGCCCAGTAGATTACTTAGGAAACCTTAACAAGGTTCCCTAGCAACGGTGCCATTTTGATAACTGTCATTTTAATTATAAAAAAACTAAGCTAACCAATAGTAGAGTAAACCTAACCTAGGTCGATTCACAAAGAGTCTAAATGGATGATGCTAAAGTACCTAATTAATCCAATGAGCCACAAATTAACAAATTCATGCAATGATTTGTGAGATGAGATGTTTGAACAAATTTCAAATGTAAATCCTATGCTAATATTTATGATTTTAAGTGTTTATGATGATAAAATAAATCAATGACAATGTGTTCCCTTGTAGATTACCTTACATTCATTATCCACAAAATATGAGGAATTAATTAGTTGAATTAGAATATATTAGCTAACAACTCACCATCTAAATTTCAATCAAAGCTACAACTCACAGACAGTGAACAGAGAAATATGAATCATTCAACTCAAGACATAGAAGAAGATGAATTAAACATATACAATTGTACTATGTTAAAGAATTACTCAAACTAACCATAACCAAGTCCAACTAGTTTAAGGGTGAGGATTAATCAAAGCTCAATTAAATATAATCAAGAAATCCAACTCGGTTATCTAATGTTCATTATCTACTAACTATAATTGAATCAATAAAACTATAATTAACTACATCAACTCGATACAATTAAATCTGAATTAAAGACATAATTGAAACTCCCTATTTCAGATCAAGAATTATTGTTCAGCATCATCTCCAAGAGAGCACAATGGATCTAGCCTTCCATTGCTATCAAGACTTCATCAGCAACATCAAAATAGCAGCAGACCTGGTAAGTATAAAAGGAGAAGATAAAGATGGAAGTGATAAGTTCCTCTGATTTTCCTGCCCAAAACAAAGCAGAAGTGCATATTAGAGAATGGAGATAGAATAGTGTTATGGAGTGGAGTGTGAGAGTGGAATGGATTATGCCTAATGGAAGCTTAAAGGGGCCGATTAATGATCTTTGATGTGTGCAGATAACGTGAATATAAAAGAGAAGTGTGGAATGAGTTATGTGATCTAAATGGAGTGAATGGCAGCTAGAATGAATATGTGATGCAAGGTGTGTCATCTGCATGCCATGGTATGCATTCTATTATCTTTCCCTCCATGTGATTTCTGTTACAGCACATGTGTGATCCTTACTTCAGCACATGCTTCTATTTTATCTATTAAGTCTAGCTATAACACAGACTAATCTGTTTCATTCTTACTCCTCTTTCTAGTTTAGTTACAGCAGCAAGTTGACTTGGTGCTTAATGAGCATTTCCTGCAATAGGAATTTAAAAGAAATAGATTATTTATCCAAATAATCACTATAATTATATCAATTAATTACCAACTATTCTAATTTTATATTATTAATTAATTTCTCAATATATTGATAAATAGGGACAAAAATCAATAATAAAACTCTCTTTAAACACACTAAAATCAATACAAATAAGAGTTTATTACTTACAGACTTATAACTACTAGTACTCAGGACTGAAAAATTTAACTATATTAATTTTATTCCTTATTCGTGTAAGAAGATTCTAAGTTCAGTCTATAATAATAAGGCTATCTAAAATTAACATCGTGGGTACTCTCTCTGTTCAGAGTTACCCAACTTGTAAGGCTTCCTTACCTTAAACTTGTTATTGGTAATCATCTTTTTAAAGAAATATTGTACTTATACTCATACTTTTCCTTTCCCTAGGCTAGGTCTACTGTGACCCTCAGGATCTACTGTGATCAACCATACGCCTTTTCAAAATCTAACTGCGACCCTAGAATTCTATTCTCTGTGAGCTATGCTAGGATCTAATCGCAACCCTACTACGATTTTGTTATACTGTAGCCTTATCTCTGGAAGACCTAAAACCAACAAACTAAGTTACAAATTTAGCCACTTCTACTTAATTGGTACTTGAACTGATAATTCTCTAAGACTAATCATAGAATCCAATATTATCTATTAAGACTTTACTCATTTCCTTTATCACTCAGGAATTTCTCATATCATTCTTATCTTTCATAACTTTGCTATATATAGTATTGTAGAGAGCTACACAGGCTTTACCATGCACGTAACTATTATAATCTATATATCTCCTCTAGTAGACATGGCTCTAACATGAGTTATATTGTCTATTTTCCTGGTTCTATCTCAAGAGTGATATGACTTTATCACAAGAGCAATCTAGCTCTATTGCAAGTGCATTAACTTTGTTCATAATATATCATTCATGCATCTTATCCCTATAAAAGAGATATGTCTTGAGTACTTTAATCATATGTCTATAGGTCTGTTGATAAAATTTCTCTAATATCATTCTTTGTCTAATTGACTATCATTGTCTTATCTTATACTCTTATTCTAATCTTTGGGGATTAACTGGCTAACTATCTCATTTACCACAATTTTTATTGCTTTATCATTACTAAGTTAAATTATCCAATTGCATATTATATGGTATAGGAGCAACATAACTTCCTCATAACTTTGTTATCATATATACTCTACTCTGCATGTAATGTGAAATAGAGTATTCATTCATTATAGCATACTCTAACATGCATAATGTGCAAGAAGATGCAATCATTTAAGCATACTCTAACATGCGTGTCATCATATGACAACTGCAAGGAGATGTAACTATTCATTATAACTTATGGTAACATAAGTCATACCATCATTACATAATTTGCTCAATTATCCATTATACACACATTATAATTAAACAATTAATTAGGTAAACTTTAAGGCATTCTTTCCTCTCTCACATTATCTACTAGATCTTGATCATTTATTCAGGAACATGAGAAACTACTTATCTAACTTAGGCTGTCGCGTTAACCTCCTACTAGGGTATAGACTCCACACTTCACTCTATATCTGACTCTTGATCATTACTCTTTCTTAAATAGGGGAGTCTTTTTATCTTTTAAATTGTGGCTACCTTTCTCTGTTTAAACATCATAAACCTTTTCCTAATCTTGCATACATCTACTGCCTCTGCAACTACCAGGAAGAAATTCTTTCTTTGTAACAAGGAATTTAATCCTCGAACTAACTCTCACTCTTTCAACTCTCACTGTTCATATGGGTAAACTTAGCTAAGTATTCATCAAAGGGTTTCTCTTTACCTGCTTTAACACTTAGTATCACGCTCATCTCTATCTAACTAACAGAAATGCTTCTCAGAAAACTACTTAAGAAAAATTTCTCAGGTGAACAGATCAGTCTCCATCTATAGATTAACTTTTATATCTCTCTACTATCTCTTAACTTCTTCTATCTATATATTAGTTCCAGTCTATTATTGACTAGACTGTGGTTCCTTTTTGATATATTTCTTGATCTAGGAGAACTTGATTCTTATGGATTTCATTCATCATCTACTACAATTACTTTTGCTATCTTGGGTGATCTACCCTAGATATGTTAGGTTATTGTTTCTTTGTGATATGATTCGTGTGTTTCAGGAACATTAGCTCTCTATCTATTAACCATAATGTCTCTAACTTTAGGCCACATACTAGACTCATTTCTAGACAAGTCTCAATCTAACTTCTGACTCTTTTGTTCAGTCAAGACTAGCTAAACAAAAACTTTCGTAACATAGATCTACTCCTGGTGATCACACAGAGGATCTATGATAGGCTCAAATTGTCGTTGCTTGATCCATCAAAATAATGATTGCACACGATAATATAATATAAGGCACAACCCTATCGTTCTTCTCAAGTAGCTTTTTTATTGGAATCTTAGCAAATGGATGAGCAAAGCTATTGAAAACAATGAGTAACAACATGAGTTTTAGGTTTGATTGAATATTGATTCAATAAAATAAGCAGGCAGTAAAGTAAATATTTTTGTATTTTTAATTAAGAGGAAAATTAGTTGAATTGTGAAAGAAATATGTTAAGAAGGACTCGTGATGATAAAAAGTATATGTGTCCTTGTGCTTAATTTGATATGGGAGTTTTGAAATCATTAAGTCTAAAATAAAACTTCAATCAATCGACTGAGTCCAATGCATAAATGGTTCTTGAACTTCTTTAATCAAAGCTAGTTTAAAAACTTCTTCATGCATTGTTGAAAACCACTAAGTGTATAACTAAATCAGATGACGATAATGCCCTCAAATGATTATTGTCACATCCTACTTTTTCTCTATCTGTATAATACTGATAGTGGAAAGAGGTTTGGAAAAGATTGTGATGATGAATATAAAGAAAAAATAATGATTAGACAAAGGTATAAAGATGAGGGACTAAAATAAAAAGTTTAGAAATTTTATGGTGCAAAGTGTAATTTTCAAAAGTTCAAGAGCAAAATAGTAATTATGAGAAAGTTGAACCGAAAAAGGCCCAAAAATGCCCAAAATTATATTAGTCCCAAATTTTTTCAGTAAATAGAGAAAATTATTATGATCAGTTTAACGCAACACAGAATTTTGATGTGAGATCCCAAAAAATTTATATTAATTTTTAAAGAAAAGAAAATTAATACAATATCCTCTGGACCTCATAATCAAATTAAATTTGGCATTAAATTCCTATAATTAATATAAGAATTTATGAAACTGACAAAGCTTGAAAAGAAGTTCTGTAGAATTTATTATAGAATTTACAGTGGATTAAAACACCTCGTAAGTATGTTTCTAGGGAATTTCTCAGGAGTTTAGCCCATGAAGGTAGTGGACCATGTAGAGGGCCCAAATGGCACCTTATAGACCTAATAATATTTTTAGATAAGTATGTAGGCCAGGGCTAATAAAGTCAGGGAAAAATATAAATTACGAAAATGCCACTGAGTATGCCACTGTTATGTCAATGAGCCAGATATAAATGAAGGGTATTTTGGTCATTTGACTAAGGTTAGACAGTCAAGGAGAGTTCCTAAAATATTTGACTAAGGTCAAGGAATACTTTGATGAGGTGTGAAAAGACAATAATGCCCTTTGAGAAATTAAAGTGAAATCGGACACCGATAAAGGGTTTTGAAGAAATATAGGTAATTTTTATCAAGACTTGTGGGTCTCTAAAAATTATGAGACTTTGAATATTTTATATTAGAATGAATTTCTAAATATGTTAGAACCATTAAAAGAGGTGTCTAGCATTTATTTCAAAATAAGGATATTTGTATAAGGAAAGTGGCTTGGGATTTGTGCCAATTAGCTATTGAACCCAAGGAATGTCTTGGGCATTCCAATATTTCATCCTAGGGCAGCCCAATAAGTCTTAAAAGTTGTCTTGGGGCCCAAGTCTAATAGTGAATGATTTATGAATTTTTGAAAAAGAAAAGAAAAAGGAATAAAGTGAGAATTAGGGTTTGCACATGGTGGGACCCACACACCCTCACACATGGTGTCCAAGACAAGGGGAGGAGAATATTTTTATCATGTGAACTTATATCAAGTTGGCTTGGTGGGTAAATTTGATATAAGAGCAATTATGAGCCATTAGATTAAATAATACACAAAGTGATCTTGGCCATTCATTTTCCATGAGATTTTTCTATAAATACCCCCATATTTCAGCTTCAAAACTGTGGCATGAGAACCCTTGGTGAACCTCTTGCAAAATGAAAACTCAAGCTAAGACAAAGAAGATTCAAGGTACCAAAGTTCAAGCAAGCTAGAGATTAAAAGGTAAGCTTATTTTCCTTTGATTTGGGAGCTTAAACATAGGGTTTTTATGCGAGAAAGTTGAGTTTTCTCTAAGGTGTATGTGCTATCCAAAAACCTTAAATGAAAGGAGAAAGAAGAAATTAAAGTTAGAGATATGTGATTGAAGCTTAAACAAACTAGTTAAGTGATTAACTGTTGAATCAAGTTGATACTCTTGACTTTGTATGGTTGAACCATTTCAATATGCACTATTCATGATAGAAGGATATGGAATTTCCATGATCTAATGCTTCTATTAAATTCATATGATAATTTTGTGTAGGATTGGATAGGTTTTGAACCTTAAAAGCATTGTAATTCCAAGTTGTAGTTTTGAAGTTCTTCTCTGTTACTATTCACTCACATGAAAAGTGATTGGAATTTCATGATTTTGATGATTCCAATAGTTTTAAAATAAAAAGTTGTGTGGGATAAAGCGAAAAAACAAGTATGAGAAGCATTGGAATCAAAATGAGAATTTTTGAAAGAACTATGTACATATTTTTAGTTCTATCCAGCAGGCCATGAAGGAGCTATAATTTCGTGATTCTAAGTTCATAAATAGATTTAGAAGATGAAATTATGTAGGGTAAAGTCAAGACATCAATTGATTAAAAACCCAAGTCTATTAGCTAAGATTAAAGAAAGTTAATGTAGTTAAATGAGCTCAATGTTCAAGAGGAAGTTAGATTGTAATGGATGAATTATTATGTGATGTTAGGATTTGATTGTGAATTTCAAGGAGGAAGCCACACATCAAAAAGAAGTAAGAAGAAAGAGGCAAGGTTAAAGTGAAAGAAATCAAGTAAGTGAGGTAGTAAACTTATCCTAAACTTGTATATATTGAATGTTATGCTTGGTTGTGCTATGGCTTAGTTAAATTGTATTGCATATGTATTTATGATTGAAGCTCTGTTTCTATGGTTACTTTGGCCAATTGTATTTCATATGTTCCATGGAAGCATGCATATGACACAATGTTAACACTTTCACAAGCAAGCACATGTATTTACATTAATGCATGCCTTGTTTAGTACCGTTTGCTATTGAGATTTCCCCAGAAATCTCACTCCCTCCATGTAATCCTAATCCAATAGGTTTATTAATGATGAAAGAGGATGAAGAAGCATGAAGAGAAGTTAGGGATTGGATAATGTAAATGTTTTATGATGAATGTATAAATAGTTGCAAGTAATAATGTTATATGACATGGTTGAGCTACAATGCTAATGATGTAATGAAGAATAGTAAATGATAGAATAAATGTATGACAATTTACAAACATTTATTTAATGTTTCAAGCTTTGTTTTGACACTAAGAATGCCTTATTTTGATGTCTATACAAAGAGAACATATTTTCCAAAGTAAGGGACCATAATCTATTTTTAGAATTTTTGACCAAATGAACAGTAATTTTGACGAATAAACTGTATTAATTTTTCTAGGCATTTGGTCTGAAAATTATTTTTCCCTTATATTTCAAGATGTTATCTTCATAAATTTTTTTAACCACTTCATTTTGATATTTCTAGAATTAATTATGATTTTTTGAAGTTCATCGCCAAATCTGGAATACCATATGAACAATAACTCGAGAAGAGTAAAAATTCCAGATTTAGCTAATGGACTTCCAAGGTCTTGTAAGTGGTTCTAAATGCTACTGAATAGTCCCTAAGATGTACGAAAATAAGGATATTTCAATTAACAATCAACAACTATAGACTTCAAGCAATTCAATTAAACATAAACAATTGTTGATAATAGTCCAACTATCCAAAAATCAAAACTAAAATATTTATATTAAAATCAACAATCTTATCATCCAATGTCAATTACATATATCTAATATGAGAATAATCAATTGATATTTAATCCCTATTCATATAATAAAATCCCTAAATCTAGAAATGTTAAAACATGAAATAGGTACAAATTAAGATAGAAAACTCTTAAATATAGTCCATGAACTCAAGATATGATATCCATCACCAAAAGACTAAAGATCTAGCCTCTCACAGCTCCTACTATGCTTCCATCCTACCTAGAAATGATGCCATGAAGAATGCATAAAAAGGTGATGGAAAAGTCAAGAGAAAGATGGTAAAAGTGGATTAATTGATGTAGAAATGTGAAAATCTGTGGAAAGATCAATAAAAATGGAAGGTGTGAATGGAGGTAGTAGAGAGAATGAGCAGTTGCTTCCTAGCCAAATCTAGTAAAAATCCAGCATCCCCTTATCTGACTGCTCTTCCTCCCTTTAATTCCAGAATGACCTAATAAAAAACGCGTAACTTCACTAATTATCCCTTTTGGTCATGGCCATATCCATATTTTAGTCATGACCTATAAACATAGACACACTTCCTAGAAGAATTGAGGTCACGAACTATAGACACTTAGGTCACGACTAAAGATCACAGAAGCTGGCTTACTTGATTTGGTCCTCTTTGTCTTGTGAATTCTTTTCTGCTCACATTAGTCCTTGTTTCTCCTCCAAAATACCTGCAATTTAAAATCAAAGCTCACTGTAAAAGTCTAACTAATTAAATAACAACATATATGTAGTTTAGAATAGTTAATTTATCATTTTACCATTTAATCAGCACATTACCATACACAATCATGTATTACCACAAAAAGCACAATTATAGGCATAAAATAAATGGTAAATTGTCACAAAACCCTTAAAATATCGTAAAAACCATATACAATTTGTATCCTATAAATCCACTTCTGAACATCTTCTTAAACTGATCTTCTGTCTCTGTATCTCGTATCATCCACCTTGTAAGTACCCCGTGGTTATCCTTCAGTTAATAAACTTCAACAAGGTTGGTACCTTTATTCTTGTTGTTTCCATAACATCTGGTCTCTGTGTATCCCAGTCGCAACTGTAGTATTGGATAGTCATGACTCCTATTCTCTGTGAACTTTCGTCATGGCCATCTTACTCAACTCATCATGACCATATAGCTCTGTATTCTTTTGTGGTGACCAAAGATCTTCTCCCTTCATGACCTGAACTCCTCTGTGCATATTAGTCATGACCTATGACCTAACTCATTGCAACCTCACTTCTTTGTGACTGCTAATTGTGACCTAAATACCTTCATGTTGTGACTTGGACATACCTTTCCTTAAATATTCTCTTTCTAATGATATATGACCAGTCTCTACTCTACTTAACTATACTGTCTGATGCCAGAAATTTTGCTCTAATACCAAAATGTAATATCCTTATTTTTCTACATCTTAGTGACCATTCAGTAGCATTTAAAATCACTTACATGACCTTTGAAGTCTATAGCTAAATCTGGAATTTTGCTCTTCTCGAGTTACTGTTCATATGGTATTTCCATATTAGGTGACGAACTTCAAAAAATCATAATTAATTTTAGAAAAATTAAAATAAAGCTATTCAAAAAGATACGTAAGGCTAACATAATAAAATTTAAGGAAAAATATACTTTCTCAAACAAATTGACGAGTTAACTAAGTCAACTCTGATGTCAAATGTTACTGTTTATATAATCAAAATTTCTAAAAAATAGTTTATGGTCCCAACTTTGAAATTTTCATTCTCCTTACATAGAAATCAGAATAAGGCATACTTGGTGTCAAAATAAAGCTTGACATGTTATCTAACTACTGGTAAATTATCATATATTTATTCCGTCATTTACTATTTTTTATTATATCACGAACATTGCTGCTCAAACTGGTCATATAACATCATCAAATATAACAATTTATACACTCATCATATAACACTTATATTATCCAATCTCTAATTTATCTCCATGCTTCTTCATATTCTTTCATCATTCATGAACCTATTGGGATTGGGATTATATGGAGGGGTAAGATTTCTGGGGAAATCTAAGTAGTAAATAGTACTAAATAGTGTATACATTGATGCTAATGTTTGTGCTCGCTTATGATTGTGTCAACATAATGTAATGAACACGCTACCATGTTACATATGAAACAAAATTGGTCAAATTAAACATAGAAACATAATATCTATCAAATTCATATATGCCACAATAATTCACATAGCCATAGCACCATAACACATTACCTTCAACGCATACAAGTGTAGGTTAGTTTATTACCTCACATGATTGACTTCCCTCTACCTCTTGGTTCTTACTCCTCCTTGATGTGTGGCTACTCTCTTTGAGCACACCAACCAAATCCTAACATCTCATTATCATCCATTCATTACAATATAACTTCTCTTGAACATTGAGCTTAACTAAAATAACTTGCCCTAATATTTACTAATTGACTTGTCCTTTGAATCAATTGATGTTTTGACCTTACCCTACACAATTTGGCCTTTTGAATCCATTTATGGACTTAAAATTCCCAAATTCTAGTAACTACACATGTTCTAGATAGAACTAAAATATGTCATATTTGTTTTCAAAAATTCTCATTTTGATTCCAATACTTCCAATACTCATTTCTCTATTTTATCCCACAAAATTTTTCATTTTAAAGCCATTGGAAGCATCAAAATCATGAAATTCTAATCATTATCATGTGTGTAAATAGTAATAGAGAAGACTTCAAAAATTCATCTTTCAAATGCAAGGCTTCCAACTAAAAAGTCAAGAATATCAACTTGATTCAATAACCTATCATCCAAACTATACTAATCTCTTAGTTATAACTTTAACTTCTTCTTTCTTCTTTCGTTTAGACTTTTGGATAACATATATACTCTAGATAATTTCCCATTTGTATTTCATAAAAATCCTAAGTTCAAGACTTCAAGTTAAAGAAAAATAAGCTAGGATAGATTACTTATCTTAATCCCTATCTAGCTTAAACTTTAGACCTTGGATTTCTCTTTGTCTTGGCTTGGTTTTTATTTGAGTAGCACCCCCTATTGTTCATAGTGTATGGCATCAAGTGAAGAGAAGGGAGGGGTATTTATAGACTTCAAGGTATGAAAATGAATGGTCAATATCACTTTATGCACTATTTAATCCAATGGTTCACATTTGCTATTGAAACTTGGCTTGCCTTCTAAGCCAAATTTGGATTAAATTTCATGTTAAAAAGCTTCTCCGTGCTTGCTTTGGACGCCATGTGCCTTGTGAGGTCTACAATGTGTAAAACTCTAATCTCTTAGTTACAATTTTACTCCTGCATGTGTTTAACATTGTAAATCATCATTTTGAGGTCTTTAGCTTAACCCTATACCTGTAACTAACCTCTTTTCTCTTTTTATGCCTAGGAGACTCTTCTGAAGTCTCTAACTTATTTATATATTTGCCCCAAGGACTTTTACTATTTATAATTTTATCTCTAAACTTTTATTATATACAATTTAGTCCTTGAATATCATTTGTATATTTTTTAGACTTTTGCTCAAAGGGGTATGGTAGCTTACCTATTTCAGGCTACATACTGAGCCTATAAGTCTAAAAATTGGGATATGACACTCAAGATTGTGTAATTAATCTTTAGGCCAATAAGAGTGTACTCTGATAATGCAAAAATGATGGCTATAGCGAACAATAAAAAGAATAAAAGTCAAAAAAAGTTTGTCAAAATTAAATTCCTATACTTAAAAGAAAGAGTTCATGATAGCCAAGTTTCGGTTGAATGCATCAGTATATTAGATATGCTAGTTGATCCTTTGACTAAAGGATTGAAGATGAATATTTTTGTCACACATGTACCTCATATAGGACATCATCCTTCATTTAATTAGTGGAGGAATAAGCAATGAAATCAAATTTTTGGTTTATCAATTCTAATTTATGACTCTATACATTTGTGATATTGAAATTGGTAAATATTGAGACAAAAACCAAATGAACATTGAGTTCATACATAAAGCGATACCTATTAAGTAATGATGCTACCTGTAATACATGAAGGTAATACTCAATAGAAGAGGACTTATCGTCATAATTCTTGTAGTATGATATTAGTTAACCTTGACAGGGTAATGATATTGAGTATACAGGTCAAGTGAGAGAATGTGAGATATATTATAAAACCATTTATATATTAATTAGGATAATTAATAAATATTCTGAGTATGGCCCATAGTCATTTTAAGCCAAGTCCAAGGTGCGTAATTAACTCAGTTAATTAAAGTTAATTTTATGATAGTGGAAATTAATGTATGACATAATTTTTTGAGTTGAAGAGCGAAACCTAATTTTCTCTGCTCACTCTCTGAGGGTTCTCCATTGGTAATAGTAGTACTCAAGTTACTATCACTGTGCCTAATTACTAACTAAAAGAATCCTTACTTATTTCTTCTAACTATGTTCTTTGGTTAATGAGTCTCTGATTTTAATTCCAGCTCTTTCTCATATCAACTAAGCTAATGGTGAGGGTAACTATAAGTCTTCCGCTACATCTCATATAGACTTCACACACATATATATGTTATAATCTGGACTGATTAGACTATGTATGAGATGTTTTTATCCCACAATTTATATATGTAATGTTGTGATAATTTGAAGAGAAATATTAAAATTAAAATTATAAAAATGAAGACTTAAAAAAGAGGTTGATATCAAAAATTTAAATCTTTCTACAACAATATTAAATGACGATAAAATCTAATTAAGAATCATATTAAATAAAAGAATATAATTAAATAATCTCATTTAATAAAAAATAACCCCTCTCCAGAACCCCAGTGCATCTTCATTTCATCTTTTTCATCCATGGGACTATGCGTAGAAAGCTCTACTAATGTCAGAGCATAAAGAGGAAAGATGAGAGGGGTACCACAATGATGCAATTCAATCTCATAAGCCAAAAAAAGTGGATTAAGCTTCATCGTGCGATAAAGGATAAAATTACTTTTAGTGTTGCTAATATAAACATATGAAATTATACTATCGTACGTTTCTAAATTTTAAACACACGTTTGCTTCCAAAATACTCATCCAAACAAAGCCTTATAGTAGTTTTAGGTTATATATTACTCCCTCTACTTCTTAATATAAGAGTTAGTTTAGAGTTGAATTTGATCGTAAATATAAGAATATAATTGTTATAAATATGTGTGGATGACTATAACCCTTAACTCTTGGGATTCCTCTTAGGATTCTATCTTCTCTTAATGTCACAAACTCATAACATCCTCAATGAATTACTTGAGAGGGGTTTCTTGTTAATGCCATTATATTCATCTTTATTCTTTTGTAACCTTAGGTTTAGTCTTTAATAATTGGGGCCTACAAATAGAGGTTATATACAAGGCATTTGTACAAGGATGAATATACAAGTGAATGAAGAATACTCCTTGTCTTCTCTCTCAATCTCTTGTTTTGTTATTTCTTTCCCCTCTAACTTCTTCATTTTTCTCTCATTTTTATAATACGTTATCAACATGAGTTTGCTCTGAAAATTTAAGGTATGAATTTCTTACAAATTTATATATTCTTATGTTATGTACAATGGTACCTTATATTAGCTTACCTTTACTCAATTGTGGAGTGAAATTTTAATTATATATATTTGCTACCTATCATATTATTCTTTTGTTATCATGTTGTTTTTTTAGTTTTCTTATTGCATTATATATCTATGTTTTATATTGTTTTATTTTTTTTTGTTTCTTATATATTTAATGGCTCATATACTAAGAATTATTGTTTTACATTTTCATTTCTTTTATTATTCTATTCATACCTTTATATATATACATATTATTTATTGTCTTTTCTTTATAATTATTGTAGCAATGGTTATTGTACTCACATATATTATAATAACTACTTGCATATATGCATAGCAAATATTATGTTATATTAATATATAATTCACAAATACATAAACATATATATATTATTTATATTGCAATAACCCTTATGTATTATGTTTTAATAGATTTATTTATTTATTTATTTATTGTTTATTTCTATATATGTTGATATTATAATTTTCTGTTATTAAATGGTCAGAAGCCATAATATGTTTTTTATTAAATGACCAAAAGTCATATCACTTTTTATAATAGTTCTTTGATAAAAGAGCATCTTATGGTTCTTATAGATGGCATGATAGACTAAAATATTATAATAATTTGATAATCTAATTATTACAAATATCAAAGCCCTGAAGGCTAATGATTGAAATATTTAATTGTACAAAAGAGCTTGTAGCTTTGGAAGATTTTTGCTATGGTCCCGAATATCAATATCTAGAAAAATTAATGATTTGCTATTAAAAGCAATAGAGCATAACCAGAAGATGACTATAAGTCATATAAAAACAACAAATGTTATAATATGACTAGAAGTCATACAGATAAAAAGTAAATGTTAAAATGTGACCGGAAGTCATATAGATAAATTTGTATCAATTTATAGAAATTAAATGTTAAAATTAGTGATGACACTAAAAGGACCAAGGGATTTATCAAAAGTAATTATATTCCTAATATAATAAATTGTGGAGACTAAAGATGACTTCAGTGTTGAGTTTAAACTCATATATTTGTGCACAACCATATAGTATGATGATCTTAATTGGTGGTATAAGTGAATCCAATGAAAGTATATGGAGGCTGAGTTTGATGATATTTATGAATATAGTTAGGGTTGTGAGGTTGTACTAAATGCTCAAGAGGGGGTCATGGTGATTATAAACACCAATGATGATATTTATGGATCATTTATGTGATTTGGACCTTTCACTACAAGTACATGTTTTGATTTTAATACACATAATTGTTGTGGCAGTGGAATGTTAAGGCTAAAAAGAAATAGTTGTAGAAAACTGAAAATCTCAAATTAAGGATTTTCACCTATGCTTCTAATTCATATTTTGGTGTGTTTATTAGCAAAGGTATTATTTTAATTTTCAAATTAACATTATTAATAGATTTGTTTCTATTAAAGAAATTAAAACTTATTATCTAAAATGTAAATTGGTGTTGAACTTATGGGTGTCAAGAGGTACTTTGGAGTGCCTAGTAAATATTTTATGTTGCTAGAAATACTATTACATTTATGTTAGTAAATTTATTTTTGCTAGAAAATTTTAAGTTTATAAAATTTATATCATTGTTGGGGAAATAATGACGCATGAAGGGCTAATTTTATTAGTTAATTACTTTTATAAATTGGTGGATCATGGTCCTTCAGTTGATAAGCATGGCTATGTGATTATTTCGTTATAAATCATATTTCTTGTGTGCATTTTATTTGCACTTATTATGTTTTATTTAGTTATCATGATATATATGGAATATTCTAATTTAATTAGAATGGGAAGGGATTATATGATGAGATTCTAATTTAATTATAATTATTAAGGTGTAAATACTTTTCATATATAACTGAGTTATTTGAAATTGTGGAGTGCCTAAAATATATAGATAATCTAAAAGAAATTAATTATTATAGGCTTTATTATTTGCTAAATGAGAGCAAATTTTATGAATTATCAAAATTTCTATGTTATGTGAACCAAGCGTTATGGCAATGACAAAAATTTAATCATTTATTTAGATGAGAGATAAATTTGTTTTAATTTTCATAATATTATTTGTAGATATATATTTATCTTGGTATAAATATGATTGATTAATGTAAATATGGATAATAACCTTATATTTTTTTAATGTTTTGTTGCTTCAAATTTGAGTTGAAAACATAAGCAAATCTAATGTAATTTTAGGTGTTGAAATCATGAAGATATTTTTTACTCCTTTATTTATTTGATGATTAAAGTAGTGATTGATACAAACATATTTCTCAATTATTGATAGTTAAATTTATGGATATTAAAATAGTTGGGACAATTTGAAAATATGTTAAATTTATTATCTTCATTTCACTTTACCTCTTATAGTACTTTGAATATATTAAAGTATGTTATCAATGAGTAATAGAGTTATACATTATGTAAAACTATAAGATAGTTATAATTATGTATAATAGTTCCTAAAAAACTTTATGTAATAAAATTGAAATAGTTCCTAAATAATTAATACATATTTTTTTTCACGAGATGATTGATAATAGAAATTATGACTTATACATACATTAGAACTTCGGTTTGCTAGAGGCATGAAAGTTATTGCCCAATTAGATTGAAATCAGTAATTGTATATGAGTTGGGAAGCATTTAGCTTCCAAGTTAAAATACTTGGAAGAGGAAAATATGTTTATATAACTCACACTTGAGGCAGAGATTGTTAGAATACAAGTGTAAAAAATATTGGATAAAATTATCCTGATATCTTCATATAAGTTCAATTGATCTCCCAAAAATGGATATCATATTGAGATTGTAAATCAGTTATATGTTATGAAGACTGGAAAGTTTATTGTTGGTTACAGTAAACCAGAAGTTTACTGATAAAATAGATATATTATTGGCATAATTTATTTGATCATCATAGATGATGTAATAAGTTATTAAAGATTATATATTGACATCAATTTAAGAACTAGAAGTTTATTCATAAATAGCCAACATATTATAAAATTCAAGGAATCATGGGTGTTGCTTGTTCTCAAACAAAATTGATCATGAAAATATTACTAGTTATTATTTAGAATGGATTTCTACATTCTAGAAATATATCAAAGTCATATTATATGGGCCCATTCATATAGCATGTAAGCCATATAAATACTTACTAAATTTGATAGATGCATCTATAAAATGGTTACATGTGAGATTATTATGAATTTGCAACTAGACGTTTGCAAGATTATTTGAATAAATATAATCATTATGATTGAGTGCAAAATTTCCAAAATATGAAAATAATTTATTAATGCCTCCATAGATAATTGGATCAATGCTTATGAGAACAAGATTTCTATTTTAGTGTTAGCATATTTCATTTGATATATTGCGCCACTTATATATATCAAGCCAATAAAATTGGCTTTTGGCCAAGAGCCAGATATTTTTGAATGTGATGTGAAAGGAATTGGAAGACACGCAGCGAAAATTAATTTAAAAATTTTTTTCATTCCTTGCCAGGATCTACCGTATGTGTTTAAGTCAAGTGGGAAGAAGCATTACCCTTAGTATGCCTCAGCGACTTCCACAGCTTTTGGTCACGACGTTTATAGCTTCTTTCCGTGGCTCGTGCTCCCTTTTCGATCGCAAGAAGTCGACGACTCAGGTCAGCTTCCTCTACTGGTATCCACATGAACAGCGTTCCAACCACAAACGACGTGCTAGCGTCTCTTGTCCCTCCAGGGCTTTCTCAAGAGTTCGTCCTCTCCGTCTCTATTTTGACAGTTTCTTATCTGCAAACCCTTTGCTCAGTCCCCTTCGGCCTTTCTGTGTTCTATGTATATATGTATGCAAAATGTAGCTCCTAATATCAGATATATAGGATACTCTGCATTTTCTTCTACCGAATTAGATTTTTGGAGTTAATCTTATATTAATTCCAAAATTAATACAATATCATATATTATATAATTTGATAAGAAACTAATTAAATAAATAATATTAAATCTGTCCCACAGATTTAATTCACCTATTTATTTAACTTAAAATAAAGCTAAGACTGAACTGTATTTGATTTATTCTCATAAATTAAATTTGAGATATCATATCAATTTAAATTTCAAATTCAAATGTGATAGAGATTTAATTTATCCTTATAAATATCTCTTATATGAGATATCCTATCAATTTGAATTTCAAATTCAATCGTGATAGAGATTTAATTTATCCTTATAAATTAAATCTTATAAATATCTCTTATATGAGATATCCTATCAATTTGAATTTCAAATTCAAACGTGATAGAGATTTAATTTATCCTTATAAATTAAATCTCATATATCTCTTATATATAATGTATATATACGAATTTATATATATATATACGAATATAAATATAAATAAATATATATACATCTATCCTGGATCATTCATTGAATCTGGACATATCTTAGATTCAATGAATCTGGATATCATAGCTCGTGTTGGGTTATTTTGTGTGCGACCCTGTAGGCCCATATGAAGTTGGCAGTGGGCCATTTGTTATACTAGCCTACAAGTCGCAAGCGGTCTCTAGCAAGACATAACGACTACCCAAATCATATGAGGATCGTTAAACGATGTAACCTTTTATACAACCATATCATGTCCCTTCTATCACGCGATATTTTGGTCATAGTTGAGGCATGGATAATGTCATCCTCCTATTCCTGACCGTTACTTTCTCGATCCTTGAGTAGTCTGACTATAGAAATGGAACTACCTTTCCATTACAGTATGGCCATGCATTTCTCAGACTAACTCATCGAAGGGCCCAGTAATATCTCTCTATGAATGTGAGGGACAAATTCCATCTTGACCATTCATATTCCTCCGCATGAAAAACCACTAAGCCAGAACATAGTCTTTATGATTACTCGGTCAAAAGTGACTTTTGACTAGGTCAAAGCTGAGCGTTTGTCATGTAAGAATCCATGATGATCTCAGCTCAAATGGCATATTGACATGGTTTGTATATGAGAGAAGCTTATGACGTTACCCATGCAGTTCTCTCATAGCGGGTCGGTCCAACACCTTGTACTCTTACATGTGCCTATGACTTTGATTTATATCTCTATACATCTTCAAAGTCATACTGGTCTTATTTTATCTGTGCTCCCGCAGAGATGACCAACTAGGGATATTTAGGATAAGATCATGAATTATCCAAGGATGGTCATCACAATAAATATACAAATAATATGATAACATAATTAATAAATTCATAAATCAATAATGTTCATAAGACAATGATTGGCCCTTAGGACACGATTTCTAACACGATGCTTATTTTTATTGATCAACCACAATGCACATAGATGACTATTAAAAGAAAGTTGAGATAAATGTTGGATAAGAACATCATTCTTTTTGTTTGTCTCTAAATGAAACAAAATGATGTTTCTAAAAGAAACAAATGGATTTAGGAGACTTATACCATACGATTAGTTGATTGTCATTTGATAAATCTCTCTCAATATAAGGGGAGAAATTGAGTAGCTGGAAAGAAGAATATAAGGAAAGCATTATTACTATCAAATACAAGATCTTCAAATATAGTAGTATGAACTAGAAGCTCATAAAATATTGCATTCATAAAATATTATAAAATATATGTCAGATATAATTATTGACCTAAATGAGGGTTATCAAATTCATATTCCAGCTAAAAATGCTTCAATTAGTATAAATTAAAGGGAGACATGTTTGAAGCATGTGATTCCAAATATAATATTAGAAATATTGGAGCATATAATTAAGATGATCATATTAAGGAGGCAGGTACTTTAGAAGAGTGTCAGGACATAACTAATTGCAAAAACCTCAAAAGAGGTTCAGGTACCTGAATTGTAATAAAGAGAGCTCAATAAGTTATGTCACAAAAAAATGGAACCGAAAAGATAAAGTTGTCGACAATAGTTTTGATAATAATATCATTAAATGACGATCTTATATATAGATTTGTCATGTGAAGTAGACAGAAAAATATTTGGCCAAAAAGAAATGTAAAAGGGTAAAGACGTAATGAAAATAGAATTATATTCTTTCAATATATGAAAATTATAGACATGCAGTCCAAACATCTGAAATATAAAATATAGAAACATTTATGTGAAAATAAAAAATTTCACAAAAGCTACTAATGATTATAACGAGAAATATTATTCTGTAGTAGAGGCAATAATTTTTGCATATATTACAAAACTGGCAATATAAGAAAATAAAATATGAGTCTAATATATATTGTTATAGCATATACATATGGTTCACTAAATAGTGAAATTTACATGATCATATTTTAAGGATTTAAAATACTAGAAGCGTATAAAGGAAATGTCTAAAGTTAAATACCCAATAATTTTAGAATCTTTATTGTCTAGAAAAATATATTAAATTTAGTAGACCAGAAGTCTTATATATTTATTCTATTGTACATATTGTGTTGGTATTGTATGTTGTAATTTTATTGTCAAAATTAAGTTCTTCCATGTATACAATGGATAGTAAAATTGAGATTTAAATAGATAAGACATGAAAGAATGTGTTAATAATTCAATATATCCAGAAGATATGTTGGAGAAATATATAATGATAATGCATCATGCATGGTTCAGGTAAAAGAAATATATGCTCAAAAAATATTGCAAATGATCCACTTAAGAAAATAGTACACTCTATTGAGAAAGTGACATTGAAAAGCCGATGTCATCATTAGGGATAAAAATGATGTGATACTAAGGAGAAGTAAACGTGATATTATCATCCGGGGAGTAAAGATTATGCTGTACTCTTTTACCCTTAACTAAGGTTTTATCCCACTGGGTTTTTATGGTAAGGTTTTTAATAAGGCAGCGTCAATATGTATTGTGTATTCTTTTTCTTTCACTAAGTTTTTGTCCCACTGCATTTTTCTTAGTAAGGTTTTAATAAGGCATAATACTTATCATGGACATCCAAGGGGGAGTGTTATAAATATTATATATATGTGTGTAGATGTCTATAACCCTTAAATCTTTGGATTCTTCTTAGGATTCTATCTTCTCATAATGTCACAAACTCATAACATCCTCAATGAATGACTTGAGAGGGGTTTCTTATTGTTAATGCCATTACATTCATCTTTATTCTTTTGTAACCTTAGGTAATAATTAGGGCTTATAAATAGAGGCCATATATAAGGTATTTGTACAATGATGAATATACAAGTGAATGAAGAATACTCTCTTATCTTCTCTCTCAATCTCTTGTTTTGTTATTTCTTTCCTCTCTAACTTATTCATTTTTCTCTCATTTTTATAACAATAATCCACTTTTTCCTAAATTTATAATATTTTTCTAAAGTATCTCTATTGATTATATACATTAAGGGGTTCCTTCTAAAGGGAGTCATGATGAAATATGATATTTTAGAAAAATAAAACCCCATTTGTTATAAATAACTAACTTTCTTAATATATTTAAATTAGTTATGTAGTTTTATATTAAAGACCAAAGACAATAATATCTTTATATATGTGTAATTTTTGTATACTCTTACCGAGAGCTCTTATCAGTTGGATTTGATGTTTGAATACTTATGAGCTAAAGGAGACTAGTAATTCAAGTTTTTCCACATGTTTGCAATTATTGTTTTTGGTATTATTTTATATAAGTATGTGTGAGTATAATTGTATGTAGTTGAGCAAGATACAATTAGATAAACTAAGTATGATAAACTGTTGAGATTGGGAAATGGTAAAGGATATGATTTTGGAATTCACTGAGTTACTTGAATCTTTTCAAGCATGTTTGTATATGCAATACAAATATGATGGAGTACCTACCTTTTCAAACATGCTTGTAACTATGATTCAAATAGATCAATAGTAAAAAAAAAGTTTGTTAGGCCAATTAAAATGTATCTTTTAGAACAACTTAGGACTGGTCTAGATATAACTAGTGTAGAAATTTTGGTACTTTCTACACCAAATGTATACCAGTCTAAAAAAGTAATTTTGTATATAATTGTTTTTCTATTTAATCAAGGGTATCACTACCCTTTCGAGGCTTAGAACATAAAGGCTTTTCACTTCTCCCAACAATAATACTAAAAAAATTACTTATAATAGCACAACTTCACGACGGTTATAAGAAAAACTGTCATGAAAAAAAATGGGGTGACACTTTCGTAAATAAGTTCAATTTTAAAAACTTTTAATGGTGGTTTTATAAAAAAAACAAATCTAAATTCAATTTCTTGGAGTTATAGGTTTTAAATCTTAGGCTTAGATTGTTCTAGAACAACATTTGAAGAAGTTGATGGTCAACTAAAATGATCACCTAATTGTTGGAGAATATTCTCCTTAAACTTAAATAAATATTCTCCTTTTTTAGAATTTGGAAGTTTATCAATAATATCAAGAAGTAAATATTGTTCCTTCGAGATGACATTTATTGAAGATAAAGATTATGGGATATCATCATTTTAAATGTTTTGAATATCCTCACAAGAAACACTTTCAGTTTCTAAACTAGAATTTTATTCAATCAAAAGATTGTTAATTTGTTCAAGAAGAGGTTCATTAATACACCTAATCATAATTTTTTCGGTTAAGGCGTAATATTGTGAGATATGGCCTAGTTTACTACATTTATAACATTTGACTTTAGGTTGTTCAGGAAAATCAACCTTAGGTTTAGATTTAAATTCTTGTTTGAGTCTATGGGGAGGTGTATCATATTTATACTTTTGGTAGACATGTTTCTTTTTGTGGTAAGGTTTGATGTTTTTTAGTATGTTTGTAGGCTAGAAGGTCAAATTGTTCACAGAAAGTATTCAACTCTCTATGATTTATAGCCTTTTTTTTTGGCTAATTGATGATGGATGTTATCATCTTGACAAATTTTAAGAGAAATTTTTTAAACATAAGAGATTAATTCTCCATATGTCAAGTGCTCATAAGGGATTTTGCCATTATTTTGCTTTCTAATTTTTTTTCTAACTTTATCACCTAATGAATTAAGTAATCCAGCTAGAAATTTTTCTTTCCAAAATGGTTGTTTGGAATCATCACTTATGAGAACTTGATTAAGGGAAGTATCCCTATACCATCTAAAATTAGATAGGGTTATGCACTTAAGATTTGACAGTAATTATGTTGATCTATCTTTCCAAATAGACATATCTCTAACAAAATGTTTAACAATTGTAAAAATTAGAGTTCTTAAAGAATCATGAAAGGTTTCACCATTATACAAAATGGGTGTTCTGGCCAACTCATTTTTAACAGATGAAAAAATAGTCTTTTTTTTCTTCTGGATCAAGATAATGGTCCCACAAGTTTTTTAATTGACTAGTAAAACCATATACCAAAAGATTTGTTATCTGCTCATCTATGTAATCGTTTTGTGTTTAGTAAGCAGTAAACAGCATTGTCATCTACTATATAGTTTGGAGGATGCTAGCTTTGTTTTGTCCATATATGTCCCATTCATAGATGTTGTCTCCACTAAAGGATTTGAGGTTTTGATTGAGTCATTCTTCAACCATAATATCTGGAGGGTTAGCACTAGGTAATAAAGTTTGGAAGGTTATTTCCAATGTTATTGGTTGATTTGGAGTTGTGATTCAGAAGAGTCACTTTGGGAAACTACATCTAAGTGTAGTATATGCTTAGAGGCTATTGACTTAGATTGAGGTGTTTATGGAAAATTTGTGGTTTAAAGTTGGGTAATCTGTTGATTGATTTTTCAATTAATTTGGATCTATTTTTGTCATATATTTTAGACTTAATTTATGGATAAAACTGAAATAGTTTGAAGATTGGATTTTCAATCTTAGGCTTAGGTTGTTCTAGAACAACGTTTAAAGATGTTAATGGTTAAGCAAAATGATCACCTAATTGTTAGAGAAACAAATTAGTATAATTATTTTATTCAATAATCTTTTTGAGGTATGTTGAATCAACTGGTTAATCAACATTTTTAAATCTGAAAGGTACAACAAGCACTAGCTGACCTTGATCATCCTTTCTTGAGGGATCTATAGGTTTTAGGGGAAGAAATTTATAAGAGGTATTTATCCTTTAGAAATTTTTCATTGTTTCATAACATCAATGGTTTAAACAAATGGATAGTTCCATTTTGCCGATCGGGCATATTCATTAAACCAATCAAAAAATGGCATATTCATTTGTATTATTTCAAGGAACCTGTAGAATTTTTCTTAAATATGTTTTCTATCATGTTCTTTGATTTTTCTTGAATTAGTTGGAGACTCAATTGATCCTAAGTCTTCATATCTTTCATAAATTGTTTATGAAATGTTTGAGGAATTATCAACTCCTTGAATTGATATATTAGTAGTTGTTTATGGTTGGGCAACTACTGTTGGTGTTTTGGTTGTCATTCCATATATGACAGAAGGCGATTTAGGAATGGAAGAATAAGAGAATCTTGATGACTCTATTTTAATAGATATACAATCTTCATATATAGAAGCTTTAGATCTATGAGTTTGGGAGAAGGATCTCCTAGGCCTACCAAAAAATAGCATGATAGACCCGTCAAAATTTTGGGTATTTTGCTTACTTGTGAAATAGGTTTTGGTGATGGTTGTCTAGCATTTTCCATAACCTATTCATTTGGTAATTCAACATCTTTCCACATAATTTTTTGTGGAATAGTTAAACTTACGTTTGCAAAATCAATTAAGAAAACTGTTGTTTGATTCTTTTCAAAAAGGCTTTGAACAAAAGAGGTTGAAGAGTTAGAGACCTATAATGTATCATGTATATCAAGGCAACAGGTATAGATCATAGCTTCATGTTCAAACTATTTAATTTGATTTTTTGTTTGAGACACTCAAGGACATGTTCATCTTTTAATTCAACCATCTTATCAGGATAGCAATTAAAGTAAACAAGTACATCGTGAAGACTAGCTTCTGTTATTGCAAAAATAGAATCCTGTAATACATTATGTCTAGTGTCTAAAAGACAAACTAAACATGATACATTCAAGCCTTTACAAATGATTGGTTTGATCGCAATTTGAACACAACCAATGTGCAAGAAATTGTATTCTTTAAAGTGTCGTTCAATCGCTTTTTTAGAAAGAAGGAAGAAATCTTCTTTATCAAGTTGGACAGAAATTGATTCTTTAACAATTCTAATTATATAATCAGATTTGGAGAGCTATTTTTTGTCCTGAGTTTTGCATAAAGAGCATTTGTTTCGATTGGAGGCAGAGTCCAAACATCAATATTTTTGTTTATATTTTGAAAGAAAATTTCTTCTTTAAAAATTCTTCTATTTCAAAAATTTGCTAGTGTTTGATTCCTTATCGTTTGAAGGGAATTTTGAAGTAGAAGTGGAAGAGGAACTCCCATAACCATGTTTGAAGGAAAAAGTGTGAAATAAAGACATGACTTAAAAAGTATTCAGTGGAAATATTTAGATGAAATCTCCCTTGCGTTAGCATTTTTACCTTCTGGATCCATAATGGTATGTTGAATAAAAAAGTATATGTCTTTATGGCATCAAGATATGTGTTAATATGTTGATATGATTCAACAGTCTAACATGATAATATGTTATGACAAGTCAGTTTATCATACATGAGTCCATCCGTACGAAAATTGACCATAGGACCCGACAGACTGAGGTAGGTGGAATATCGTCTGCAGTAGTGTATGATAAACTATAGAAAGATGTCTACACCAGATGGTGGTATATGCTAGAGTTAGGCTTGTTAGGAAAGATAAAAAATGCCGTTAAAACTCATCAGGTGGGAAAGATAAAAAATGCCATTAAAACCCTACAAAAATTTAAAAACCTTGTACTCGATTTCAGTTTCACTTTTTCACAGCCGTCTAGTGGTCTCGTTTCTCTTCCCCATCACCACAGACTTTGATGAAGGTCATTTTTTGGCATTTCCCCCTTAGTTTTAGTGTCTATCTTAATCGCTAATGTCATTCTCCATCGTTTCCATCGCAGTTCTCCATCATGAAAGTTGTAAGTCACCATTTAACTTCTTTATTTGCTCTTTTTTTCCGTTGTTTGTTATTTATAAACTATACTACATCATATAACAAAAATTGACTATGGTCCTTCTTCATTTACTATTTATAAATTTTAATACATCATGAGCTTGAAGAGCTTTAATAGCAAAAGTTTATAGATCTTCAACCTTTTTTGCTATATCTGTAACTTTTTTATTAGATCTTCAACTTTTTAATGAGGCTGACCATGGTGGCTAATAGTAGGTGTCTACAGATGGACCTTGTTGGAAGGAGCTCGAAGAGTTTTAATGGAAGAAGCTTATGGATCTTTAGTTTCTTTACCAAATCTTTGACTTCTCTCCAGATCTGATCTGATGCTTTTGATGAGTGTGACCGAGATAGTTGATGATGGGTATAGGCTGAGGAAAGCAAAAAAAAATCAAGCAATTAACAACAGTTTTCAAATTACCACCGTGAAAAGTTACTTTAGGTACATGAAAAAAAGGCTTACCACTGCTGCTGTAAGTGTATATTTTAATGGCAGTTTTATAACTTTTCACAGTGGTAAAAGTTACTTTTTAACTGTCGTTATAAGCCTTTTTTTAGTAGTACAAGTGAGCTTTCCAAGATTCAAATTTGTGTTCTCCTCCTTATAGGGAGATACCGCTAACTACTTCAACTAACAGTATATTAGATATTGCTTTTGTATATAGTCTAAAGAGTAGACGTTCAATAAAGAATATCCATTATTTACACTGGTTATTGACATAATCAATCTAAATAATGGATATTTTTTTTATATTTACATGGTTTTTATTTCTCTAAAACTACATTAGGCCATCTAAAAAGATAATACAATATAAATTCAATAACGAATGCAATATTGAAATCGATTTTTTCATCAATTCAAAAATTTCAACAATAATCTTGCAATTAAAGTTTGAACTAATGTTACTATATTTATACAAATCTAATCAAATAACTCAATGTACCAAAGGCTATATATATCATTTTGCACGTAAGACCCTTGCTCTTCAATCGTCTTCTCCAATTTGACTGTCAGTTCCTGCTTGGTGCTAATGTTTGGTTCCTTTGGTGAGCATATACTAATGTCGAAGGGCACGCCCTCAGATTGAGTGATAAGTTCACTTATCTTTAACATTTCGACCTTCTAACATTAAAGTGGAATATGACTCTGTCGTACCACTTGCTTCATATGGCAAGAGGGAAGATTCCTATTTAATGAAGGTGAGTATATTGATTTCAAATTTACAAACCGCATTTCATGTAGTTGAACCCAACTAACTTAAGTATATATACATATATATACTTAATTAGAGACTTTGAAAGTCAATAAAATACTTTTTACTTGCTTGTATCCTTTGTTTATTTAAATGCTACTAAATGAATGGCTTTAAAAGGGTACCATTTGAATGAGTGGTAGACTATATACAAGTAAAGGGTAACTCAGATTTTAAAGTCTTCTAAGTTTAGTATATATACGTGTACTTAATTAGAGCATTTAAAATTCAATAAGAAACCCTTTATGCACCTTTCATTCACTCATTCAAATATTCATTTGGACATAAAATGAACCATTCAAAATGAGTTTTAATAAATTTGATATCAGTTTTAATAAATTTTTATGCACCTAGTTTCGTTAAATAAAAATCTTTCCACTACCATCCCAAGCAAGTGGTAGGGTTTCGTTATGTTACATTTTTAACGCTAATAACTTTAGTGAATATCACACCCAATCTAAGAGTTACGGGGATTCAATTTACATGTGTGTGTGTGTGTGTAGATTGAAATTGATCGGCTGAAAAGGAAATGAGCAAAAAAATAATAACAAGTTGAGCCTATATTATTTTACACTACCAGCACGCCATTTAAAAGCATAGAACAAAGAACAAGCACTATCTGTACCCTAGTAATTAAACGTACCCAATGTAAACAAAAACAGAGAAGGAGGAACAAGGTTGACCACTTATAGAAGTGAGGATTGGCGAAGGACGACCGCGAAGGACCGAAAACAGCAGAGTGTGACATCAATAGGACAGATACCGTCGAGTGACAAAGAGCGAGCAAGAGATCCAGTGACAGAGAGAGGGGAGATATATATATTTTGATAGCTTTAGATCAACAAATTAAAATCATGAGCAGCAAATAATTGGGTATGAAAAATCTTAGGTTGAAATAATAATAATTTATATATATTTCTATATTATGTTTTTAAAAAAAGAAAAAAAGGCCAGTGGGGCCACCAAAATATATATTCAAACAAATAAATAAAAAGATTCATTAATCCTAAGCCATCGTTGGTAGTTGGATCTGCCGCATGATAACGCTATTCACTATTACTAACTTTTTTTCTTACTATTTGGATCTTTCCCTGCTGTTATTTTCTCTGTGGGAATGTATTTATTTTCTGTTTATAAATCTACAGTATTTCCCAGTGAAGCTTAGATGGTCCAACTTGAAGTTGTTGAAGATGAAGCTTAAGATATGAACACTCGGGCCTTACGCGGGGAGAACATTGCCAAATGCTTAATGATATGAGATCTGAGAGTCTTTTGCTGTATACTTTTTATGTTCTTTCCTTTGTTTTTGGACACTAGTAACTAATGTAGTATCTGTCTTTTTCAATTTGATTAATAAATAAATTATCATGTGCTCATATCTATCTAAATAAAGACATGAGCGTGTGTGTGTGTGTTTATATATATATATATATATATATATATATATATATATCACATATTAGCTTGTTGGTCCTTGTAGAGTTTCCATATTTATCAATTATATCCTTCTCATATTCTTCCAATCTTCTCAAACCTTGTGTGGTTGCCAACTTCCCAATATATATATATATATATATATATATATATATATATATATATATATAAAGCGCCCTTTAAATTAAGAATTGACAAGAACATTTCAATTAACGCCTTAACCCACACGTCTAACACATTATTGACACTCCGTTTATCGAAGTCTTAAACTTCACATTGTGATTACCGTCTGGCCTTCTATTTAACAAGTTAACTTTAACCGTTAATATTGACTCGAAAAGTTAAATAGTGTTTTAAAGTAGTTTTTAACATGTTTAACTGGGTGTCTAACGCATTAACATACGCTTGACATGCACTTGGTAACATCTTAATCCTTGTATGGGACACAGGGTTCTGACATTGACATTAATTAAAGAAGTAGGATTAAGTTCAAGTCTAAAAGACACGGTGGATAATAAGAGGAAATAAAATTATCAACTATTTAAAATTTATTATTAAATAAAATATTAAAGAAATAAGGGAGATTTAAAAGTGAAATTAAATGGAAAATGATCATCATAAATATTTAGTAATATATATTTGTACAATTACAATAGAAGATAAAAAATAATAAATATATATATATATTAGGGTAAATTAAGCGCTGATAAATTATAAAAATAATAATTTAAACATCAGGTTAAATTTTAAGATATTTAAAATTATCTTAAACTTATCTTGGAATTAGTTTTATATTCAATAGTTGTTTTAAATATAAAAAAGAAGAAAAGAAAATTTGGCTTAAACTTTATAAATTTTAAAATTTTTAATTAATACCCTATATTTGTAAAACCCCTTGGACCACTTTTATTTGCCATTCATTTTCTGTGGCACCTATACTCGCATTATTTCTGTCTTCCTACCAACCGTAAGAGCTCAAGGCATCTCACTCACCTCTCCTTTGATAAGATTCGTTTGGCCTTTTCTTCTTCTCTCTCTCCTTATTTTCTTTCTTCTCTCTCTCTCCTTATTTTCTTTCTTCTCTCTCTCTCCTTCGTCCTTTTCCTCCTCCCTTGTACGCATACTTGTCCTTCCTTTTGTTAGGTAGATGGGACGCACCGCGGAACATATATTCATTTTAAAATGTTGTGGGCCACGTGAGTTTCTTGTAGAACGAAGCTTCCTCTGTCATAATCGATATTCTGATATTTTTTAACTCTTTGATGTTAGCTTTTAACATTTTTCTCTTGAAAAAAAATACGTATATATGATATAGACTCAGTTTATAAATCAAAATTTTAGAATTTCTGTAAATTAAATATTTATATGTGATTTATTATTACATTGTACAAATTAAATTATAAAGGGATATTGATTTAGAAGAAGATTTTGGGTTTCTCTAGGTTAGCTTGGTCCTAGAGTAGCTAGAGTAATCTTGTAGGCTGGAGATAATTACTTAGTAGTTTTGAGTTATATATTAATATTTTAGTAAACTCTCACCGAAAGCTCTTATTGTTTGGATTTGTTGTTTGAATAACTGTGGGGTAACAAAGAACGGGTAATTTGAGGTTTTTCCACGTGTGTGAAATTTTTGTTTGGTGTTGTTTTATATAAGTATGTATGAGTATAATTTTATCTGGTTGAGCATCATCAAGTAGATAGACTAAGTTTGATAAACTGTTGAGATTGGGAAATGGTAAAAGGTATGATTTTGGAATTTACCGTGAGTTAGTTGAATCCTGTCAAACATATTTGTATATGCAGTGAAATTATGATGGAGTATTCATTTTCAAGCATACTTATGTCCTAATTATTATGGAATCTTAGACTACGTAATCCATTGCCTTCAAACATTCTTGTACCTTATTATAATAATTTAAAGAGATATTTTTAGGGACGAAATTTTTCCGTCGCACGCAAGATTAGCAAAGGAAACATTCTGTGCTGATTATTTTAAAATAGAATTAGTGATTAATTAGCTATGGAAAAATTTCATCACTAATTTCTTTTTGTCTTTTTTGTAGCGTTTATCTTTCATAAGCAATCCTACAAAACAATAATTTCCTCTAGTTTTTTCATCATCAAAACAAAAAGGGGTTCAACATCTTAACATTTATAGTATAGTGGTTTTATACTCTGTTTTTGTTTGAAATGCTTTTAAAGATCCGAAAATTGTGTAAACACCTAATTCACCCATCAATGAGAACATTTATAAGAGTCTCAATCATTTTTTATCTCGTTAACTCATTAATTGATCTTGCTAACGCTTATGTACTTAAATCTCATGCTGGCTCTCTATTTCTTTGTTAGCACACTAATGCATGCGTTAATGCGTCATCGAAGAGTGTTCATTGCTTGTTATTTGTTATGTGTTAGTTAACACCACCCAAGATCAATAGTTGTTTGCACCACCCAAGATCCTCGTTTCTTTTCTTTTTTTTTTTATACTATTTTTTAGATTCTATTACTAGGTATCTAGTTTCAAAGTCTATGATTGCCCCTTCTAGTATAAAGTATCAAACCAAGACCAAATCTAGGTTGACAACACCCAGGATCTTCGTTTCACCAAACATCAATCTTTGTTTGCACCTTTTTCTAAAAATCTCAGTGAAAATCTGTATACTCTCTTAATCCATCCAGAAAAGCAAAACCATACTCTCCAAAACATCTATAGAACTCAGTTAAATATTCATACATCTGTAGATTTCATCAAAATTATCTTGTTGCTAATGTCAGAAAGATTAAGAAATCCCTCCGCACAACCTTCAATCCCAGATAGATAAGCTTCTTACCCACTTTGATATTCTCTCTGAAAATTCATTTGAGACCTCCTCTGAAAGTTCCTCTTCCTCATATGGCTGTCATTAAATCTTATTCAATCTAGCCTTTTGCTGATGACAAAGGGGCAGTAGGGGATGATGAAGAATTTGAGCAATTTTAGTCTATTTTTTTATTTGTTTTCGAATTTTGTATTTCATATTGTTACATCATTTCATGATAAAAAAATGAGTTTTAAATTTCAATAGGGTGTTTCTGTTACAATTATTGTTCCCTTATACTACTATTGGATTACATACTTAAGGGGGAGCAATATTTGCTTAATTATGCGAACATACTAACTTGATTCAAGCTTTTGTCATCATCAAATGTGTGGGAGAATGTTAAATCACCTTGTTTTGATAATAACAAAACTAGTGAAAAGATTTGTTTTGTAGAGGGTTGCACTTCATATTGATGACTACATTTGATCATGTTTTGTCATAATCAACCAGTATGCCTAAGGCGTTATCTAGCCTGTCCATCATGTTCTTAACTTCTAAGTTTCTATTTAATGAGTTAACTTCCACATTGAACATTGACTCAGACGTTAAATAATAGCTTGTGAAAATGGTTTATAACGTGCTTAATTGTCTAACGCATTAATTAGCATACGACAAAACAACAAAAAGATTTCAGCCAAGAAATATAGCCAACAAAATCTAAAACCAATCTATATATAACAATACAAGCCCAATTTGTTGAATAACTTAAAAGTCATCAGAACTGTTTAGCTCAACTGACATCTAATGCCTCTTTAAGTCATACTTAAGCATGAGCTTGCGTGTTCGGCCCTCTGTGGATGCGATGGGTACACGAGTTTCTTTCACCAAGTGAAGGATGAAAAAAAAAAGAATAATTGAAAAGTCAAGAAAAGTATAACTATAGGCATTCACCAATCCAATGCTTTCAAAAGTTCTAAATAATCTCATAGTCATTCAATTGAAGTCTAAAAACCATAAATACCAGCAATTTTCACCATTCAAAACAAACCCACAATTTCCCCTCAAAAAAGTACTAAACGATAACTCAACTCAAATCACATTACCATGAATTTTTGCATACTTATACATTTCAATATGTAAACTCCAATGATCAAAAGTTTCAAGTAAAATTTGCTCCAAAAAAAGTTCCAGGTAAAACAAGGTAAAAATTTTGGATTACGAAAATTTTCAAAAAAAATCCGGATTAAATTCTGCCAAAATTAGAAAACTAACAAAGATACTGATCCAATCATAGATTATTGTTCTATTGATCATTACTAAACACCCCATAACAATTATTAACAATCCCATAGCATAAATCAAGCACTTTTTGTCATGGTATTAGAGATTGACAGGAGAGAGAGAGAAAGGGAAGAGGGAACATGAACGAAAGATATGAGAATTAGAGACCGAAGGGTTTGAGAGAGATAGAGAAAATAGGTGCAAAAGTCATAGGATAATATGAATGATTCACTAATATTCAACGAGTCAAGTCATGATATGTTTACAATAGTTTTTTAAGGGTCTATTTATAAGCTATGATCCCCTACCTACCCCCAACAGCTAGCTACTAGTAACGAATTAACTTACATTTATATATTTATATTTATTCTATAACACATTTCAAGTCCTAAAACTGAACTTGAAGTTAGGATTTAGGTTATTTTCCTCATTTAAACAAATTCCACCGATTAAATATTCGTTAGCAACAATAACAACATCCATTTAACTTCCAAAGTAAGGAACAACCACAAAAAGCACACAAAGCAAATGGGGTGATAAATGGTGTAACTAAGGTGGTAACTCTTATGATTTTCTTAGCTAAAATGAAAAGTCCATTCGCATAAAAGATAATTGAAGAAAGATGAGCGTACCTTAAGTGCAAGTAGATAGATTGGATTCCCATGCTCGACCAGATTACGGTGACGGATTCGATTTTGATACACGGCAAATTGACACAGTTAAGAAAGAGAAGATCAGAGAATGTGAGAATGTAGAGGGAGAGCAGAGGGTTTTTATCTGGTAGTTCTCTTCAATTCAATGAAAAATGAACCCCATAGGGTATATGCTTCTTGGATTTTCTCCATCAACCCGCTTCATGAAATTTAAAACTAAATGGGTATATCAGAGACAATTTCCCAAACTCTTGCTTATTCATGTTTGGAGTAGTCAGCGGAAAGAAAATATTAACAAGAGAGGCTTTCAAGAAGTATTAATCAAACTGAACAATAAGACTAAACTAATATGTGTGTGTGTGTGTGTGTGTGTGTGATTTGTATATGTTTTTGAGAAGCAAATCACGTCTTGGATAATCATATGTAAGAGAGAAATTATCTGTATATAGAACTGAATAGTATAGCATTTATATATATATATGTCAGAAAGTAACACAACATTGTGACAGAGAGATATGCAACTAGAAAGGAAAACTAAGTTATGCAACACAAGCCTCTTGGAAAACAATAGCTGTGATACCATGGTTAATGCTAGTTTTCGGGCAACATGGATAGTAGTATTATGACAAACTCATTTACATATATATATATATACACACATATATATAGATTGTCATATCATTCGGATGGGTTTTTGTCACTCTAATTGGTCTTTATTGCATTATTTGATTATCATTTGAATTATTGTGCCTTATATTGAATTTGTTTGTATAGGGGTAAAATTGTCCCATTTTGGTTTAATTAAGGATCAAAAAACAAAAAGAATGACCAAAATAATGTTGCTGAAGGACTAAGGGATATGATAGAGAAGGTGTTGGAAATTGTGCCCTAGGGGCCAATCATTGTCTTATAAACATTGTTTATTTATGAATTTATTAATTGTGTTATCATATTATTTGCATGTTTACTGTGATGACCATCCTTGGATAACTCATTATCTTATCCTAAATGTCCCTGGTCGGTCATCTATACGGGAGCAGAGATAAAATAAGACCAGTATGACTTTGAAGATGTATAGAGATATAAATCAAAGTCATAGGCACATGTAAGAGTACAAGGTATTGGACCGACCCGCTATGAGAGAGCTGTATGGGTTAAGTCATAAGCTTCTCTCATATACAAACCATGTCACTATGCCCTTTGACCTGAGATCATCATGGATTCCTACATGTCAAACGCTCAGCTTTGACCTAGTCAAAAGTCACTTTTGACCAAGTGATCATAAAGACTATGTTCAAGCTTAGTGGTTTTCCGTGCGGAGGAATGTGAATGGTCTAGATGGAATTTGTCCCTCACATTCATAGAGAGATATTACTGGGCCCCTCGATGAGTGAGTCTGAGAAATGTATGGCCATACTGTAATGGAAAGGTAGTTCCATTTCTATAGTCAGACTACTCAGGGATCGAGAAAGTAACGGTCAGGAATAGGAGGATGACATTCTCCATGCCTCATCCATAACTAAAATATCGTGTGACAAAAGGGATATGATATGGTTGTATAAAAGGTTACATCGTTCATCGATCCTCATATGATTTGGGTAGTCGTGATGTCTTGCTAGAGACCGCTTGCGACTTGTGAGTCATTATAGTAAATGGCCCACTGCCAACTTCATATGGGCCTACAGGGTCACACACAAAATAGCCCAACGCAAGCTATGATGTCCAGATTCATTGAATCTAAGACATGTCCAGATTCATTGAATGATCCAGGGTGGATGTATATAGTTATTTATATTTATATTCGTATATATATAAATTTGTATATATATATTATATATAAGAGATATTTACAAGATTTAATTTATAAGGATAAATTAAATCTCTATCACGTTTGAATTTGAAATTCAAATTGATATGATATCTCAAATTTGATTATGAGAATAAATCAAATGTAATTCCGTCTTATCTTTATTTTAAATTAAATAAATAGGTGAATTAAATCTATGGGACGGATTTAATACAAACACTATTTAGTTAATTAGTTTCTTATCAAATTATACAACATATGATATTATATTAATTTCAGAATTAATATAAGATTAATTTCAAAAAAAAAATCCAAGTCTGTGGTAACATGCATAGCATCCTATATATCTGATATTTAGGAGCTACGGTTGGGATAGAAAAGAAAAGTGTGAATGGGAATCCGCAAAAGTTTTGCAGATAAGAAACTGCCGAAATAGAGACGGAGAGGACAAATTCTTGAGTAAGCCCTGGAGGGACAGGAGGCCCTACCACGTCATTCGTGGTTTGAATGCTGTTCGTATGGATACTAGTAGAGGAAGCCGACTTGAGTCATCGACTTTTTGCGATCAAAAAGAGATCACGAGCCATGAAGAGAAGCTGTGGATGTCGCAACCAAAAGCTGAGAAAGTCGCGACTGAATACTGAGGGTAATACTTCTTTCCACTTGACTTAAACACATACGGTAGATCCTGGCAGGGAATAGAAAAATTTTTAAGTTAATTTCTGCTGCTTGTCTTCCAATTCCTTATAGTGGTATTAGAGCCATGTCGTTTTGTGTTTAAGTTAGGCTTTATTGTTGATTCATATGATATGTGTTAGTCGTAGCCGATCATATGATAACATGCGTTTTATGTGTGACATATAAGGAATCCGTTTTATGTATGACATATAAGGAATCTGAAAGGGAATTGAAATCAGTGGTGCATGCGTTTTGATTTGATCAATTAATATTGATGGGGTCTAAGAAAAATGAATTCATATTCGTGATTATTTATGAAACAAAAAAAAATTCTCAGGACCCCGCCCGCTAACCGGCTAGCGGGACCGCCGTGGCTACCTGTTCGTAGCATAACATAACTGTAACATATACTGTTTTGTGAATGTTTTAGTTTTGAAACATTAATTTCCCTTCAATTAAATCTGAATATTGATTCTTGAATATTTGGGTATGGTGAACAATATGGCTCTAGATTGCAAGTGTTGTAATTTTTAAATACGGCCTGCGTGTCGTGCCTTCCTCTATATACTCTTAATGTACATTCTCTTCTCATCTCACTCCCCTCAAATGTTAAAAGAGGTTTCTATATATAATTTCCCTTTTCTTACTAGAAAGCTCCTCTCATTGGCTTGAGTGGACTTAGGATAGGTGAGCCATATTATATCACATTTAAATTATACATCTTATGATTATATCAACACATGCATATTACTTGTATGAGATACAAACTGAGAAACATGCATTCTTATAAATCAGATAGTTAAATTAAGCACTCTAAATGAAATCTTAAGTCATAATGCTGTCAATTTATGAACACTTGTCAAAACCTCAATCGCTCAATTGTGGACTCCGCCAAAGTGGGTGCATTTGAGTTATCTTGGGGAGATAACCAAGAGTAATGGTGCTACTCTCATATGTTTATTATTGTTAACAAAATGGTTTTGGGTCTCAAGGCATTATATGGGATTAAAAATATGCTAGATCATATGATGATAGAATCCCATGAACATCTAAGAGTTATATTTGATGTAATTGGTAAAGGTGTTACCTACCTAAATAACTTAATTTAAGCGTCTTGCCAAAGCAGACTTAAGTTTGAGCCAAATATGGATCTTAGCCCACTAACTATTGCATTGAGGGTTATTTATTTAGTGGGAGATTGCTAATTCAATTGCATATTTTAATTGTAGAATCAAGACGACTAGTAATACTGCTACATTATCGTTACGATCTATCCTTGAGATGGACAAACTCAATGGGACAAATTTTCTTGACTGGTTTAGGAACTTGAGAATTGTTCTCAAGCAGGAAAGAAAGGCACATGTCCTAGATCAACCCATTCCTGAGGAGGCAGCAGCCAATGCTCCTTGAGCTTAGAGAGATGCTTACACGAAGCATAAGGAAGACTCTATCGATGTGGGATGCTTAATGCTAGCCACCATGGTTCTGGAGCTCCAAAGAGATCTAGAACACATGGAGGCTTATGAGATGATTGTGCATCTCAAGGAAATGTTCCAGCAACAGGCAAGGCAAGAGAGGTATGAGACCACTAAGGCCTTACATTCCTGCAAGATGGCTGAAGGTGCATCAGTCAGTACTCATGTCTTAAAGATGAAAGGGTACATTGATCACCTTGAGAGGCTTGGATTTCCTGTGAGCTAGGAGTTAGCTACGGATTTGGTCTTGAACTCACTCCCGGAAAGTTATGACCAGTTTGTCATGAACTACAACATGAACAATATGGAGAAATCTATTTCTGAACTGTATGGGATGCTTAAAACTACTGAGCCGAGTCTTAAGAAGAAGCCCAGTACTGTTTTGATGGTTCAGAAAGGAAAGGGTATGAAAAAGAAAGGCAAAGGCAAGGGGAAGTGTCATGGCTCATCAGGTAAGACCAAAGAGTCAGGCAAGCTCGAAACCAAGCCTGCACCAAAGAAGACAAAGCCTCCGAAGGAAGGAGTCTGCTTCTTCTGCAATGAACCTGGTCATTGGAAGAGGAATTGCAAACTCTACCTCGAATATCTGAAAAAGAACAAGAAGGATAATGGGGCTATCGCTTCAGGTATTTATGTTATAGACATTCATCTTTCTACTTCCACCACATGGATATTAGATATTGCATGTGGTTCTCATATTTGTAGAAATGTGCAGGGACTAAAGGATAGTAGGAAGCTGAAAAAGGGTGAAGTTGACCTACGAGTTGGAAATAGAGTAATGGTTGCTGTGTTAGCTGTAGGTACTTATGAATTAGTTCTGCCCACTATGCTTTTGTTAGTTTTGAACAATTGCTATTATGTTCCTGCTTTAAGTAGTAACATAGTTTCACTTTTTTATTTGGATAAGGAAGGTTTCACTTCCATTGCTGGGAATAGTAGATGTTCTATTTATCGTAATGATGTTTTCTATGCTCATGGTGATTTGCATGTTGATCATTACATATTAAATTTGGAACAACCCAATCATGGAAATATCTATAACATAACCGCCAAAAGGGTCAAACCAAACGATTTGAATCTGACATACCTCTGGCATTGTCGTCTGGGCCACATAAATGAGAAACGCATTTCCAAACTCCATCAAGATGGATTTCTCAACTCATTTGATTTTGAATCATATGACACTTGCGAGTCTTGCTTGTTTGGAAAGCTGACAAAGTCACCTTTCACTGGGCACAGTGGGAGGGCCACTGATTTATTGGGCCTCATATATACAGATGTGTGTGGACCGATGAACACAAATGCCAGAGGAGGTTATTCGTACTTCATAACATTCATAGATGATTTTAGCAGATATGAGAACATCTATCTGATAAAGCATAAATCTAAATCTTTTGAAATGTTTAAAATATTTCAAAATGAAGTACAAAACCAGCTTGGCAAAACAATTAAAGCCCTTCGATCTAATCGGGGTAGTGAATATTTGTGCCAACAGTTCATTGATCATCTTAGGAGTTGTGGGATAGTCTCACAATTGACTCCTCTAGGGACACCACAATGGAATGGCGTTTCTGAATAGAGGAATTGAACACTATTAGATATGGTTCGATCTATGATGAGTCAAACAGATCTTCCACCCTCTTTTTGGGGCCATGCCCTATAGACAGCTGCGTTCACACTCAATCGTGTTCCATCTAAGGCAATTGAAAAGACTCCGTATGAGATATGGACTGGGAGGACACCTAGTTTGTCTTTCCTCAAGATTTGGGGATATGAGGTCTATGTTAAGCAACAAGCCTCAGACAAATTAGCGCCCAAATCCTCAAAGTACCTTTTTGTGGGATATCCTAAGGAAACCAAGGGATACTATGTCTACAACTCTGCTGATAACAAAGTATTTGTTGTCAGAAATAGTATCTTTCTCGAATAAGAATTTATCTCTAAAAGAACCAGTGGGAGAAAGGTACACCTCGAAGAAGTTCGAGAGCCAAAAGACACCACAAAACTGCATATAGAAAATAAAGAAGACTCACAACAAGTTGTTGAGACTCTTTAAGTCACGCAAAGTCCACGGAAATCTAATAGGACATGACTTCAACCTCAGAGATATGGATTTCTGATTTCTTACAGTCGTGATATGTTGCTCATTGAGCATAATGAGCCAACTACCTATCGAGAAGCTATAGTGGGGCCAAACTCTAAAAAATGGCTTAATGCCATGAAGTCTGAGATATAATCCATGTACAACAATCAGGTTTAGACCTTAGTTGACCCACCTGAAGGTGTAAAAAATGTCAGGTACAAGTGGGTTTTTAAGGAGAAAACTGACATGGATGGCAATGTAAATGTCTTCAAGGCACGACTGGTTGAAAAAGGATTTACTCAAACTCATGGTGTGGACTATGATGAGACCTTTTCCCCAGTTGCAATGGCCAAACCAATCAAAATCCTCTTTGTCATAGCAGTATATTATGACTATGAAATATGGCAGATAGACGTCAAGACAGCCTTCCTTAATGGAAAGCTCCTTGAGGATGTGTACATGACACAACCTGAAGGGTTTATGCATTCTGAGGACTCTGGTAAAATGTGCAAGCTTCAAAGGTCCATTTATGGACTGAAACAAGTCTCTCGGAGTTGGAATCATCGTTTTGATGAAGTAGTCAAAGAGTTTGGATTTCTTCAAAACATTGATGAACCTTGTGTGTACAAGAAGGTTAGTGGGAGCATAGTTATATTTTTGGTACTCTATGTCGATGACATCCTATTTATTGGAAATGACATTCCTACCTTGCAGATTGTCAAGTCTTGGTTAGGAAAAGTCTTTCTCGATGAAAGACTTGGGTGAAGCCACCTATATCCTAGGAATCAGAATCTATAGAGATAGATCTAAAAGAATTCTAGGACTCAGTCAGAGTACATACATAGACAAAATACTATATAGGTTCAGTATGCATGAATCAAATAGGGGTTTCATACCCATGTCTCATGGTATTCACCTCAGTAAAGATCTGTGTCCTAGTACATCTGATCAGTGAGGTCGCATGAGTAAAGTTACATATGCCTCGGCCATAGCATCTATCATGTACGCCATGTTATGTACTCGACCGGATGTCTCGTTTGCATTAAGTATGACTAGAAGATATCAACAGGATCCTGGTGAGGGCTATTAGACTGCTGTCAAGAATATCCTTAAGTACTTAAGAAGGACTAAGGACTTATTTTTGGTCTATGGTAGATTAGATGAAGAACTCTGTGTAACTGGTTACACAGATACGAGTTTCCAAACTAACCAGGATGACCAAAAATCACAGTCTGGATATATATTCATCCTCAATAATGGAGCAGTAAGCTGGAAGAGCTCTAAGCAGGGCACTGTAGCATATTCTAAAACGGAAGTTGAGTATATAGCAGCATCTGATACAGCTAAGGAAGCCGTTTGGATCAGGAAGTTCATCATATAACTAGGGGTGATACCTACCATCTTAGATCCAATAACTTTGCTCTGTGACAATAGTGGTGCCATTGCACAGGCCAAAGAGCCTAGGTCACATCAAAGGACCAAGCATATACTCAGGCGATTTCATCTCATCAGAGAAATCAACGATAGAGGTGATATAAAAATATGCAAAGTAGCAGGAGAAGATAATGTTGCTGATCCTCTAACAAAGCCGCTTGTGCAGGCAAAGCATGAGCATCATGTTAGGTCAATGGGAATTAGTCAAATTAATGATTGTACATAGTGCAAGTAGGAGGTTGTTGGAAATTGTGCCCTAGGGGCCAATCATTGTCTTGTTTATTTATGAATTTATTAATTGTGTTATCATATTATTTACATATTTACTGTGATGATCATCCTTGGATAACTCATGATCTTATCCTAAATGTCCCTGGTCGATCATCTATGTGGGAGCAGAGATAAAATAAGACCAGTATGACTTTGAAGATGTATAGAGATATAAATCAAAGTCATAGGCACATGTAAGAGTACAAGGTGTTGGACCGACCCGCTATGAGAGAGCTACATGGGTTAAGTCATAAGCTTCTCTCATATACAAACCATGTCACTATGCCCTTTGACCTGAGATCATCATGGATTCCTACATGACAAACGCTCAGCTTTGACCTAGTCAAAAGTCACTTTTGAAAGAGTGATCATAAAGACTATGTTCGGGCTTAGTGGTTTTCCTTGCAGAGGAATGTGAATGGTCCAGATGGAATTTGTCCCTCACATTCTAGAGAGATATTACTGGGCCCCTCGATGAGTGAGTCTGAGAAATGTATGGCCATACTGTAATAGAAAGGTAGTTCCATTTCTATAGTCAGACTACTCAGGGATCGAGAAAGTAACGGTCAGGAATAGGAGGATGACATTCTCCATGCCTCATCCATGACCAAAATATCGTGTGACAAAAGGGATATGATATGGTTGTATAAAAGGTTACATCGTTCATCGATCCTCATATGATTTGGGTAGTCGTGATGTCTTGCTAGAGACCGCTTGTGACTTGTGAGTCAGTATAGTAAATGACCCACTGCCAACTTCATATGGGCCTACAGGGTCGCACACAAAATAGCCCAACGCGAGCTATGATGTCCAGATTCATTGAATCTAAGACATGTCCAGATTCAATGAATGATCCAGGGTGGATGTATATAGTTATTTATATTTATATTCTCATATATATAAATTCGTATATATATTATATATAAGAGATATTTACAAGATTTAATTTATAAGGATAAATTAAATCTCTATCACGTTTGAATTTGAAATTCAAATTGATATGACATCTCATATAAGAGATATTTACAAGATTTAATTTATAAGGATAAAATTAAATCTCTATCACGTTTGAATTTGAAATTCAAATTGATATGATATCTCAAATTTGATTTATGATATCTCAAATTTGATTTATGATAATAAATCAAATGTAATTCCGTCTTATCTTTATTTTAAATTAAATAAATGGGTGAATTAAATCTGTGGGACGGATTTAATACAAACACTATTTAGTTAATTAGTTTCTTATCAAATTATACAACATATGATATTGTATTAATTTCAAAATTAATATAAGATTAATTTCAAAAAAAATCCAAGTCTGTGGTAACACGCATAGCATCCTATATATCTGATATTTAGGAGCTACAGTTGGGATAGAAAAAAAAAGTGTGAACGAAAATCCGTAAAAGTTTTACAGATAAGAAACTGCCAAAATAGAGACGGAGAGGACGAATTCTTGAGTAAGCCTTGGAGGAACAGGAGGCGCTAGCACGTCATTTGTGGTTGGAACGCTGTTTTTGTGGATACTAGTAGAGGAAGCTGACTTGAGTCATCGACTTCTTGCAATCAAAAAGAGATCACGAGCCGTGAAGAGAAGCTGTGGACGTCGCAACCAAAAGCTGAGAAAGTCACGACTGAATACTGAGGGTAATACTTCTTTCCACTTGACTTAAACACATACTGTAGATCCTGGCAGGGAATGGAAAAATTGTTAAGTTAATTTCTGCTACGTGTCTTCCAATTCCTTACAGAAGGACCTAAAATTAAGAAACTCTAGCAAAGGAACAAAATCAAATGATAGAGAAGGACCACTGAATTTTAGAAATTATAGCGCAGGAGTTGAAAATATGAAAATATAGCGAAGTTCCAAGACACCAAAATGGCATCGTTTTGCTCTCAACCATAAAATATGATTTTTCTTCTTCTTCTTTAGCTAGAGACATGCACAGATAGACAGCAGACAATGGCAGACTATAAACAGGACTTCCAACCTTTATTTTGGAGCTCTATCTTGACTCCTTTCAATCCAAATCATTCCTCCATCATTCCATCTTTGATTTCCCTCTGTCTCTTTGTTTTCCGGTGGAGTTTCACCGTGTAAACATGGCTAGCCGTTAAAGCTCAACATTGGCATCAATTTTTATGGCAATTAGAGTGTCCTCATCCTCTAATTAATTCAATGGCAATGGCAGGAGTTTGAGTTTTCAAAAGGGGGTTTGAGTTACTTTAATCTTCTACCCATTAGTTATCTCATGATTCTAAGGTGATAGAATAATTTTATAATTATTGGAAAGCTTTGTAATAATTTATTTGTTTTTATTGATGATTATTTTAGTTAGATTATCGTTAGCAATTAATATTGTTCTAGTTATAGCTTTAATTTTATTACTTTGTTTTGGGTCAAGACTTCGTATTGAGATATTAGTGAATATTTAGTTTTTATTTAAGGTATTTTGAATTATTAGATCATTATATTTGTTGCTGGCTTTAATTCAATTTTATGAATTATTGAGCATTAGCTTTTGGTATCTTTAGTTCTATTTTACTATTCTGGTGGCAGTTTGTAAATTAGACCTTTGAAAAATATTTTGTGACAATTAAAGATGGCTCGCTTGTTATATTAAAAGCTTAATTATAATTATTGATTAATTGTTTTTAACTCCCATATATGTTTAAGTGATGATTGTATATGTTATTAAATTGGAGGGTTACTTTTATCATTGTTAATCACTTATATTTTCATTCTATTCACTCACTATCATTTTGTATCAATTATTTTAAATTAAAAACACCAAAAACAAGTCTTTTATGCTTATTTTAACTGATTGCAATATTAATAATAGTTAATCAAATCAAACCTCATTTTGTAGTTTAGGTTACATTTCATTTAGTTACTTAGGAACTTAATGTCATTTTTGGCTCATCAAAAGAGAACAACATGAGGTTGCACTGTATGCATTTCTTGGTTAATTTTTGAAGTAACCCCAAGGTAACATCGGACTTATGTTGTTTCTAGTGGTGCCATTGTCGGGGAGCCAAGAAATTAGTTTCCTAGTAACTAAGTGACAAGTAACATTGACTGGAGTTTATTTGTTAAGCATTTGTCTTACTTAGTTGTCTAGTTAGTTTGTTTTAGTGTTTTAGTAGTAGATTGAGTGTTTAGTTTCTTTTCTTATTATCTTTTGTTGCATTTTTCTTAGTATTGCATAATTTTTTGCATTTGCATTTAAAAAAGCATAAAGCTTCTTCCTTGCATTGCATAGTCCATTTTCATTTGGATTTTGCATTTACTTGGCTAGATAAAGTTTTGGTTTGCTCTTTGACTTGCTGTTTTTATTTTTAAATCTTTCTTTTTCCCTTTCTTTTTGATTTATTTTGCATATTTTCACACTCTTTCATACACTATTAAGTGTATAGTCATCCATACTCATACATACTTGAACTCATCATATTCATATAGAGATATTGTAGCGATATTATAGGATATGTAATATCCTATAATTAGTACGTAATATTTTGTATTTAGTATAGAGGATACGATATGATATTATATTATTAATGACTAGGGTTACCTATTGTATATAAATACCCCTCAGCACATCAATAATATTCAAGCATTCTACAAATCCTTTCTCTTTGAATCAACATGGTATCAGAGCTTTAAAGGTTAGGTGCACGATCGACTATTTTTGGTGTCAGTTTTCTGCTATTCTTTGGTCTCTATTTCTGACAGCACTGTTCACCACCGTTGCGCCACACTTTTTGATGACAGGCCACAACACGCGCCAGCCAGGGACGGTCGTACAGTCCCGATCGGTGTTTCCCTAAAATTTTGTGGCCGTCTGAGCAGCGCGTGAGCGTCGTGCACCACCGTCAGTTTCACTAGAAATTTCACGCACCGGCACGTGAGGCCATCTCTAGTGACCTTTTCTGATGGCGATTCACTCCTTTGGGCTCGACTCATCTTCCTTAGCATACCCCTGAAGTTTCGTACCCTAGTTTTGACTGTCACATACTAGGTCTTCCGTCTCTGATCCGTATTTTCTGGTGGCAGATTTGTTGTTTCTAATTCCAGATTAGTTTGTTCGTTATGGTGATTTTATTTGACCCCTGTAGTGGTCTTTCTCTACTGGTTTGAACATTTGTTCTTACGAGGCTCCCAGTGAAGCAACAGTAATCAAGTTCTTTTGGCTAATCGTTATTTGGTTGATTTTATTAATACTAATCTATTTTGGATGGCTGCAACTAAGTCTACAACAGTTTTTGAGATGGTTCCAGTAGTCACTAAGATTACAGAATACAAATTAACCTGAAAAAATTACCTAGATTGGAGTAAATCTATTCGTATTTACTTCTAAAGTATTGAGAAGGAATATCACTTGACCGATGACCCTCTAGAAGAGAAGATCCCTCTCGCAAGTCATGGTTAAGGGATGATGCACGGCTTCTCTTACAAATTCGTAATTCTATTGACAGTGAGATCATGCCCTCTATTACTCACTGTGAATTTGTTAAGGAACTAATGGACTACTTGGCATTCTTATACTCCAGCAAGAATAATATTTCTTGAATATATAAGGTTTGCAGGTCTTTCCATCGCGTAAAGATGCCATATGATCGTCCTCTTACAGCCTTCTTTATGGATTTCAAAGGAATGTATGAAGAACTCAATGCCATCATGCCTATTTCTGATGAGAGAAAGGTCAATGTGTCTCACCGAGAGCAGATGGCTACCATGAGTTTTCTTACTGCACTTCCATCTCGATATGAGGCTGCTCATTCTCAAATTTTATCTGGGGCTCATCTCCCTTCTCTTGAAGAAGCCTTCTCTCGTGTATTGAGAACTGAACAAATCTCTTCACCAGCTTCTACTGTGCCTACTAGCGCCTTGCTCAGTCGTGGTCAGAATAATACTCGTGGGCCACTTAATCCTCGTGGTTCTACACCAGGGGGTTCTAATCAGGAGTCAAAAGATGTGATTTGTTACTACTGTAAGGAACTTGGTCATATGAAACGTACATGTCGTAAACTCCAGAACAAACAAAAATGACAGAATTCTGCACATGTGGCCATGACTGCTAATAACACGGTTACCATTTCTTCTACTAAATATTCTCAATAGCGATGCTATTGCAACAGGTAATGAGGCTACTATCCTTATCTCTTCTTCCTCCAAATGGATCATAGACTCTGGTGCTACTGACCACATGACAGGTAACCGCTATCTCTTCTCTACTTACAATTCTTATGCCAACCCTTCTAACATTACCATTGTAGATGGTTCCCAATCTCGTGTCCTTAGTTCAGGCACAGTTAAACCTACCTCTTTTATTCATTTGGAGTCTGTGCTTAATGTCCCTAACCTTACTTTTAACCTTTTATCTCCTAGTAAACTTACTCATTAATTAAACTCTTGGGTCTCACTTTTCCCTAATCATTGCTTGATACAGGATCTTTTGACGAAGAAAATTATTGGTAGAGGTTATGAATCTGGCGGTCATTACTTCCTTGATGATCAGGGGTCGTGTGCGGTAGCTTGTGCGGGTGGTATCACTCCTTTTGAATCACATTGTCGTTTGGGTCATTTATCTTTATCATCTTTGAAAAAAGTTTATCCTCAGTTTCAGCATTTGTTGTCCTTAGAATGTGAGTCATGTCAGTTTGCAAAACATCATCGTCTTCCTTTAGTTTCTCGAGTCAATAAACGAGCTTCGTCTCCTTTTGAGTTAGTATACTCTGATGTTTAAGACCAATGTCCAGTTGAGTCCAAAGCTGGTTTCAAGTACTTTGTTACATTTATGGATTATTATTCCCGTATTACTTGGTTATATTTAATGAAAAATCGTTCTGAGTTGTTCTCTCATTTTTGTGCCTTTATTTCTGAAATTAAGAATTAATTCAACATGTCTATTCAAACTTTACGCAGTGATAATGCTAAAGAATATTTTTCTAAATCATTTTGCTCTTTTATGCTTCAACACAGCATTCTCCATCAATCCTCTTGTGTGGATACACCAGCTCAGAATGGCATTGCTGAAAGAAAAAATCGTCACCTTTTAGAGGTAGCCCATGCCCTTCTGTTTCAAATGAAGGTTCTTAAATCTTTTTGGGCCAATGCGATCTCCAAGCTTGCTTTCTCATTAATCGCATGCCTTCCTCTGTTCTTGATAGTCACATTCCCTACACTACTCTCTTCCCTTCCAAACATTTGTTTCCCATTGCCCCTAAGATTTTTGGATGCGTGTGTTTTGTTTGAGATGTGCATCCGTGTATCTCTAAATTGGATCCTAAGTCTCTGAAGTGTGTCTTCCTTAGCTACTCTCGTGTTCAGAAAGGTTATAGGTGTTTCTCTCTGTCTCTTAATCATTACATGGTCTCTGCTGATGTTACTTTTTAGGAATATGTTCCTTATTTTGCTTCCTCCACTTCAGCTCCTATTCCTTTACCTGTGGAGGAGGATACTCTTCTAGTATACTCTATCCTTCCCTCACAATCACTGACCCCAGCTCCCGTACTGGCACCTGGTCACCCACCTTTGTCTCGGGTTTATACCAGACATCTGAAGGACACAATTACTGTTGTTAAGCCAGATTCTACCCTACCATTATCTATTTCCTTATCAGATCCTGCGATGAGTATTCCTCCTTCTGAGCCTGATTTGGTCCCTACCTCTGAGACCCCTTTTATTCTTGATCCAGCTCTGGATCCCTCCCTTGATCTACCCATTGCTCTTCACAAAGGTAAACGCACTTGTACCTATCATATTTCTTCATTTGTTTCATATGACCACCTCTCCTCTTCTTCTCGTGCTTTTGTTGCCTCTTTAGACACTATTTCTGTCCCTCAATCCCTTTCTGAGGCCTTATCCCACCTGGGTTGGCGTACTACTATAAAAGAGGAGATGCCCTTGATTGTGCCGGTACGTAGTCCTTAGTTGATTTAATGGCAGGAAAGAAAGCCATTAGGTGTAAATGGGTGTTGACCCCTAAAACTAAGGCTGATAGCACTCTTGAACGACTTAAAACTCGTCTTGTTGCTAAAGGTTATGCTTAGAGGTATGGTGTTGACTATTCTAAGACTTTTTCTCCTATGGCCAAACACTCCTCTGTTCATCTCTTTATCTCTCTGGCCGCTAAGTATGGTTAGGATCTCTCTTAGTTGGATATCAAAAATGCCTTTTTACATGGTGATCTTCTTGAAGAAGTATATATGGAGCAACCACCTGGGTTTGTTGCTCGGGGGAGCATGGTAAATTGTGTCATCTTAAGAGATCTTTATACGGATTGAAGCAAAGCCCTCGGGTATGGTTTAACAGATTTAGTACTGTCGTGAAAGACTTTGGCTTGTGCCAGAGTAAGTGTGATCATTCGGTATTCTATCAGAGAATAAGTGTTGGCATAATCCTACTAGTTGTGTATGTTGATGACATTGTGATTACAGGGAGCGATACCTCAGGGATTTCATCACTCAAATCATTCCTTAACTCCCATTTTCAGATGAAGAATCTGGGTTCATTAAAGTACTTCTTGGAAATTGAAGTTATGAGGAGCAAGAAGGACATCTTATTAACTCAAAGAAAATATGTTCTTGATATGCTGAAAGAGACTGGTAAACTTGGAGCTGCCCCAACTAGCTTTCCTATAGTTTATAATTCGTTGCTTGATGCTGATGGTAGTATACAATATGAAAATCCCGTTGAAGCTGCTAAGAGCAAGTTGCTCGAGAACCCAGAGAGGTATAGAAGATTAATTGGAAAATTGAATTATCTTACAATTACCCGCCCTGATATCACTTATCTAGTGAGTGTTCTTAGCCAATTTATGGTCTCTCCAACTATCCGACAGTGGGAAGCCTTAGAACATGTGTTACATTATTTGAAGGGATCTCCAGGTCATGGGATATTGTACAAGAGTCATGGCCATATAGATATTGAGTGTTTTTGTGATGCTGATCATGGTGGATCAAAGGCCACAAGACGGTCTACTACCAGCTACTATGTCTTCGTCGGAGGAAATCTAGTATCTTCGAGAAGTAAGAAACAAAATATAGTATCACGGTCGAGTGCAGAAGCGGAATACAGGGCCATGGCACAATCTGTATGTGAGATAGTCTGGATATATCAGTTAATGAAGGAAGTGGGCTTAAAACCTCATTACCAGCAACGTTGTGGTGTGACAATAAAGCGGCCCTACACATAGCTTCTAATTCGGTATTCCATGAATACACAAAACATATTGAGATCGACTATCATTTTATTCGAGACAAGCTCAAGGAAAATTTCATCTCTACAAGACATGTCCAATCCAGTGATCAACTAGGCGACCTCCTCACCAAAGTTCTTAATGGGGCTCGGATTGAATATCTTTGTAATAAGTTGGGTATGATTGACATCTATACTCTAACTTGAGGGGGAGTGTAGAGATATTGTAGCAATATTATAGGATATGTAATATCCTGTAATTAGTACGTAATATTATGTATTTAGTATAGAGGATATGATATGATATTATATCATTAATGATTAGGGTTACCTATTGTATATAAATACCCCTCAGCACATCAATAATATTCAAGCATTCTACAAATCCTTTCTCTTTGAATCAACACATCAATTCTTGCTTGAATTTTGTTATGCAAGTTAGTTTTGCACCTTGTACTTGTTTGTTTGTTATTGTTTATTCCTAGGAGTGATAGGGCTTTATCTTTGATTCCCTTAAATCTTGAAATTGAGAGGTCTGTGAAAAAGATTAAAAGAGAGAGGAGAATAGAGAGTACAAGTCAAGTTCTTATTGAAGGGGAACATATTTCACAAAAGTCAAGTTTGTTATTTAGTGAATAAGAACCTAGTGAGAGAGCTACCTCTAGAGAACACTTATCTATTAATGATTCTAAATTAGAGTAAGAAACTATGGATGGTGTTAATGGTAATAATGGACATAATTGGCCTAATGGGAACAACGGACTTGGTGAGAATAACCTAGGGAACAATAGTAAGGATAATAGAAGCATGAAGAAGATTAATAATTCTAATATTGATTATGATACTTATGACTTTTATATTGATAATGTGAACTTTAAAATTAAAGGAGCATTAATTTCTTCCTTACCTAGATTTCCTGGCTTTATAGGTGATTATCCACACAGACATTTGAAGACTATACACATGGTGTACTCTTCTATGAAACCACCCATAGCAAACCTTGAAGATGTATTGAGGAGCACATTCAACTTTACTTTAGAATGCAACGTCAAACACACTACATCAACATTTCACCACATTGACCTAAGATTAGTTGAAAGGAGCATTCTTAGATGAATATTTCCTACCTCTAAAACTTTGAGGCTACAAAATGAGATAAATAGTATTGTGCAATGAGATAATGAATTAATGCACAAGTATTGGACAAGGTTCATCACACGTCTAGCTCATTGTCCACACTACAATATTTCAAAAAATGATATGGTCAACTCTTTCTATAAAGGGCTCCTTCCACATCAAGCTCTTAATTCATGCTATTATAAATGGTTCGCTCAAAGAATTGAGTCCCAATACTGCATGGGACCTAATTCAAAATATGGCTACAATTGTCCCTTAATCTGGAGACACAAGAAATGTGTATAATACCTCTTCGGTTTCTTCTCAATATCTTCTTGCTGAAATTACTGCTTTTGGAAACCAAGTGGAGAAAAGACTCAATATTTTTGAAAATAATGTGAATGCCAAGCAATTTAATTCAGTAGGTCACTCTCAAGCTATAGTACCCGGTTATGAGTATTATAAGTCCATGATGCATACCTTCAATAATTGTGCTTGATATGAAGAAGTTTCTACCCTTTACCAAATTAGCAATGGCCAATATCAAAAAGGGGATCCATACTCTAACACCTTTAATCCAGGTTAGAGAGATCATCCTAACTTTAGATAGGGTGGGGATCAAGCAACACTCAAGAAAATTCTTCAATTAAGTTGTATCTAATCGAGGGGCATCATCTTCTTTTTTTTAAGGGTGATGAATTTGCTATGATTATCAAAAGCATTGTCAGGATTAATTCAATATTAGACCACGAGAAGACACAAACTGATGCTAAGTTGAATACTATAGGGAATAAATGGACTCTATCTACAAAAACATGTTCTCTAAGTTGTAACAAATAAAGAATAAGCATGAGAACTTGAACATTTTTGTTACTCAAATCTCCAACAACTTGAGTGAACAAGAAGCAAAGAGTAGTGCTTTTATACCCTCCAACATAGTGATAAATCCTAAATCTTTGAATGCAATCATACTAAGAAGTGGTAAGAAAATTGGTGCAAAGAAAATGCAATTCATGAATGAAGAGGATGAAGACCCAATTGATGAGGAAATAGAAGTTGAGTCTCCTCCTACTAACACTACTCAAGAAACTTCCCAAGCAGAGAAATAAGCTTCTATTCAATTTGAAAGTCTACAAGTAAATAAGATCTTGGAGAAGTCTTAGAAATAACTAGTGGTGCAAAATGATGAAGATACAACAACTATTATGAAAATATTAGTGGAGAAAGGATCACCTTTTGACTCCAAAGGTGATGAGGTAAATATTCATGACTTGCCTTTTCCAAACTCTTACTTGGTAAGTAAAAAGATTGTTGAAAAGAAAGACAATGATAAATTATTTGAAATGTTTATCAAACTTGAGGTTAATATGACATTGCTCAAATTGATTAAAAAGATACCTAAGTGTGCTAAATTCTTGAAAGACCAATGTACAAATATGAGAAAGTATAGGCATAGTGAGAGAATCCAATTGGGGTTGAGTGTTAGTGCCTTATTTAAGTCATGGTTGATACCATAGGTAGACCTACTATTTCTCATTCCCTACTTAGGTACATCAATTAATGTCATGCCAACCTCTTTTTATAAGACCTTGGGTATTAAAACTTTGAAAGACACTAGTATAGTACTTAACCTAGCTGATAAGATAGTAAGATACCCTAAAAGCATTCTTGGGGATATCCTTGTACAAGTCAAATGTCTTGTTTTCCTAGCTAACTTTTATGTCCTTGATATGACTAATGAGCTCCCTACTGAGAGTACCTTGATTCTAGGTAGGTCATTCCTTCTCAATGCTGAGACCATTATTAACATGAAGTATAGTCTTATCACTATATGAACCATGGTTATGAAGATTGTTCTTACTTGGAAATCAGTTTGATTGACTGCTGTGATAATGATATGGATCACTTGTATAAGCCTGACCAGTATAACATGGTTGTAAAGCATGGTCATGCATTTACTTGTTTATCCTCCCCCCATTCTTCTGATTTTTATGCATGTGAGAGTGATTTATCATGTGTCTGTTGCTTAAAGATAGATAGATGGCTTTCTATTCCACATGATTTTGATGCATCATCTTATTTTGATTATGATATTACTACTAATTATACACTTGATAGCCTTGACAAAGGTGTGTTTCTTGATTTTACAAGAATTGATGATATAGGAGTTGTTATGTAAGCTACAAATGTAGCTTCCCCTTTGAGTGGCACTAGAATATTAGAAGAGGATAGCAGTGATCTTGTTATTTCCCTAATTCTTTCTAAACCCACTCTCACTTCTATTTACTTTCTTTTTCTATTATCATACTTACTCTAGTTCTCCTATTTCTAAGTCATCTGATGGTAGCAATGAGTCAAGAAGTGAAGGACATATACACCATACTGAGCTTATATCTCCTTCCCCAAGCCATATGGACACAACACTCATACTGAATGCACTTGATATACCAAAGCTAGTTCCTTCTATATTGCAACCCCTGATTTATAATTGAAACCCCTCCCTTAACTTGAAATATGTCTTTCTTTATGATAATTACAAATTGCCTGTTATTATTTCTAGTTCTTTAAGTAGTTCTGAAGAAGGGAGATTAGTTTTTATATTGAAAATGTATAAAAGGGTTATGGTTGGTCTTTTGGGGACATACCAAGGATTGATTTGATTCCTTGGTTTACAAACATAAGATCATTTTGGCTGAAGGGACCAAGCCAGTTACGTAGCCACCAAGGAGGTTGAATCCTCTTATTCATGATATGGTTAAGAAAGAGTTGTCTAAGTTATTGAGTACTGTAATCATATATGCCATCTCAGATAGTGAGTGGGTGAGCTCGATATAGGTAGTACCAAAGAATAGTAATATCATAGTAGTAAGAAATGAGAGTAATGAATTTATTCTAAAATGAGTTCAAAATGTTTGAAAAATGTGAATAGACTATATGAAGTTGAATGAAGTGACTAGGAATTATCATTTTTCATTACCTTTCATTGATCAAATATTGGAAAGAATATCTGGTAAATCTCACTATTATTTCTTGGATGGCTTTCTAGGTTACTTCCAGGTGTCAATTGCACTTGCAGACCAAGACAAGAAGTTTTTACAAGCCCTTTTGTTACCTACATTTATCGAATAATGCTATTTGGGATGTGTAATGCTCCAAGAACCTTTCAAATGTCTATAATGGCGATCTTTAGTGATTTATTGGAGTGAAATATGGAGGTCTTTATGGATGACTTTACTGTTTACGGTGATAACTTTGATGATTATTTGCTTAGTCTTGAACATATTCTTGATAAATGTATTGAGAAAAAAATCATTTTGAATTATGAAAAATATCATTTCATGGTAGATAGTGGCATAGTATTAGGTCATCGCATCTCCCAAAAGGGGTTTGAGGTTAATAGCGCCAATATTAAAATCATTTCCTTACTTCCTTATCTTACTTGTCTTAAAAATCTTAGGTTTTTCTTGGGACAGCGGGGTTTCATCAGCGCTTTGTAAAATATTGTAGTACAAATACTTTACCCTTTTCTAGTTTATTAAAAAAAGATTTATTTTTACTTTGATTATAAATGTAGACATGCCTTTGACACTTTGAAATCCTTGTTTATTTAACTTATTCTCACTTCACATAACTGGGATTTACCTTTTGAACTATCTTGTGATGCTTCTAACTTTGTAGTGGGTGCTATGCTTTATCATAGGGATGAAAAGTGATCTAGAGTGCTAGACTATGCCTTAAGACACTTGACTTCGCTCAAGTGAATTATACCACTACCGAGAAGAAACCTTTTGCTATAATATTTACTTTAGATAAGTTTATACAGTATTTGATAAACTCTCAAGTAGTTGTTTTTATAGATTATATAGCGGTACGATACTTGTTCAACAAGCCCTAGTATAAACCAAGACTGCTGAGATGGGCTTTGTTGTTGCAGGAGTTCGATATTGAAATTAGAGTCAAAGCTGGAGTAGAGAATCATGTGGCTGACCACCTTAGTTAATTACCTAAAGGCACTGAGGGAGTTGACTCTTATGCTTACTATAGATTCCTTTTCTTATTCTACACTTTTTCCTTGGCGGTTCAAGAGCCTTGATACTCTAATATTGTTAATTATATTGTCGTTAATCTTGTGACTCCTTCTATGTCTAAGTTTTAGGTTGATAAGCTAAGAAGGGAGAAAAGATACTATATCTGGCATGCTTTAATTCTTTGGAAGCAATACAATGACCAGATCATCAAACAACATGTTCCTAACAATGAGATAAACTCTATCCTTACCTTTGCATATTCTTTATCTTATGGGGGTCATTTTAGTGCTAATAAACTGCTATAAAGGTTTTAGAGTATAGATTTTACTGGCCTACTTTATTTAAAGATACTTATGCTTTTTGTAAGTCTTGTGATAAGTGCCAGAGATTGGGGAGTCTAGTTAGATAGCATTAAATGCCTTTAAGACCTATGCATTTTTGTGAAAATGTTGATGTATAGGACATAGATTTTATGGGTCTATTTCCTTTGGCATTTGGATTTTATATATATTACTTGTAGTAGATTATATGTCTAGGTGGGTAGAGATAGTGCCAACTAGGAAAGATAACGCTTCTACTATTGACAAAGTTTTACGATCTCATACTTTTATAGGTATAACATTCCAATAGCAATTGTTAGTGAAAGAACACTTTTCTGTAATAGGATCATCAAGTCTCTACTTACTAAATAAGGAGTTAATAATCACAAGCTGGCCACTCCTTATCACCCTCAGACAAATGGGTTGACTAAAGTCTCTAATCAAGAAGTAAAGCTTATACTAGAAAAGATTGTGAAACCATCTTGCAAATACTAGAGTGAAAGGCTTGAGGAGGCGATATGGGCTTATAGGACTGCCTATAAGACCCCTATAAGTATGTCTCCTTTCTAGTTACTCTGTGACAAGTCTTGCCATTTACCTATGGAGATCGAGCACAAATTTTATTAGACATTCAAGACATGTGATGCAAACTTTGAATCTTCACTTGAAAATTGGATAATGCAACTCTAAGAGCTTGAAGAGATAATACTTGAGTCCTATGATAATGCAGAATCTACAAAGATAAGCAGAAAATGATTCATGACAAACAAATTATGAGGAAAGAGTTCCATGAAGGTGACAAAGTGCTAAAGTTTAAGGCCCATTAAAGTTGAGGCCCTGGGAAGTTTGTCACCAAGTGGGAGAGCCCTTTCAAAGTTATCAAGGTGCCTTTATTTGGTATAGCAGAGCTAGTGGATAAAGTAACTGGTCATGTTTCATAAGCCAATAGCCATCTTCTTAAGCACTACCATGAGGATCAAAGACCCCCTAATCACATGGTTGTTCCCTTCCTTTCTCTACTTTCTATTGTATTGCTAGTGATATCTATCTACTAAGATAGTTATGAGTGAGTGTAGGGGAGGGAACCTTTCCAGTAGGAAGTAGTTGTAGTTGGTTTTTTATTTAGTAATTATTAGTTTAGTTTCCCTTGCTTTTGTCATTTCGCCAACACTTGTTTTTCTTACATTGAGGACAATGTATTGACTAAGTGTGGGGGGATTGCTTTTGCTGAATTGTTTTTCTACTGCTTATATTTCTATTTTATTGACTTTGCAATATGCACTGTGTGTTTGATTAAGCTGAAATCATATAAAAAATTAAAAAATTGTGAACTTTTTGAGCTAAATTGATTTGGATTATCTTTTGAAGTTTGGTTAGCCTCCAGAACTTGTCTATATTCTTTTTTAAAGTTACGTTAATACCTAGATTTGTGAGCATGATAGGAGTATTCATTTCTAAATCATTTCACTCCAAACACAAGCTATCTCAATTGACCTTTGTAACACCTTAATTCCGTACATCTTAGGGATCATTTGGTAGAATTTAGAACTACTTATATGATCAATGAAGTCAAATTACACAATCTGGAATTTCACTCTAATGAGTTACTGTTCATTTGGCAAAACTCCAGACAAATAATTTGACTTCAAAAATTCATAACTAATTCTAGAAAAATTGAAATAAAGTGGTTCAAGTTGCTATATGAATGTAACACAAGCATTTTTAAAGGAAAAATATGAATCTAACCAAACTCCATACCAATTAATATAGTATTGGCGTGGAAAATACTGTTCATTTGGTCAGTTCATAGTTTCCAGATTTGGTTCCCTAACTTTGAAAAAATCGTTCTATTTGTACAAATATCGGAATGAGGCATTCTTGTACCAAAACGAAGTTCAACATGTCTATTATCATACTATAAAGTCTCATATATTTATTCAAAGGTTAACTATTTTCCTAAGTCTCAACAAAACATAACCAGAACTGAAATAAGTACTTAATGCACATATTACACATTTTCATAAATAGTCTCATACAACAAAGTATTTATGCATCATAACTTCTTCATTCTCCTTCCTTACTTTCATAAGATGACCCTACTATAATGTTTGTATAATGGAAGGGGTGAGATTTTGGAGAAAATTTCAGTAGCAAACGGAAACCAGACAGTGTATGCAACTCAATACTTGATGTTAATACGTGTGTGCTTAATGATCATGATTGCATAATGATATCTTTACACGCTTATATGTTTTTTAAATTATAACATATGTACATAGTATAAAAATAAATAGAGCATCATTCAATCATACATGCTTCACATCATCAAAGTAAACATCCAACACATAAAACATCCAATCAAGCAAAGCATACAAGTTAGATAAGTTTACTACCTCTTACTCCTTGCTTTTCCATATCCTTTTCCTTTACCTCTTGCTTCCTACTTCTCCTTGAGGTGTGACTACCCTCTTTGAGAACACCAACCAAATCCTAACATAACAACATACTCATTACAATCTATTACTATCAAGTTCTAAACTTCCTAAACCAATAAGTCTTTATTTTTCTTTAATTTTGGTTAATTATTGTGCCTTTCGAATTAAATTGTGCCTTGACCATATTCCTTGACCAAGGAATCTAAATATGAATTTAGAATTAAAAAATTCCAACTCCTCCTTGGTGCACTAGTCAAAACAAAACTGCGGAAACAAAGGTTCTTTTTCAAAAATCTCACGTTTGATTTTAATGCTTTCAACTCTTGTACCTTGGCTCAATCTTATACAATTTCACCTTATGGACTCATTGGAAGCATAAAAATCATCAAAATAAACTTTTTGGTACTGTTCTAGCACATACCTAAAAGTCTCACAAAGTGAGAAAATGGAAATTACACAATTAATTCAAGCAATAACCAACAATCTAAGCTTGTCTAAGTCTTAATTTCATGTCTCTAACTTCAATTTATTCTTTCTCCAATATTGTACAGTTCTGTACAGCATCACCACATAGGGAATATCTCACTTTTCTTCCATTAAAATCCCATGATCAAGCTCTTGAATTGAAGGAAACTAAGCTAGGATAGATTACTTACCTTAGTTCCTAGCTAACTTGACTTGGGTAGCTTGGATTTCCTCGTCTTTGCTTGGTTCTCACTTGGGAAGCACCTCCCTATTCCTTCTCTAACTTGATGCAAATGTGAAGGAAAATGGAGAGTATTTATAGACTTAAAGCAAGGCAAATGAATGGCTAGGATTGCTTTGGTTACTATTTAATCCAATGGTCCACAATCCACCTTGCACTTTGTCTTGCCCACCAAGTTTTGATGACATCATTGCTTACATCACCAAGACACCTTTCATGCTAGGTGTCACTATGGTGGGGACCTTGGGACACCTCAGCTATTGACTCAGCGCTTCTAGAGAATTCCATAATCTTATCTCGTAATAAACGGCTGAGATTGTGCCACGTGTCCTTAGCTTTTTCTTGAGTTTTCTTCTTTCATTAGATGAGTTCCATGTGGCATCTTAGTGGGTCCTATGAGGACACATTTCATACCACCTCATGGCTTATGGGCAAATCCAAAACTTTATCTGATCAATTCCCCAGTTATAACTTCAACCAGGTAATTATATTTTACTGAAAATTACTAAGATATTATTTTAACTCCAGTTATACCCATATAATCCTTGGGCTACGTTTTTGTACTTCTTGAAATGTCATCTTGGGTCTCTGATCAAGCTCTAGTACTCATATGACTCAATTCCTAAGAAACTTCCCTTAGCAATTTATCAAAATGCCCTTGGTTTCTCTTTATTTACTTTAATGATTCTAGGGGCATTATTGTCTTTTCATATTTTAACAGAATATTTCTTGACCCATGTCAACTATTCCTATAGCTCTCTTTGACCTTTTTGTCTTAGGTGAAATGACTAAAATGTCCTTTACTCATTTCTTAATTATTTTTATAATACATGGGTATTTTCGTCATTTTGCATATTTTCTGAATATTTTTAGACACTGACCCCCTTTAACTATTGAATTGATATCATAGGTCTGGGCCCCAGTTGGCGTCATCATGGGTCTCTTGTGATGTCATTTGGGCTCATTCAGTCCCAACTTGCTTACTGCTTAAGTTTCATAATCGAATATTGGGTGTCCACAAACTCCCGTCAAAATTCACTAAAATGTGAATAACTTTTCCTACATAACTCCTTTCGGGGTTCCGTCAGTTCCCCATCCTCTGGCTTCATAGGACGCACCTTCCTATAACTTCTTATTTATACATGAGGTCCAGAAGGTCTGATAAAAAATTTAGATAACTTTTAGACTACCAGATAAATACCAGTTATCTGAAATTCAAATAAATTTTTTGTATTATGCTAGATTAACTAACACAATTTTCTCTATCTACTGATAAAGTTTGGGACTAAAATGCTTTAGGGCAGTTCTGAGCCTTTTATGGCTCAACTTTCTATAATTACCATTTTGCCCTTGTACTCTTGAAATTTATATTTTAGTTCCTCAACTTTTTATAATTATACTTAATGGCCTATAACTTGTACCTACTTTCATTTTTGGCCTTAGGACCTTTCTAATTTATATTTAAGTCCTTGAACTTTCTTTAATTGCAATTTAGTCCCTAGGCTTTCTCTAAATTGCAATTTAGCCCCTTATCTCTTTCTTTGGCTTAAAACTTATCTTAATCATTATCTTTTCTTCTGATTACCATCCCAATCCCTTCATAACGTCTTTCCTCTATCAGTCTTGTACAAATAAGGAAAATTTGGGATGTTACAACCTTCCCCTTTGAACCATTCACTTTCATTTCATTCCATTATTTTTGAACAAATATTTTGCATGAGTTACATTATGTTTTTCATGATTAAATATGCATAATTGATGTTGCTATTTTTTTCTTTTTGTGTTAGGTTTGCCAATCTACAAAAAAAAGGCAAGAAAGAGAAGAAAATGTACAGAAAAAGCCAAGAAAGATTGAACAAAAAAGAGAAAGAAAAAGAAAAGACAGAGAAATAATTTGGCCAAAAAGAATAAAGTTTGAAATAAAGCACCCCTTGGTGGTTGGAAATTAAAGATTGGTTCTATTTGTACATTGGTGTTCATTTGATGGTCATACTTTAGCTCACTTTAAGTTGTTTCTTAACACTCATGCCTTTAACTTGTCATTATTTCCATTTCATCCATCCATTAGCCTTTCACCAATATTATAACCCCTACAAAGTCCCATTGATCATGAATCTATAGTATGTTAGTGGTGGAGATAGTAGAATCTTTACAAGCCTATTGTAGGTGCTAATTTATGTGGATTTAGTGAAAAACTTCCCTATTTGAGAGTGAGTGAAACACTTGTACCTTATGAGATATCCATTATGTTTCTCTTCCTTCTATCTTGCTATGTCCCTTATGTTGGTTTCTCTGCACCAAATCATTTCACGACTATTGATTGAATTATTGTGCCTTATATTGAATTTATGTGTATCAGGACAAAATTATCACATTTTAGTTTAATTATAATTAATTAATTTTTAGGACCATTGATGCTATTATTTGTAAACGTTATTTTAGGGTACTTGGGAGAAATTATAATTTAAAAGCTAAAAGGAGAAAATAGCAACAAAGGATTAGAAAATACAAAGAATGACCAAAATAATATTACTGAAGGACCCAGAGAAATGATAGAGAAGGACCTGAAATTGAGAAACTCCAACAAAGTCCCAAGACACCAAAACAGCATGGTTCTGCTCTCAACCCTAAAGTCTGATTTTCTTCTTCTTTTGCCAGAGACGGGCATAGCAAAGGACAGAAAAATAGCAACAGATGACAGACTAAAGGAAGGACTTCCAACATTTAGTTTGGAGCTCTCTGTTGACTCCCTTCAATCCAAATCATTCCTCTATCATTCTATCTCTGATTTCCCTCTGTCTCCTCTTTGTTTTCTCATCTTCGTCTACCATCGTCTTTATTGTGAAACCATGGCTAGCCATGAAAGCTCAAGTTGGCATCAATTTCTATGGCTATGCATGATTAAACATCCTAATCCTCTAATTCAATGGCAATAGTAAGGGTTTAGGTCTTCAAAGAGGAGTTTGAGTTACTTTAATCTTCTACCCATTAGTTATCTCATGATTCTTAGGTCTTAGATAATTTTATAATTTTTGGGAAGCTTTGTAATGATTTATTTATTTTTTTTTAAGATTATTGTAGCTAGATTATAGTTAGCAATTGATATTATATTGGTTATAGCATTAATTTCATTACTTTATTTTGGGTCTAAGACTTTGTATTGAGATTTTAGTGACTATTTAAGGTGGCTTGAATTATTTGATCATTATATATGTTGCTAGCTTTAATTATATTTTATGAATTATTGAGTAATAATTGAGCATTGATTTTTGGTATCCTTAGTTTTATTTTACTATTCTGGTGCCAGTTAGTAGATTGGGACTCTGGAAAATATTTTATGACAATTTGAGGTGGCTCAATTGTTAGATTAAAAATTTGATTATAATTCTTAGTTCATTATTTTTAACTCCCATATATGTTTAAATGATGATTGCCTACGCTATTGAATTGGAGGGTTGTTTTTATCATTATTGATCACTTGTGGTTTCATTCCATTCACTCACTATCATTCCATATCAATTATTTTAAATTAAAAATACCAAAAGTAAGTCTTTTATACTTATTTTAATTCATTACAATTTTAGTGATAGTTAATCATATCAAACCCTATTTTATAGTTTATGTTGCATTTCATTTAGTTACTTAAGAACTTAATTTTATTTTTGGCTCCTCAAAAGAGAACGACCTGAAGTTGCACTATATCTAATTATTGGTTATTTTTTGAAGTAACTCCAAGGCGATATAGGACTTAGGTTATTTTATATTACTTTAACCCCCACTCTAATCCAAATCATGCTTTTAGACTCAGTTGTGCTTTACAACAAATGCATACTCGAGGAGAAAGAGAACTCTCAAATATGCAAAGAGGATGAGAGTTGATGAATTATTGTCTCTTAGAACTGAATATGCAAAGAGGAAGAGAGTTGATGAATTATTGTCTCTTAGAACTGAATATACCAATTCCCATATTTGCTTACTTAACTCACACATCCAAATATAGTTGTAGGCCTAACTCGCTAACTCGCCAAAAAAAGAATGATTTAATTATTTTATCTTAATAAGATTTATAATTGTTACATATATACACACACATATAAAATAATATATACATTATAAATATATTTGGGAATTATAATAATTGTATATCCATTATAGTTATTATATAATTATAATCATATATAAAATGAAGTAATAGAATTTAAAAAAATAATAAATATATATGAGTAAAATACCCGAGACAGGATAGGACGGAACACCCCTCATCCTATCCCGCGTCCTATTATAATTTGACTGGGACTATGATAGACCTGTCAAGACAGAACAATGATGAACACCCCTAGCCAAGCCAAACAAGAAAGCTAGAACGTTGGCCAAAGTTAACTATAGCTCAACCTTATAGAGAAAACCATTTTAATAGTCATGCCGAATTGGACCCAATAAAAAAAGTTGTTTTGACATTGAAGATATTTAAAAAAATAGAATAAATGATAAGGTAGGATTGGAAAACTTAACTAAATTAATGCAATGAATTTGATCTAAGCTTTCTCCTATTTAAAAAATGTTAGAATTGCAAACATAATTAATTAATTTGATAAAGTCTATTATTCACACAAAATAAAAATGACAAAAGGACATAAAAATAATATAAAAATGATAAAATACAAAGCTTAATATAATACAAAATCCAAAACACTTTTTACCAGCCAAACATTGACCAACTTTTTTCTAAAAAATTACTATATTAATTATTAAAACGCAGCAAGATGGGCAAAACATGGACATGGACAATCCTTTCTATAAATTCTCTAATTGGGACATTAGTTTTAGTTCAGTAGTTCATGCCCATGAGAAATAAGAAAGGAAATATGTTGATGGAAAAAGCAGAAAGACAAAGAATCTACCATGATCGAACGACCTTCCATAATTTTATGAATAATAATGGTAGGATTTTTTAGGGATTTTAGAAATTACTCACTATACTCTCAATACCAACCCTATAAAGGACCAAACCTGAACTAAATTATTCTAGGATCGAATTGCCTTATTTTTCACGATGTTACAAAGGTTGTTTCATCCAAGAGGGGGTGAATCGAGTGATATTAAAAATTTTAAACTTAAATAGAAACACCAAGATTGAGTAAAGAAAGATATCACTTATGAAGGAGGCAGATAAGTCAAATATTACATACAGACAACTTATAATAGTTTAACCCAACTACTTGGACTACGTTAAGTCTTTAGACTCCTATGAGTATTCCACTATTTTCCAAGATTCACTGGACTCTTGGTCCTCAGTACAAGAGATTGCCTCTCACTCCCCTTACTTCCTGTAAGGTTATAATCACACTCTTGAGTATCTCAGATAAAGAATCAAGATTTCTAGCTCTCTCTCTGTCAAAAAGAGTGATAATGATAAATACTGAAGATCAAACTCTCTAAGTTTCTCTCTCAAAGATTAAGATGCTCTATTTAGAGAATGAGAAATAGAGTAAAACAAGTAGCAATGAATGCTATAGTGAACGCTCAATAAATTTGTTCATTGTTCATTTGTTGAGCTTATTCACTTCAACATTTATTATAGCTTCTTTTATAGTTGAACTTGTGTCATATCCGTGAGACTCATTGAAGTAATCGTTAAAGAATAGAGCTATTGGTTACTAAAGCTTGAAGTATTTAATGCATTATGACATATTTTTCTTTTTGATGAATTTCTTCATTTGATCTTGTTTCTGCTTGCAATTGATCAAGAAATATGTTGTATAAATGATATATAAAGAATTTAAGCATAGATCAATTACTTCATAACGTTTTGGATTGAAAAGTCAAAGTCCATCAAAGTCTGGTTTGAAAATATTTTAGAAGAACAATTGAATTTATCTAAGTGTTTATCGAAAAGAGCTTCAATAAATATCAAATATTTGTGTATTGAAATAGTTTAACTCGTATCGAATAGTGCTTTGATAGCAAGCCTTATCGAAATATCTTTCGAAAAATAACCTTTTGATAACAGAGGCTTGGTTCAGACTTATCAAAATACTCATAGAGAAAACTCTATTCAAAACATTTATCCCATAACCAAAATAGCCAATTTATCAAAGTATTCTTCGATAAATAGTTTTATCGTAGTTATTTGATAAATGACTAATATTGAAAAACAATGGTCTCACTGTCAAAATATTTTTTTCTAATATATCAAATGCTATGTAATATATTTTAAAAGAAGATTTTATAAGATCATTCTTTAATTGATATACAAATTTTTAAAATTGTTTATCAGTTTAAGAACTTTGGTTTAAAATTATATATCATTTATTTATCAAAGTGTTTATCGATATACTGCCTTATCAATTAATACTTCAACAAATGAAGCTTGAAATAGACTATATAACAGCTTTGACCTTATTTATCGAAGAGCTTATCAATAAACACTCTTTACATATAAAACCATGTTAGAAAGGATTTGATCCCACTAACATGATTATAGTGTTCAAGCCCCTGATTAATACTACTATCACAGTTATCCTCACAATTATTTCAAATGGACCTCTAGGCATCAAACCTAGGAATAACATCATATAAGCCTACTTTACAACTAAGATCCTATATAATAATCATTCATAAATAAATTGTTAATATCACGCATTCCAAAAGTGGATCCACAATGAACAAATCACAAGTAACAGCCTAAGGCCTCAATCCCACTACTAGCATGCATTCTCAACATCAAATCCAAATAAAGTATCACATTATATGGAAAATGAGCATACTAGGACAATATAAAACTATTCCACAAATAAATCAAAATGAGGATGCTATACAATTGAAATAGCATTAATCAAACCTTCAAAGTCTTCCCTGAGGTCCAATCACGAGACTATCCCCTAAAAAATATTAATATCCATGGGTGAGACAAGCGTCTCAGTAACCAACAATCATACTCATCATACATACCAATATGTGCTTGTGAGGTGCTAAGTGGGACAAATATACAATAATATCATAATTAAAAGTAAATAAGTAATTTCTAATTCCATGATGAAAATGCATCCCAGAATCCATGAGCCATAAAAGTTTATCCTCACGCATTAGGACAAAAGGAGCCATGAAAGGCCTATCCCCACGTAGTAAGATGAAAAGAACCACTAGGGCTTGCCCCACGCAGGAGGCGACAAAGCCAACCATCATGCATTAAAGGAGGTCTCATCACGTGACAGTAGTAGACACAATCCACTCACTAATTCCTATAATATGCACCATGCCATAATGACATAAGTTCCAAGGATTGCATTTTTAAAAAAAACACAAGTCCCATAAGACTATTTCACTTCAAATAATTTCATCATATATCAAATTGTCCATAGCATTTAATGAGTTTAAGAAACAAAAAAAACTCACAAACAAGACATTAGCTTATATAACAAGTAAAAAATGGTTACCTCTTGCCAAAATTAATAAAAGTACCATAAATGAGGAGCATTGTGCTTAGATCACAATTCCCTAATCAATCTACATAATTTGTATAAGTGTGCCTCAAAAAGTTGTTAATTTGATACAACATAAAAACTCACTTTTCTCTTCAAAATTTATTTTATTTAGAAATTCTTAAATAAAAACTCACTTTTCTCTATCACGATCACATCTATATCATCTAATAATTTGATAACGTTAAAATGTTCATCTAATCATCATAAAATTCCCAAAATTTGCCCCTTTAATCTTGAAGAAAAATAACAATTCATCTATTAGACAAATCATTATGCTGACAATTCTCTAGTTTTCTCAACTTTATTCTACTTATATAAATTCTCATTTAACATCAAACTCCTTAAACAATCTAAAAAAACCCAAAAATTACAACCCTTAAAGTTTCACCCAAAATTTCTAATACTCACATTTTATAATCAACATCAAAACCAATTCCTTCAATTATCAAAACACACTCCAATAAGTTAAAATAAATCATTGAATTTAAATCTAGCATGCCCAATCATAATTCATAATTTTCCAATCAAACCCCAACTTTAGTTTACTTAAATCAACCATTAAATCCTCCAATTATACAAAATCTTCAAATTTATTTATTTATAATTAACACTCAATATACTAAACATTGAGTTTTATCGTCAATCAAATTTCTAAATAATTAATCAATTTAATTACATAGACTTAAAGTCTCCAATTATACATCTAATTTCCAAAACTCACTTATAATGTCAAATTCTTCATTTCAATATTAAATCATATCATTTCTAAGTTTCAATAACTCATTTGAACTAACAATTATCCCACAATTATTTAATTTGATTAAAATCTCGAATTTTTCAAATTTAAGGTTCCAACAAAAATACCCATTTTTAATATACAAGCTCTATTAACAATTTAAACCGATTAAATATTAATTCTACCTCCAATAAACATAACACAGTCATTAAACTCAAATTTAATGGTAAAATTATCATATGCAATCGTATCTTTCTCTAATATACAAACCCTAACTCTAAAGCTCTTAATTAATGTAATAGAAAATTTTTAAACTAATTAAATACAAGTATTCACTTATCTCTACAATCCTACGATTCTCATTTGTTGATAATCCACACTTATTCCAAACCATAATCCTTAAACTTTCTTTGCTCCCAATGGTTTTAAAATAAAAAATTGTGTGAGATTAAGTACAGAAACAATTAGTGGAAGCATTGGAATAAAAATAAGAATTTTTGAAAGAAAATGCATCCTTTTTCAATCATATCCAGATTTCATGAAGGAGCTAGAATTTCATAATTCTAAGCTCACAAATGGAATTAAAAGGACAAATTACGTAGAGTAAAGTTAAGACATCAATTAACTCAAATGTCAAACCAACTAATAAAAATTAGAGAAAGATAGAGACTTAATGGGCTAAAAGATTAATGAGTAAATTATGTTGGCCTAGAAATGGATTGTAATGAATATGATGTTATGCTTTATAGGCCTTGAGTAATATGGTAAAGAGGACCATAAAGCAAGGACAATGGAGAAACTAGCTTGAGTAATATTTATGTAAAGTTAGTTGATGAAGACTTTGTACTTGAACAGAAACTAGTTTGAGTAGTAACTTGTAGTCTATAACTAAAAATAGTAAATGATTAAATAAATGTACAATATTTTATCGACATTTATTCAACATTTCAAGTTTCATTTTGACACCAAGAATTCCTTATTTTGATGTCTATATAAAGAGAACAAAATTTTTAAAGTAGGGAACCATAAACTGTTTTATAGAATTTTTTACTAAATGAACAGTATTTTTTTATGATTAAACTATACTGATTGACTGAGTATTTGGTCTAAGACTTACTTTTCCCATAAATTACATTATGTATGTTAGCTTTAAGTAGTCTTTTGAACCACTTCTTTCAATTTTGTTAGACTTAGTTGTGATTTTTTGAAGTTTATCACCAAATCTAAAATTATCAAATAAATAGTAATTGTGAACTTGAAAATTTTAGATTTTGAGAATGAACTTCAATAGACTTTTAAGTTATTATAAATGTTACTGAATGGTCCCTAAGACATACGAAAGTAAGGCGTTATATTTTTTGTATCATACCAAAGTTTTTGGTATCAGATAAGATAATTTCTAAACCCTAATCTTAAATAGTAAGTATTTTGTTTAAGATAGGGGTACAGTTAGAATGTTAATCATGATATGAGATATGTGGTCTGTGATGTTTTAAATATTTTGTGCGTGTACATATGTTGTTTGTTGTATGAATATATATGTATTTGAGAATTGTTGTGCATATATATAATTGTGTTTCCAATTATTGATAGAGTCCATAAATGAGGGTACTAATAATCAAAGAGTAGCCCAAGCACAGAGTAGAGGCCTTGACATGAGTATAGAGCAATAAGATTCTGGCATGGAACATAAGGCTCTAGCATAGTGATACTCTAGATTAGTTAAAGGTTAGAATTCTTAAGTAAATCAAGTAGCCAGTACTTTGGTTGTAATGAACATATGCATAAAATTTTAGCCACGATGAGCTAGTATATTAGACATGACTAAAAGTGACAATAACCCTCAGATATGTATGTTGCATTATACCATAGCGTTACAGTCTTACGAGACAGTTTTCTAGGATACGGTTGTAGTAGACTGATCTTAGTCAGCCCATACCTCAGGGCTCTCATGTTTCTTAAAACGCTATGGCTGGGGTAAGTGGTATAACAACCAGATATTATAGTAACGATGAGAATGAAGGTACCAATCTCGCCAATGTACATATGAGCTAGATAGTACCATGCATGAAGACACTAATGATATGTTCAAGGGAATATTTAAGAGCAGATTCTTCGTGTAATGACGAGAAAGTAACAGTAGTCTGGTCAAGGATAGAATGGAACTGATAGACAGACAGAAGTAGTTAAGAAGTAGAAGAGTATTAAGTTATAAAAGAGAAGTTTATAATGCTTAGAAAGAGAAAGGTAGCCAAGTTCAAAGATAAAGAGACTCCCCTATTTAAGAAAGTATAATGGCCAAGAGCCAGATAAAGTAATTAAGGGTTAAGTCTATACCCTAGCAAGAGGGTAAAGTGGCAACCTAAGTTAAATAAGTAAAGGTGGCCTTGTAAAGGCTAAAGTAGTAGAATTAAAATAGTTATCTCATATTATTGAATGAATGACAGGATATGAAAGATAATACGATAGAGGTATTGTAGAGGCAAGTTAATCATTTAGTGCAAACTTTCCCAAAGATTAGGATACAGTACAATAGAATTACAGTAGATTCTAGATAATCACATTTAGATCCTAGTATGGCTAGTAAACTTTATGTTTCAGAATCATAGATGATGCTGAAAAGGCTTACGATTAATCACAGTAGATCCTGAGGGTCATAGTAGACTAGCCTAAGAAATGTTACAGAGCCAAATAAGTAAGAGTATAGTATCTCTTTAGGAAGTCGATGACCAGGGATCAACCTCTCAAGTTGAGTGGCTTTTGTGGAAAAAGTAGGAAGTAGAGAAAACATAGATAAAGTAGTTAGTATTAGTCAAACCCTTAGGCATTAGAGTTTATATTAGGATTAAAGTTAGTAGAAAATATTAAAAATAAAACCTGAGATAGGATAGTAAGAAGAAGATACCAGAGTAACAGACAGTCTCAGTAAGTGGGACATAAGTTATAGTATGACAATCAAATACAGTTTGATTGGGGGTTACTCAGGTATTTCTATAGGCTTGTGAATACAATATGCCGGGCCATTTCTTATGTTAGGGTTATAGCAAGTACCAAGATGGTGGTAGTGTTATAACTCTATCAAAAGAAATGGTATACAGAAAGAAAAGCAAACAATAATAAAGAGATTGCTTTCATGTCACTCTTCATGTAAGAGTTGAATATGAAACAGATAACTCTCAAATAGAGCTAGATTCAGATAAGTTTAGATAATTTTTTAGATAAGAGTTAGATTTGATATAAATTGCTCTCAGATAGGGAACAATTCAGATACAAGCTACTCACAGATAGAGCAAAGATTAAAATGAGAAGTTATGTTATGGCCATAGAAACATAAAGCAATGCAAGTGGTTAGGCCATGATTGCACAAGGCAATATCCTATGGTAAGCCACACCAGAGTAAGAAAGATAAGAATGAACTCTTGAGTAAGAGAGGTAAGTAAAGTCTTGATAGATAATATGGGCTACTGGATATACTTGAAAATTTTTATTGGTTGAGTAATCAACAAAAAGGGAATGCCAACCTTGTAACTTGTTTAGCAGTAATTTTTTTAGAAAGAAATCACAATTGATCCTAACATGATTCGCATAAGAGTGAAACCACAGTTGATCATAATGTGAATCATAGGAAGAGAAATAGGACAACTTGATATTTTTCTGGTAAGATGATCATTAAACATAAGATGTTGATTAATTCAATCAGAGGAATAATTCACAGATAGCCACAAGATTAAACTTATTTTCTCTTAAACAAAGACAGAGTCCAAGTTTAAATATAAGTACTGATATTCAAAGTTTTGTAGAAATATGCCTAAGGAACAGAGGAGAGAACCCCATATGTTTTAAGAGTAGAGAAGTATAAGCAGATAAATCTTCCAAATAAGAATAAAGAGATTAAAAGGACAAAGACACCCAGAGAAGAGGATGTAAGGTAGAGTAAAGATAAAACACATCTCTATGAGAAAGAATATGCTACGGCTCAGAGCAATATGAAGTGTAACCTAACCCTAACTATATAGCACATTCTAATTAAGCTTGCTTATGCCATAGAAGCCTAGAGATGGGTGACCTATTAGAAAGTATAGTGTTGAGTCACAAGATTATAAAGATGTTAGAGAATAATAATAAAGAGAATTCTAGCAAGCATTGAAAGAAACAAAATAACACAAAAAGAAATAATATCATGAGCAAAGAAAAGCATAAGCAGATAATAGCATAAGTTCTCAGTAGAGAAAAAAAAGGGACACTGGTATTTCCTTGTATCAATTCCAAAATAGAGGAACTATATATAAAGAAAGAGATAGTTAAATGAAAGGTATTTTCTTACATCAGTTCAAAGAAGAGGAACTGTGAAGAGGAAAGAGACAGATAGAAAGAGAGAGAAGAGATAAATAGATAGAAAAGTCTCCAAGTAGCTAACTAAAACCCCAGAGTATAATAAAGTTTAGGTAGTTTAGCATGAAAAAAATGAATACTATTCACTAGTCTAGTATAGTAAGTTGTTTATAAGTATAAGTAGATAGATAGATGAAAGATCAATAAAAGAAGCAGACTTCAATTCTGATTAATGACAAAGGAAAGCTCAGTAAAAGAAGCAGACTTCAAGTCTGATAAATTAAGAAAATTAAGTAAATCAAAATTTTAATAAGGGATTGAGATGATAATTGTAACATACTTACTTTTATACGTCTTAGGGACCATTCAGTAGCATTTAGAACACTTACAAGACCTTGGAAGTCCATTAGCCCAATTTGGAATTTTACTTTCTCAGGTTACTGTTCATATGGTATTCCAGATTACGCAATGAACTTCAAAAAATCATAATTAATTTTAGAAAAATCAAAATTAAGTGGTTCAAAAAGCTACATGAAGATAACATCTTGAAATTTAAGGGAAAAATAATTTCCAGACCAAATGATATGTCAATCAATACAGTTTATTCGCCAAAGTTTATTGTTCATTTGGTCAAAAATCCTGGAAACGGATTCTGGTCCCTTACTTTGGAAAATTGGTTCTCTTTGTATAGAAATCCAAATAAAACTTTTTGGTGTCAAAATGAAGGTTGGCATGTCATCTAAATATCTGTAAAATTTTATATATTTATTCCATCATTTACTATTTTTCTTTACATCATGACCATCACTACTTACATTAGTCATACAACAACTTTACATATAACAAATAATCACATAACATATACACTATCCAATCCCTAATTCCTCTTCATGCTTCATCATCCTCTTTCATCATTCATGAACCTGTGGGATTGGGATTACATGAAAAGGGATGAGATTTCTGGGGAAATCTCAGTAGCAAACATTACTAAACAATGCATGCATCAATGTAACTACTTGTGCTTACTTGTGAAAGTGTTATCATTGTGTAATATGCATGCTTCCATGTAACATATGAAATTGGCCAAAGTAATCATAGAAACAAAGCTTCATACATAAGCACAATTGCAACACAATTCACCAAAGACATAGCACAATCACGCATAACATTCAATGCATACAAGTTTAGGATGAGTTTACTACCTTACACACTTGACTTTCTTTCACCTTATCTTGCTTCTTTCTTCTCACTTTTCTTGAACTTGTGGCTGCCTCTCTTGGAGCATACCAACCAATCCCTTTAATATCTAAGTTGCTTGAACTTTGGAACATTGAATCTTCTTTATCTTGGCTTGATTTTTCATTTTGCAAGAGTTTCCCCAAGGTTTCTTTGCTCACAGTTTGGCTGCAGAATTGAGGGGGTATTTATAGCAAAAATCCATGAAAAATTAATGGCCAAGATTGATTTGGTTACTATTTGATCTAATGGCCCACATTTAATCTTGAATTTTCTTTTTCCAAAAAAGTAATTGTAACATCATCCATGACATCACAAGGGACACCTCATGAGGCTTAGGTGGCACAATTCACATGGAGGAGGAAGGCTCTGGAAAATTTTAGTCCAATCCGATACCAGCTCAGTCGGATTCCACACAAACCGGATTATTTTATACCTCTAATTTTTCTAAGACTTCATAATATGCTTTCTGACCTTAAATCCAGTATCCAGATTCTTCTTATCCTTAACATATTTATACTGGGTTAATACTTAATTACTGATCCCTTGGAAAATAACAGAAATGCCATTGGTTCACTTTCTTGCACTATATTAACCCTAAGGGCATAATCGTCATTTTACCCCTCTTTGCACTACCTCAGAGCATATACTAGCTCTAATTAATCATATTTGTATGATATGTCACTTTTTTGGCCTGTCCAAAATGACCAAAATACCTTCTATCCATCACTGGTACAATAGGGGCATCCAGGGGCATTTTCGTAATTTTACACTATTTCTAGACTGCTCTAGACTCTAGCCCACATACTTCTCACTACTTTATTGGGCTCATTATGGAATCATTTGGGCCTTGGTATGGGTTCATTGGCCTCATTACCTTTATGGCACAAATCCCAGTAAATCTCACCCGATCCTATTTATCGGGTGTTTTATCTTACCGTAAAATCTCGTAAGCCTTCTACATGATTCCTTTTTTGACTCTATCAATTTTATAAATTCTTACATTAAATATAGGAATTTCCTATAAAGTTTTATCTGATTCTGATGTCTGAAAGATACTGCAATAATTTCTTTTGACTTCAGGATTTATATCAATTAATCAGTACCTCAAACCAAAATTCTGTGTTGCGTTAAACTAACTGGAATATTTTTGTCTATCTACTGCTAAAATTTGAGTCTGATATGATTCCGAGCATTTTTGGCATGTTTCGACTCAACTTTCTCATATTTACATTTAGGTCCCTGAACTTTTGAATAATTACACTTTGGCCCCTGAACTTTTAGCTATTTGCATTTAAGTCCCTTAACTTTCAAAAATTACACTTAAGGGCCTAACTTTTGTTTCTACTTTCTCTTTTTTTCTTCAACCTTTTCTAATTTTCGTTTTAGTCCTTCTCTTTCTTCAAGACTCATCTGACCTTTATCTTTTCGTCTGATCTTTGTCATAATCTTTTCCAAACCTCTTTCCACTATCAGTATTATACAGATAGGAAAAATTTAGGATATAACAATAATCAGAAGAAAAGATAATGTTTAGATAAGTTTAAGTAAAAGAAAGAATGGAAAAGTAAAAAAGTTATAAAGCTACAAGACATAAATGTAATTTAGACAAAAGTTAAATATAGAAAATTCAAGAAAAATAGAAAAGGGACTTAAATAGAGTTTTGAGATTTCAAATACCAAATTATATTTACAAATTTGGTAGAAAATAACTAAAATGGAATGTGGTAAATTCAGGGGCTAAAGTATAATAATTTTGTCAAATTCAGAGGTAAAATGGTAATTATAGAAAGTTGAACTAGAAAATGTCTAAATATTGCCTAGAAATATTTTGGTTCCAAATTTTACCAATGAATAGAGAATAGAATTTGAGTCAGGTATATCTTTCAAAATTTTGATTTAAGGTCCCTGATAAATTGAAGTTAATTTATGAAGTCTGGATATTAGTGTAGTATCTTCCGGACCTTAGAATTAGATGAAATTTTATAATAAATTTTATAATTAATATAAGAATTTATAAAACTAACAAGATTTAAAAAATATTCTGTAGAATTAATTAGAGAATTTAAGGTAAAACTGAACAACGATAAAGGATTTAGAGAAAACATATAAATTTTTATCAGGACTTCTGAGTCTTAAAAAATTATGAGACTTTGCAAAAAAGTTATTTTATATTATAATGAATTTGTAAAAATATTAGAACTACTAAAAGAGTTATATAGAATTTATTTTAAAAATTAGGATGATTTAGGATACCTGTTAAAAGAAATACCTGGGGATGTATGCCAAATAATGTGTTGAATCCAATTCAAGCTTAATATGGTGTCACAATGGAAGCCCAAACAAGCCAAGGTATTGCTTAGAGCACAAGTTAGATTTCAAATATTTTATGAATTTTTAAAAGAAAAGAATTTAAGAAAATACAAGAGAATACAAGGTGGCATTTGAGGTATCTTTATAGACCCCACACACACACCACATGGTACCAAGAGCATGAAGTTAATTAAGAAATTAAGCAATCAGTGAGATTAAAGATTAATGTATTGTAATAATTAGTTAAATGAGGGGTTGATTAGTCCAAGGAACCTTGAAAATTTGTTATAAATACCCCTTCCTCCTTCACAATTTTGTGCACCTAGAGTACCCTTGAGGAAACCATACCAAAATGAAGAGAGAACTCAAAATAAGATCAAGGAGAAGCCATCCAAGCAAGTACCTAAGGTAAGTAATCCTTTCTAGTTTATTTATATGTGTTTTGGAATGATAAAACCTATATTTTAATGGAAGAAGAGTGGGATATTCCTTATGATATGATGCTATCCAAAAATTCAATAACAAAGAAGGAAGAGTTAAATGAAGTTAGAAGTATGTAAATGACACTTAGATAAGTTAGTTTAAATAGTTGGTTATTGAATTTAAATGATAATTTTGTATGTTCATACGCATTAACAGTTATGATAATTTTATGATTTTGATTCTTCCAATAGTTTTAAAATGAAAAATTGTGAGATTAAGTAGAAAAATAATTAGTGAAAGCATTGGAATCAAAATGAGAATTTTTGAAAGAAAATGCATTCTTTTTCATTTCTGTCCAGATTTCTTGAAGAGCCAGAATTTTATAATTCTAAGTTCATAAATAGATTTAAAAGGTCAAATTGTGTACGGTAAAGTTAAGACATTAATTAATTCAAAGGCCAAACTAATTAATAAAAATTAGAGAATTAAAGAGACTTAATGGGCTAAAGGATTAGTGAGTAGATTATGTTGGCTTAGAAATTGATTATAATGAGAATGATGTTATGTTTTATTAGGCCTTGAGTAATGTGGTAAATAGGACCACAAAGCAAGGACAATGGAGAAAGTAAAAGAGTAAAGAAAAGCAAGGAATAGAGGTAGTAAGCTTACCTAAACTTGTATGTGTTGATTATATGGATGATTGTGTTATGGCTTTATTGATTGATGTTGTTCATATGTATTGGTTGTAGCTCTGTGCTATGATTAATTTAGCCAATTGTATTTCATATGTTATATGGAAGAATTCACAATCATTATGTTAACATAATCACAAGCAAGCACAAATTCCAAGTATAGATGCATACATTGTTTAGTACCGTTTACTACTAAGATTTCTCCAAAAATCTCACCACAATATATAATTCCAAATAGTAGGACCAACAAGAATGGGAGATGAAGATTAGAGGATGATGTTATAGTTTTGTTTGTATGATTATGTTATGAATAAATTATGGTATGTATTTATGTAAAGTTAGTTGATGAAGACTTTGTGTACAAAAACCAATTTGAGTAGTAACTTGTAATCTGTAATTAAAAATAGTAAATGATTAAATAAGTATACCATATTTTACCAACATTTATTTAACATTCTAGACTTCATTTTGACATCAAGAATGCCTTATTTTGATGTCTATATAAGGAGAACAAAAATTTTAAAATTGGGGACTATAAACTATTTTATAGAATTTTTGACCAAATGAACAATAATCTTTGACGATTAAACTTTGCTAATTGACTAAGCATTTGGTCTGAGAATTATTTTTCCTTTAAATTACATTATGTTAGCTTTAAATATCCTTTTGAACTGCTTCATTTTGTTTTTCTATATTTAGTTATAATTTTTTGAAGTTCGTCTCCAAATCTGAAATTACCAAATGAACATTCCCTGTGAACTTAGAAATGTCAATAAACTTCAATGGACTTGTAAGTAGTTCTAAATACTACCGAATAGTCCCTAAGACGTATGTAAGTAAGGTGTTACACTTTCTTAAGGACTTCCTTCTTCTTTTGGCCAATTGTCCATTTTTAGAAATATCTTGCAAAATTAAAGGACTAAGACGTTTTGGTACCCACTTATATTTGGATCCTTAAATGTTAGTATTGAACTTTACTTGTCCTTTAGGAACGTACATTTTATTTCTCATATTAGATTTTTTCTGATATAGTATGTATGAGAAATGTGACTTAGTTTACTATAATAATTGCAAATGACAAAATGATTTTTTTCATGAATATTTTTGCAAGTATTGTGTTAGTCGCGTGGAAACAATCTCAAATTATCAACCTGCATAACTTCTTTCTTTCTATTAGATTTTTCAACAATATCATTAACTTAGAATGCAAAATACTTTTTCTTTTTGAAACAAAATCAACATTAAGTTGAAAGACAATTTTATGCAATCTTTCAAAATTATTTTTTATGAATGGACTAAAATAATTAGAACTTTTTACCATAAGTACATTTTGATCTCCATGCAATGATTAATTTTCAGTTGATTCATCCATATTGAGCTCTTCTTGATACTTATATTCCTCTTGTATATCAATACAAACTAACTAATAGAAGTGTTATGAGATTTCTCCTTATTTAATCTCAGCTACCATTTGTTCAAATGAACTGTAAGAACCATACACTTTAATAAACTTGTTACAAACATAAATAGATTCAAGAGTATTTAATATATCTTTAGCACTAGAGCAAAATTTGACTTTTCCCATAATCCACTACTACAAAATAGGTTTTCTAAACCTATTCTCACATAAATTATTTAAAAAAATGAGCGATCACATAAATTATTTAAAAAAATGAGCGGTGACATTTTTCTTAAATAAGGATAAAATATTTACACCTAATATACAATTTACCTATGTAAAAGAAATAAGTAGTGATATTTTTATAAATAAGAGTGAAATATTTACCCCTGATGTACACGTGAGTGGTGTAAATAAATAACACATCTAAACAGTTTGTACCTATGTTTGATTTAGATATGATATATCTACACCAGTTGTCAATTTCATTCGGTTTAGAATATAGCCACATCTATATACCGTTCATTTCTCTCCACCGTTCATTTCTCGTCATACTCCCAAAGCCCTAACTTCCCTGCTTCCTCCTCATCAGCTTCTCCTTCCTTCATCCTCCTTGGCGTGGTCTCCCTCATCATCGGCTGCTCCTTCCTTTAGCCTCTCACTCTTCGTCCTCCCTCTTTAGGAAATTTTGAGATTAAGATTCCAATGGGTAGGTCATAGTTTTTATACTACTTTTCTTTTTATTTGTCTTAGTTTATCACGCTACTATTCTTAGATTTTCTCTTTGTTTCTCAATTTTGGGGTTCATTGTTTTCTATTTTCTTGTTTCCTTCTTTCTACGTTTTGTTTAAATATCTTTCTATTCGCTTTTGAGGAGGTAAGCTGGAGGAATTGGGAAATGAGTTCTTTTTTTCCTTTTATATTTCATCTATTTCTGTGATGTCTTAAATTAGGTGATGGCATTTATAGATTTTCATTTATGTGTATATATCTGGGTTTTCGTTTCTAGGTTCTCTAGCTTTCTTATTTCTACAGTTATTCTTTGTATTTTTTCTATCCCTTTACGATTGGTCACTTCTCTTTCTCATTTGCCCACTTCTGCTTTATCATTTATGATATGAGATAATTTCCTAAAGAAGGTTTTTTTCCTTCCTATTTTTTGTTCTCCGCTTGCGTTTTACAAGTACTTATTTTTCTTTGTCAATCTCTTCCTCCATCATATTTGCCACAAAGAATGAAAGAACTTTGGTGCTTTAATGGCAAAATTGGTTTAAGAGCTTCTCTCATATAAATCTAGAGTTTTTCGATTATAGATTTTTTATTTATTTTTTACATTATTTTTTAGACCAGTTGTAAGGAGCAACCAATTTAGAAAAATTGATGATTTCAATTTTTCTAATTTTTACATTGCTTTTTAAACTGGTTGTATAGAGTAACTGATTTAAAAAACTTGATTTTCTACACCCATCGTACAACTGGTATAGAATATCATACTTTCTACACATATTGTATATACACTTAGAATATCATACTTTCTAACCGTGATCACTCTTAATTAAACCACTATACATAATTTTTATTTCTCTAATATTCAATGAATACATTTTCTTTTCCTTTTCAGACCAATCATTTCTTAATTTGAAATCAAAATCATTTATAAAAATATATTTCATATCAAAATCAATAGTTTTTTAAAATAGCATCATCTGAGCTTTTTAAAAATAAAAATCAGTATCTTTGAGAAAAGGATAAATAATATAATTAAAACCTTCATACTCAGCCATGATATTTACACTTGAGATCGTTATATATTCTAAACAAGTGACTTGCTATGATATCACACGTTAGAACGGCGATAAACTCATATTTTTAGTGATTTTTAGTGTGTTTAAAGAGAGTTTTATTATTAATTTTTTCCCATTTATCAATATAATGAGCAATTAATTAATAAAATAAAATTGGAATAGTTGGAAATTAATTGAAGTGATTTTAGTGCTTAATTGGATAAATAATATGCTTCTTTTAATTTCCCATTTCAGGAAAATACTCAAGACAACTTGCTACTGTGAGAATGAAACAGAAATGATTGACAAGCTGGACAAGAGAACTATGTGTTGGATTGAATAAGTGTGCTAACAAGATCACATGCTGGTAGGAGCTAATAACAAGTAGGAGATTCAATAAATGTGCAGCATAATAGAAGCAAGTGGAAGATTTAGCACATGTTATTATGCAGATAACACACTCACACATTCTCCACAGATTCCAGCTCACACCCTCATGCATTCATTACACATTCTGGATAGCTCACACACATGACCTCACTCATTCCATACCCTGCTATATATCACGCATACACCACTGAACAGGGGGCATCACTTACAACATCTGCATCTCTATCTCTCATACACCCCATATTCCATACACCATTCCATATTAGATACACAAGGCATAACTCCACACATCCCACATGCCATGCTCCCTCCTGCTACATCTCTATTTTTATTCTCTCTCATCTATAACTTTCCTCTGTTCTAGTCAATAGAACTAGAGGAAAGTTGAGTCTTCATCTTCATCTTCTCCTTCTGTATTCACCATGACTACTGATCTGTTTAATACTATGGTTGAAGTCTTGAAAGCAATGGAAAGATAGATCTATTAGCTCTCTTGGAGATGATGTTGAACCATAATCCTTGAGCTGAATAGGGAGTTTATTTACTTATAATTCAGATTTAATTGTATCGAGTTGATATAATTAATGCTGTAATTACTGATGCAATTAGAGTTAGTATATGATTAATTATTAGGGAACCGAGTTGGATTTCCTATTTCTACATAATTGATGCTTTGATTGATTTTCATCCTTGGACCGAGTTGGACATGGTTGTGGTTAATTAGAGTAATCTATAATAGAGTACACTTGTATCTGTTTAATTCATCTTCGTCAATCTCAAGTTGAATTATTCTTATTTCTCTATTCAATGTCTGCAAGTTGTAATTTGATTGAGATTTTAGCTGGTGAGTTGTTAGCTAACATATTCTAATTTAACTAATTAGCTCCATATATTCTATGGATAATGAAGGTAAGTTAATCTCTAAGGGAACACACTTGTCATTGATTCATCTCAATATCATAAACACTTAAAATCATAAACAGTAGTATATGATTTACATTTAGAATTAGTTCAAACACTTTATCTCACAAATCATTGCATTAATTTGTTAACTTGTGATTCATTAGTCAATTAGAAACTTTTACATCTATTTAAACTCCTTGTGAATCGACCTAGGTTAGATTCACTTTATTATTAGTTAGCTTAGTTTTCTTTGATAATTAAAATGACAATTATCAAACGGCTGTTTCACCCAAGAAGGAGGTGAATTGGGTGATATTGAAAATTTTTAAAACTTAAATGGAAACCCAAAGATTGAGCTAGGAAAAATATCGCCAATAGAAGAAGCATATAAGTGAGATATTGCACAAGAACAATTTATATTATTTTAGCCTAACCACTTGGGCTACGTCAAGTCCTCAAACTCCTTTAAGTATTCCATAATTTTCTAAGATTCATCGGGTTCTTGTGCCTCAGTATAAGAGATTATCTCTCTCACTCCCCTTACTTCCCATAAGGTTACAATCGCACTCAATAGTTTCACTCTTAAGTATCTCAGATAAAGAATCAATATTTCTAACTCTCTCTCAAGTAGTGTGATAATGATAAATACTGAAGATCAAACTCTATAACTTTTCTTTCTCAAAGATTAAGATGCTCGGTTTAGATAATGAGAAATAAACTAAAACAAGTAGCACTGAATGCTCAATTAATGTTCATTGTTTGTTCGTTGAGCTTCTTCACTTTAGCATATACTATAGCTTCTTTTGTAGTTGAGTTCGTTTGCGTATCTGTTAGACTCATTGAAGTAACAGTTGAAGAATATAGTTATTGGTTGCTGAAGCTTGAAGCATTTAATGCATTATGACATATTTTATTTTTTGATGAATTTCTTCATTTGATTTTGTTTCTGCTTACAATTGATCTAGAAATATGTTGTATAAATGATATACAAAGAATTTAAGCATAGATCAATTACTTCATAAAGTTTTGGATTGAAACATTACAGTCTGTCAAAGTTTGGTTTAAAAATATTTTTGAAGAATAGTTAAATTTATCGAAGTGTTTATTAAAAATATGTCTTATCGAAAAAAAAATCAATAAATATCAAATATTTTGTATTGAAATAGTTTGAATCTTATTGAATAATACTTCGATAACTGGCCTTATCGAAATATCTTTCAAAAAATAACCTTTTGATACCAAAGGCTATAAAAATATAGATGTACTCCTATGAATGTGGAAATTCTACCATATTAATATTAGTCGATTAAAATTGGAATTAATTATCAAGTCAGCCATAATTGTTTATAATATTAAGCGAACTACTAATTTTTGTTTGATTTCTTTTGAACCCAATACTTGCTTTCGTCTTTATTTATGATGACATAAATCCCTCCCTACAATTTATAAATTAAGAATTCTCACAAGACAATGTCTACTTGACATGACCTAAGAGTTAATGAAACCTTTCACAAAATTATCAATGCAAAATTCAGTTAAAGTTAAGTAATAACAAATATGACAATAAGGACCTCCGTTCTTATAAATAATCCAGCCAAAGAAGTAGGAATTAGACCTAACACGATTCCAAATTATTAAGAATGAAAAATGACAAGGATAATGGATTCCATAAGTTCTTGCCAATAACCACACTCGCTGAATAAAAATATTAAACTAAAAGCCTATACAAAATGGGCACCTAGGAGAAAAAGGCCATTCGTCACTTCCTTCTCTCGTTCAAAAGTGTGTATGAGACTTTTGTTTAGGAGAAATATTGGGTAGAATGTGATTCTTCTTCTTTTTTTTAGTGATTCGTCTCTAATCCTTAACTTTTCGAGGAATCCTTCATTAGTAGTTGTGAATGACCAATTTTAGATTTATTGAAATACTTATAAAAAAAAACTCTTTTTAAAACATTTATCCTATGACCAGAATAGCTAATTTATTGAAACAGACTTCATAAAAGCTTTGACTTTATTTATCGAAGAGCTTATCGATAAATATCTCTTAGCATTTCACAATATTTCAGAAATCAAGTTTTCTACTTATCAATTAATCTCTTTATCAAAGTATTTATTGTTAAATACCTTTATCGATGAATATTTCAATAAATTCCTTTTATAGAACAGATTTTATAACTGAGTTAATTAAATATTGTTCTTATTTATCAAATGGTTTATTAATAAGCTTATCGAAAAATAAGCTATATAAAACCAGATTTTGAAGTATCATTAAATCATTTGTCATCATCAAAACATGAAGTCTAACACATGATATAAAACAAAGTAATTTATATTTTTCCAATGACTTGAACTTAAATGGGCTTGAACTTATTTGTTTTTTTTCCAATGACTGACTTGAACTTATATTGTAATGCATTAGAGATGCATTTGGCATTTGGTAAAAGTCGTAACAGACAAAATTTAGGTTGATTTGCTTATATTTTTTATCAAGTTTATAAATAAATTTATAAATATATATACCTATTTTAACAATTAATAATAATAAAATAATGAGTACTATATTTTATAAATAAACTTATAATAAGTGCATATATACATTTTAACAATTAACAATAAAAAAATAATAAGTATGCATATACAAATTTACAAATAATAATTTATATTATAAGAACTTATATAAAAAATTATAAGTGTTCATACATGAATTTACAAATATGCATACATATTTTAACAATAGATAATAATAAAATAATAAATATAATTAAAAATTTTGATCTATAAGCACTTTTGTGGTTTGGTAAAACTCAAAACTATCACATTTATTAATCTCTTCCTATCTTCTCGCTTCTTCTAAACAAGCTATAAGAGTATGAGTGTGACTGCATATATTATTTATATCACATGACAAGATATAGCAAAGTATATGCGGTCCACAGCGAATTATTATTAAATTTATTTATTATGTATTCTTTTATTTTTGTTTCTTTCAAAATGCCAATCATACACTTATAAATAATGCACAGTCAGAGACTCAGGAGCGTTTGTCTTTGTTGCACCACCACTCAATTCTCCAAGCTTTGTCCAATGTCCACTTCTTTCAGCTTGTGCTGGTTTAAGTTAATTGGTGCAAAATTTCACATGTAGACAATTGCCAAATATAGAGATTATTTAAAATTATAGTCTTAGCTTTAAAAAGGAAATAAAACATTAAATGTGGCATTTCATGATATGGAAGGGACAAAAACAATTCATATTTGTACATCATGATTTAGGCTATGGGGTCGTTTAATTATTATTGTAAAAAATGTTTTATTTTCATTTTATAGTGAATAAAATATATAAAAATAATTGGTATAACTTTATTATTAATCTCTAAACACATCAAAATTATTTTATATTTATAAGAAAATATTTTATTTTCTCTTGTAATTATCGTATCTTCTTTTATCAGACAATCTCTTACCTTATATTTGGATGAATGAAATAATAGAAAGAAAATATGGGAAATAATACTTTAAAAGAAATTTTTAAAAATAGTAAAAATTTATTATTTTAAAAAAAAAATCATAATATTTTTTTCTATAATTTTCTTCTCATTTAAACATAGAGCTAATGTTAGCAAATTGATCTCTAAGCCATGGAAAATGTTTTATTGTAAGAAATAAAATACACTTTTATAATATCTATATTTTAAAAAGATTACTCTCTATCTATTAATTAAAAATATCAATACTTATATAAACTTTACTAAAAAAAAATGTTAGCGGATTGATCAATTAAAAAAAATGATATCAACGCATTATTTTCTTCATATAAAATAAGGAAAAAGGCTTATAACCACAACCAAATATGGAATCTCAAGTCTCTCAATATCACTTAATTTCTATGAAATTTCTAATGTTTAGAATATAATTTTTATAAAATGATATAATTGCCCTATTATAAAAAAAAAAATCCACTGCCTTATTTGTCGCTACCTTAATTTTCAGAATAATGTTTTTTTGGCATAAATTTTCACAATAAGTAAAGCAGTTACAAAAACAAATAAGACAATAATATAATAACAATAACTAAGGCCATGATAATTAACGCGGTAGAAGGAATTTTTTTAAAATGAAATTAATTAAAATATTTTATATTGAAAAATATATATTTTTGAAGATCAAATAATATTTTTTTAAGTATAAATTTCATTCTATTAGAATAAATTTTATTATAGATAATCAAATATAAATATCTCTCTTAATAGAATTTAAATATAGATTTATTATATTATGAAGAATTAATTTTTTTAGTTAGATCTAATTTCTGTTAATTTAATATTTTGTCGAGAAGATTCGTTTTTGTTTTGGGCCGAAGCTCAAGTAAATGTGGGCCAGCCTACTCTTATGATAAGGTCCAATCTGTCCACGGCTGACGGTGAGCAAAGACGCGACTTTTGAAAGTGAAAAGAGTCACACGTGCCATGCGCATGATCGCCTTCTCAGTTCTCACCTTCCTCCTTCGTCATCGCTTTACTTTTTTTTTTTTTCCATCGCCCGCTTCGCTTGATGCCATATGTACTTTCCCAAAGCTTCTCTTCTTCCTTAAGTTTACTCAACGCTGTATTTTTTTTCCTCATTCCAAAATTCAATCCCTCTCTTCAAGCTTTTCTTTATACACTCTGGCGTAATTAATGGCACCAACAAAACCGTCGTTTTCCTTTCCGGTTTCAATTCTGAGATAAATTCTAGTGCAGTTCATACTCTTAATTCACACTGATTTACACAACCAACTTCCCGTCATCCTTCTGATGAGTTTGGTCCTTTTGAATGGCTCGCGCCCTTTGGTTTTTTGGTTCGTTCCTTTTAATTGTATTCTCGGTTTTCATAGTAGACTGTGGATTCACTGCTGCTTCCGGCGATGACTTCTCGATTATCGGTTCGGATTTTGACTCCTTGTACAGCGATTATACTCCTCCGTCGCCTCCTCCACCTCCACCCCTGCCTGACCTTCCGTCTCTTTCTTGCGAAGAGGATCTTAAGGGAACTGGTTCTCTGGATACCTCATGTCAGCTTAATTCCAGTTTGATTTTCGAGAAGGATATCTATATAGAAGGAAAGGGAAGTTTGCATATTCTTTCTAATGTAAGTTTGAGTTGCCCAGTATTAGGTTGTTTGGTTTTGATTAACATTAGCGAGGGATTCAGTTTACACAGTGGTTCGTCGATAATTGCGGGGACGGTTTTAGTGGAGTCTCAGAATGCGAGCTTGATTGATGGGTCGGTAATAAATGTGACCGGGTTGGCAGGTAAACCGCCGGCACAAACTAGTGGGACACCGTCGGGAACTCAAGGTGCGGGTGGAGGGCATGGGGGAAGAGGTGCTACTTGTGTCACAGACAATACCAAACTTCCTGGTGATGTTTGGGGAGGAGATGCCTACTCCTGGTCCTCGCTCGATAAGCCGTGGAGTTATGGAAGTAAGGGTGGGACCACAAGCAAAGATGTGAGATATGGAGGGGAGGGAGGTGGGAGAATTAAGTTTGTAATCAGTGATTCCATAGAAGTCTCTGGGGACCTTTTGGCAAATGGAGGTGATGGGGGTATGAAGGGTGGAGGAGGCTCTGGCGGCAGCATTTTTATCAACGCTCATAGAATGTAATTTCATCTTCCTTATTGCTGAAATGGTGCATTTGCATATTCACTTATGATCATTTGTAGATGATTCTCAGGTTTTGTAGTGCAGTGTGAGAAGAGAAAATGGTTAGTGTCTTAGTTTAGAATACAATAAAATTGCAATTGGCATTTTGGGATGAACATGCTCATGGCTTTAGTCAAGGTTTTTTGGCTCTGGATATCATATCCTTCATCATAAGCATACATATAGAGAAAGTTTGTAGTGACTGTGTATTTTGCCATTGGTAACCACTTGTCTGTACATAACCTCGTGATATTCTGACTGTCACTTGCTTTTGCTATAATGCGTATAAATAAGACTGTCAGATTTTCCCTTCATCTGGCTGCATTTGTATATTGTGAGCTCTCTAGATGAGTGGTAAGGAAAATATAATTGTGAAGCTAGATTTCCTAGGAATTTGTTTTGGTTGATAAAAGAAATGAGGGAATTTAATTTAGATGCACAAAACTTTGTTCCTTCAATATTTTGGGAGAAAAAAATAGGCAAATTGAAGAAAAGATTTGGTGTAAAGAAAAAAAAATGTTAGGATGTGTTAATTGCTGAGATCATTTTATGCTGGTCAGCAATTTAACCCTTCATCTGGCATTTGAAGGGTGAGGAGCTATGTATAGATCCAAAAGTCACCAAGGTTAAAGCTCAACTGTGGCATTTTGTTGCACTTTTTGTCAGCCATTATTATTCTCTTGTACCCTGGATAATTTTGTGTTGCTTTGTCCTAATGTAAGAGTTCGCAATTAATCATCTCCTCTGTGAAGTGCAGGACTGGAACTGGCTGGATCAGTGCTACTGGAGGGAATGGATTTGCTGGGGGTGGAGGTGGAAGAATTTCAGTCAAAGTTTTCAGTAGACATGATGATTCATTATTCTTGGTGCATGGTGCGATACTGTTATTATTTTTTGGAAAATAATGGAATTTCTCATGTCTCTCTATTGTAATCTATATTTAAATGAATATCTATTTAAGCTCGGGGACAAATTATTTATGGTAAGAATAATAAGTGAATTTATGTTAAAGAAGCCTGCTCTATTCTTTTCAGGAGGAATGAGTTTTGGATGTTCTAGCAACGCCGGTGCTGCAGGGACATATTATGATGCTGTTCCCCGGAGTCTTTATATTTGCAACCATAACTTAACTACACAGACTGACACACTTCTACTGGAATTTCCTAAGTTGCCACTTTGGACAAATGTTTATGTACAGAATCAGGCCAAGGCATTGTTTCCTTTATACTGGAGCCGAGTTCAGGTGATTGAAGCATTGAGTCAATAGCTTCTCTTTAAATGTTGTGATTTTTAATTAAAAAAAAAAAAAGAGAGGTTTCTGGAACAGACAAGAAAATGGAGATACAAAAGTATGAAGCATGAAAGGAGTCAAAATATTAAGGCTCTTCAGTCTTTTTTTTTTTTTTTGAATACTTTCTTTTTAATTTACAGGTTGGTGGACTCATACGTATGACCAATGGTGCCGTCTTGAGCTTTGGGCTTGCTCATATTGGTTCCTCAGAGTTTGAGTTAATGGCAGAAGAGCTTCTAATGAGCGACTCGGTGATCAAGGCAAGTATAATATTCTATCCCCTCTTCTATGATAATATCTTCACACTTCAATTGTGCTGCACTCATATGCTTATTCTACATTTGAGAAGCGGCTAAGAACTGTCAGTTCTAAGGGTTTTTTTCCCTCCTTAACTTCCTTTTGGGGTTGAACATATTTCTCTGACATTTGAAATAGATTTTCTAAATATGACATCTATGCAGAAGCCTTTTCTCGTCTCTTTCCAATCCAGCATATTCACCAGAAAGGGTTCCAAATGTTTACATGTGATGCTGATCAATTATCCTATGCTCTTTATCATCTATTCCTAAGTGATCTGCAAGCCTTTTTGCCAGGGACACAAACTCTTTGCAGAATTATTTATTGTGCCATTATTAAACCTTTTAATGATTACCCAAACTAATTTTATCTCAAAATTTTACTATAGCCTGCAAGAGAGAGACTTTGATATTTCTTTGATATTTTAATGGGAAGTCTCCACGCAAATTATTATATAATTACAATTGTTGTTTTAATATAGCATATATATTTCTTTGATATTTGATTTAGGGCCTGTTTGAGAAACCCCCCAACCAAGGTTTTAAAAGGGGCTTTTGGCCCAAACCTCAGTTTGAGAAATTTTAAAACAAATAGTCATATTTGTTCAAATGGGCTTTTGAATAAAACTATGGTTTAGATAAGCTACTGAGACTAGTTTCTGGAACAATAAAAGAGCTTATGGACTACCCATTTACTATTTTATCCATATTTTTTCATACACTCTCTCATTTTCTCCCTCTTCTTACTTCTCTCTTCTCTCTTCACCATCATCTTCCTCATCCTCCTCTTCTTCTTCCTCCTCCTCCTCCTCCTTCTCAACCACTTCTCCTCCCTCCTTCATTGCTGCCACTGTCTTCGCCAGAACCATGGACTCTCATGACTCTTCCATCTTTTTCCTCCTGAGTCTTCCGGTGAGAGAAAGATGAGAGAGAAGAAGAGAGATAATTTTTTTTATCTTATACCTTTTTTAGTAATTTACCGATCACAAAAGTTTATGGTAATAATCATTCAAACACTCATTTATCCAGAACCACATTTTTTCCATAAGCTCTTATCCACAAACTTTTTTTCAAAAGCTGTTCAAAAGCCTTTTTTTCTATAAGCCCTTTTCTAAAGGTCTATCCAAACACACACTTAGATCTCTTTTTTGTTTCAGTTCTTTTTGTTCAGTTCGATCTGTTTTGCATTAACATAGAACTAGGAATAATGTTGATGTGACCAAATCACAATACTTCAGTATCTATATCTCATTAGCATTTTAAAATATTGACAATGGCACGGCCTTCTCTTTCATTTTCTTTTGTCATCTTTTCCAATTAGATTTACGGTGCTCTGCGTATGACTGTCAAGATCCACTTGATGTTGAATTCCAAGATTCTCATTGATGGTAATGGTGATTCTATTGTTGCAACATCCTTGCTTGAAGCTAGCAATTTAGCAGTTCTCAAGGTAGTTATCATGTGCATTTGTCTCATATATTGCAGAATTATAATCCGTATATGTTATCGTATGACAAGCTTCCCCATATTGTTGTGTGATCAGGAATCATCTGTTATTCATTCTAATGCAAATTTAGGGGTCCATGGACAAGGATTTTTAAACTTGACCGGACCTGGAAATCTTATTGAAGCACAACATCTGATATTGTCATTGTTTTATGGTATCAATGTAAGTTTAAGGCTCATCAGATAGCTTTTATGCTTGCTTTACTTCTTCTTAACATCCTTATAGAAATTTGGGAAATAATTCTTCATCTTTCTCTTTGCTGTATTAATGCTTAATGACACCTGATTGGTTTTAATGAATGTTCTTGTAGGAACTCTTACATAGTTCAATTTCCCACATGGAATTCATGTTGAGATTTCCAATTTTCAAGCTTCTTGGAGAAAGTATAATAAACCAAAAAAAAAGGAAAGAAAGAAAGAAACAGTCAAACTTCGCCTTTTTATATTCCTCACACCTGCCCGCAAAAGAAAAATACTTAAATAATTAAAAGCAAATGCTGAGTTTGATAACTATGTAAACTGAGAAATGATGCACATGCTGTTTATGTAGTGGACTTAGCAAGATAACTGGTATCTTGTTTCTTCTATTTGCTACATAGTTGTGACTTGCAATATTTCAGCTCTTAAATCGATATCTGAGCTTCAAGCTCTCTTTCTGTGGTATTATTTGTGTACTGATACAATCAAACTCATCTTGAAATGTGAAGGTTGGGCCTGGATCTGTGCTGAGAGGTCCTTTAGAGGCTGCTGGTGATGATGATATGTAAGATTGAGTTTATTTCATTCATAATACTTAAGCATAAACTGTCTTTAATATTTATTTCTGAACATGCTAGGAGACCGCAACTGTACTGTGAACTTGAAAATTGCCCAGCTGAATTGTTTCATCCCCCTGAGGACTGTAATGTTAACTCAACATTGGCCTTCACTCTTCAGGTTTTCATTAGCCTTATCCCTTTTTGAGAACTAAATCCTTTTATCAAGATCATTCCTGTATCAAGGGTTTGGCCTTGTTATTCTTTACAATTATTGGCTTTGATTGCTGCCCCAGATCTGTCGGGTTGAAGAAGTCATTGTTAAAGGAACCATAACTGGCTCTGTTGTGCATTTTCATTGGGTTAGAAATGTAGATGTGCATCATTCTGGAGTTATCAGCGTATCTGGATTAGGTATCATATTTGTTTTTAGAGGCTATGCACCCTGCAGAATTTCGTAGATCACTTAATGGCCTGAGTTTAATCATTTCATAGAATCCTTATTTGGACCATTCACAGGTTGTACTGGTGGGCTAGGAAGAGGAAGGATTTCTGAGAATGGTCTTGGTGGTGGAGGAGGACATGGGGGGAACGGTGGGGAGGGATACTATAATGGCAATTTCATTGAGGGCGGTACCACATATGGGGATGTGGATATGCCGTGTGAACTTGGTAGTGGCAGTGGAAATAATAGTCTAGCTGGTGCAACTGCAGGTGGTGGCATTATTGGTAAGTTATGAATCAAAGTTTGGTCATGTTTGAACTCATGCTTGTTAATTGTATTTAAGTTTTTTAGGTTTGAGCTGCTTTCTGACTTATAGGTATATTCCTGACTTCTGACAGCAATGGGTTCATTGGAGCACTCATTGTCTAGTTTGACTTTGAATGGTGCACTAAGAGCTGATGGAGAAAGCTTTGGAGAAGGTATTAGAGAGCAGGAAGGTAGGCTCGTTTCAGGCATTGGTCCTGGTGGTGGATCTGGTGGAACCATTCTTTTGTTTGTTCATATGCTAGCGCTTGGTGAGTCTTCTATAATCTCAACTAATGGAGGGCATGGTAGTCGTGGCGGTGGTGGCGGTGGTGGTGGTGGAAGGATTCACTTTCATTGGCCTGATGTACCAGTTGGAGATGAATATATTCCTTTAGCAGATGTTAAAGGAAGTATTATTACCAGGTTTATAAATAGCAAAAGACGTTACTTATCAAAATCTGCTACATGTCTGTACATCTATAAGATTACTACTTATTCATTGCTAGGAGTTGTGTACGGGTCTATATCAAACGCACATAATATGAAATTATAATCTCAAGGTGGATGATGTTAATCTGTTTCTTTTCATCGATATTCTGTGTGACAATTTTTATCCTTTGATTTAGAGGCAGCTTCATTGCACTTATAATTTTAAATTGCTGGCCAAGGTTTTGATGATGCTATTTGGCTTATCGTCAGTTATATGATGTGCGTTGATGTTTCTCTTATGCAGAAGATAATCTAATGGTTTTATTTCTCTTTTAGATAAATTGAAAAGTATTTTAAACTGCAGCAAGGTGCTCATGGGATGACGACTTGATATTTTTCCATTAGTTTTGGAAATAACAGTTGTGCGATTAAATAACTTATTTCTTTGTTGTTTCTGAGTTAAGCAAGTGGGGTTGGTTGGATCAGTATTGTCTGCAATTGTTGCTTAAATATGCTTGCAGGCTTAAATGAGCTTCCGCAGCTTTATGTGATGCTTTGATGCCATTTATGGCTATCCAACAGATCGTCAAATATTTTTTCTCTGATTCCATTTTTTTACTTATTTTAATTTGCTAAATGAGTATTGACTGTTTAAATATTGTAGCATCTTTGATTACTTTCAATTGCTGTCTTGTGGCATATTCCTCTTTCGGGTATGCTGTTAACTGCTTTAAGAAGATACTTGCGCAAACTTATGAAGCTCTCCTACTGAAATTGGGCTGGCTCTGAGTTCCTATTTCTGATTTCAGGGGAGGCTTCGGTGGGGGGAAGGGTCTTTCAGGAAAGAATGGAACTGTCAGTGGAAGGGCCTGTCCCAAAGGGCTTTATGGTATCTTTTGTGAGGTAGATTTGCTATTTATGATATTTCATACTTAGAACATTTTGCATCAAGTAAAAAAGATTTAGAAAATCAAAGTGGTTGTTTTTGGGATTAAATGAAAATGAGCTGAAATTGGACGATCACTATGGTGGATTATGTACCAAGAGGGTACAACAAAGTGGCTGATGCTTTGGCAAAGAGGAGCTTTCAGAAGAGCCTGTTTCAGTTTTTGGATCTGGTACCTGGTTATGTTAGGGTCCTTATGATCAGACATCAGCTGGGATATAATTCTTCATAGTATCAGTTAGTTTCTATGTTTTATTCTGGTCTGTATAGAGGGAAAAAACAAAGAAAAGGAAAACTAAAGAAAATTAAGGTGATTCAATGCCTTGAAATTTAGTTTGAAATGGTATGTTGCTTTTTTTCCATGTGTTATTTAGCCACTTTAATCTGTATGTCTGTATTTATGTTCTTGAGAAGAGCTATCAAGGGTCCATTCCCTTCAGTTGCTAGACTGTTAACTATGCATATTTTATTGCAGGAATGCCCTGTTGGTACTTTCAAAAATGTCAGTGGATCTGATAAACCACTTTGTCGTGATTGCCCACCTCATGAGCTTCCACATCGTGCCATATTTGTTCCTGTTCGAGGTATTAATTATTACTTTGCTTTCATCACATCTGGAAAGAAAAAAGGAAGTGTAAATTATTTATCTGAGTGGTTTTGAATAAAAGGGTAGATATATATATGGAATTTTTTGTTCTGCCTTTGGTTAGGCTTGTGTTTATTACTCATCAATTTTTGTTTGAATGATAAATTATTACAGTCCATGCGCCACTTTTTGTTTGATTTCATTTTGTTCCTTTTCTTGAAAGGTGGTGTGACTGAGACTCCTTGTCCATACAAGTGCACGTCTGACAGATATCACATGCCAAATTGTAATACAGCATTTGAAGAGTTGGTATACACTTTTGGTGGGCCTTGGGTTTTTAGTCTTCTTCTTGTAGGTCTCCTCATCCTGTTAGCACTAGTTCTCAGTGTTGCACGGATGAAATACATTGGTGGTGATGATATACCGGTCCATGCCCCTGCACGAGATGAGACTCGAATAAACCATTCTTTCCCATTTTTGGAGTCTCTGAATGAGGTTTATTATCATCTTCCTCGAGAATTAACAAATCTTACTGTTCTGATAGATGAGAAACTCATTTTGGAACTCAAAAGCAATGTTACAGTTCACTTTTATCATAATATTCCTTTTATCTTTCAGATCATTGAAACAAATAGATGTGAGGAGTCTCAGAGTCATGTGCATAGGTTGTATTTCCAAGGCCCTAATACTTTTGGTGAACCATGGCATCTACCTCACTGTCCCCCGGAGCAAGTAAAAGATATCGTGTATGGCACTGTTGCATTAAAAAAAATCTTATTAATTGGCAGTTCATGATATTTCTAGTTTACCTGATTCATTTAATGTAAACTGATTTTATATTTTCTTATTATGTTACATTATGTTACTCATAATGCAGATTTGAAGATGCTTTCAATAGATTTGTGGATGAGATTAACAGTTTAGCTACTTATGACTGGTGGGAAGGGTCTATTTACAGCATCCTTTGCATCCTTGCATATCCTCTTGCTTGGTCATGGCTGCAAAGATGTCGTAGAAGGAAACTACAGCAACTTCGAGAATTTGTTCGATCAGAGTATGATCATGCTTGTTTGCGTTCTTGCCGTTCCAGAGCACTTTATGAGGGGCTTAAGGTAGCTGCAACACCTGATCTGATGCTGGCTTATCTGGACTTCTTCCTGGGCGGAGATGAGAAAAGATCTGTTCTTCCTCCCCGTCTTCATCAAAGGTTTCCTATGTCTATAATTTTTGGGGGTGATGGAAGTTACATGGCACCTTTTTCTCTCAATAGTGATAATATTCTTACTAGCATCATGAGTCAGGTTTGCTCATTCGAACTTTAGCTTTTATCTGTTGTTGATATTTGTTTCTTAATGTTTAATTTATTGTCTAAGTTTTATATTTTTGCCTGCCCTCTAGTCTGCTCCACCAACCATATGGTACCGCTTAGTGGCTGGTCTTAATGCTCAATTGCGCATTATTTGCCGTGGACATCTAAAAGTAACTTTCAGGCATGTTATCAGTTGGCTAGATCTATATGCCAATCCTACTTTGAGATCATATGGTGTACGCGTTGATCTTGCATGGTTTCAGCCAACAGCTTCTGGATATTGCCAGTTTGGACTTGTGGTATATGCTACTGAGAATGAAAGCACGTTATTGCAAAATCATGATGATTCAACTGAAAATCAGCCAAGGTAATCATAATTCCAATGTTTCTTTTAATGGCAGATTTATAGTAATATTGTGTGACTTATTTTGCTTTGTTATGTGCAGTTTTCTTAGAGGTCACCGAAACCCACTGCATACCTTGACTAGTAATGACCAGCTGATGCTACCTAGAAGGAATCTTGGTGGGATTCTAAATGCCAAGAGCTTGAAAACGCTCAAAGAGAAAAAAACTATACATTATCCCTTCAGTTTTATATTCTATAATACAAAGCCTGTGGGCCATCAGGTAGTAAATGGTTTCTGCTATACACTTTACTTGCTTTATCTTAGAAATTCATGTTGATGACGCTTCCCTGCTTTTCACCTCCTTTCAGGATCTGGTTGGTCTGGTTATCTCTATACTACTTCTTGGAGATTTTATCTTAGTATTGCTCACTCTGCTTCAGATGTACTCTCTGTCCCTGGTGAACTTCCTCTTAGTTTTGTTTGTTCTTCCGCTTGGTGTACTATTTCCATTTCCATCTGGAATCAATGCTTTGTTTAGTCAAGGACCTAGGAGATCAGCGGGTCTTGCTCGTCTTTATGCCTTGTGGAATCTGACATCCTTAGTCAATGTTGTAAGTTTTTTTTCTATCGCTTATCTATCATCCTTCTCTTCAGGCAACCAATGATTACAAGTTACTTCCTTTTGTCTTTAATATAAGAACTAGTTAATTAATTTAGGTAAATTAAGAAAGTTAAATAAATCAGTTAATTAAATATGACATGATTTCTCCAAAGTCTTTGTGTACTCCTTCTGGTCCTTATTATAAGTCACTTATAACTAATTCTCACATATCAACAATAGTAAAAAGCATTAGATCTGTCCAAAAATTTAAGTAATTTTCAATATTACCCTTATTAATTACACTAAATTCTATCATCATATTAATTTTTACTCTCTCCCACTATCCTTATTAAATATGGGTATGTATGGAAAACAATAATTAATGCTCCTTGAAATTAAGCAAGCACCTTATAAAAAGATGAGCACTTGTTAGTTGGTGCCTTATAATAAGGACTAGAGAGAATATAACATTAGATCATATATCAATTTATAAATTAAGTAAATTAGTTTGGAGAGAAATGATAAATATTAAATATAAAATTGATTAAGATATTATATTTAAGATCAAATTTAACTCTCTAACTAGCTATTATATTAAAGATCGGAAAGTACATACTATCAATCTCCATATTTTTGTTTTAACCTTTACTTCTAATTTCAGGTAGTTGCCTTCTTTTGTGGATTGATTCATTATACAGCAAACTCAAGTAAAATGCATTCCAACTTTAAATCTTGGAATTTTAGCATGTAAGTGTCTTTCAACATCTGATATAGCAAACTACCGGTAAAAACGAATTGATTATGAGGTTGAATGAATATTTTGTGAAGATGTGACTATTTGGAAAATATCTAAAATGTACTTGCGCTTTGCTGGGGAAATGCAGGGATGAAAGTGAATGGTGGCTTCTTCCTTCTAGTCTAGCCGTGTGCAAAATTATCCAATCCCGTCTTGTCAATCGCCATGTAGCTAATCAGGAAATTCAAGATTCTTCTTTGTATAGCGATGATCCTAATGTCTTCTGGCAATCATGAATGTAATTTTTTTAGTTCATTTTTTTCTCTGTTGTTGCTTATGGAAAGAGTAGCTAGGAAATGATAGGAGCCACATGGTGTTGCTGTGAGTATATTTGGTACATGTGTGATCAGGGTTTGTTGAATGAACTTTTTTTGTGATATCAAGTATACTTGTACATGTTAGCAAGAAGTGTGAAGTGAAAGGAATGAGTTTAGTGTTAGGTCATAACCGAGTGAAGCATTCAGTTGAGATGTTTATAGGTTGTTATACAGGAGTGGAGATTCGTTTTTTGAGATGTATCATTTTTCTTTTCTGATTTATATTTTTTTTAATAGACAAAAAGTTGATTAAATAGGAAACCTGAGTTTAGTTTTGCAACTTCGTGTCTTTTCTCCTTTCATCATGTCGTTTTGTCCATATTCTGAATCGGTCCCTAGAATATTTGGTCTGCTCTGCTCCATGCAACTGTTCATGACCATATTACCTCCAAAATAAAACTTGATCTCTAAATATAACATCATAAGTGGCACGTACTGAGTTTAAATTTAAATTATGCAATACATAAAAGTACTTTTGTTGCATGATATTTTTGACAAAAACCCTTCCATGATAAATATTTATTTAGAAATATTTCCGTAAATTTTAGAAGACAAGACCCCTTGATACTTTGAACTATGACCAATGAAGAAGTTACATCTTAACGAATTTTAAGCCCAACTGGCACCCTAGCTAGATGGCAAGAAAAATATTTCAACTTCTAGAAGTGAAAACCAACGGGGGTTGGTCTGAGTGGTAAGCGGCTCGGTATCGTTTAAGCGAGGTCTCGAGTTCGAGCCTTGGCGTATGCAAAAAATCCCCGTTAGGAGACTCATCCACCATAGCCAGGTGCGCGACGCGGGTCGGATCCGGATGTAGTCGGGGCAAAGCTCTGGTGAATCGGGTGGGCAACCAAAAAAAAAAAAAACTTCTAGAAGTGAGGAAGAAAAAAAAGAGGGAACCCTGCTCCCCACATTCTCCGTTGCCCTTAGAGATCTTTGGGGCGAAAGAAGACGGTTGCACTGCCATTGTCCACTATGGCCGTCAATCTCTCCTTTGTCTGCTTCAGGGAACTGGTAATAGTGAAGAGGAGGAAGAAATATATTGTTGTTGTTGGATTAGATGAAACCTCGTGATATTGAAGTTAGAAAAATCTTGTACTACCCACCTCATAACAAAACGTGAATTACTATGGAGTGAATATATGTGTGTGTACCATACAGAATAAAAAATATAAATGCCCCCATTCTCAACATATATGAATTGAATATCGACACAATAGCATAGCACAAAAAAGGTTAATACATTAAGAAATCAGCTCTATTTGTGATGAAGGAGAAGGAACATCTTGTGAAAGACATGCACGAGCTGATGCGTGCAACTTTAACCGGTTAGAGATAGACTAAAGTGATTCAATACCTTTGTAAATGGAAGCTAATCTGTTGCCAATATTTTTTTCTCAATTACTACTCAATATCTGTTTTCAAAACCTCCTTGAATTAACTATACAGATTCACATATACTTCATTCAATCTTTAATATAAAAATTAGATAATTAATTTATATATAAAAAAATTAGTTATATTAATTATTTGTAATAAAAATATGTTAATTTTTCTAATATACAATATGTATTAGAATTACTTTTAATAGAAATCTCTTACATATTTAGAATCAAAATAAATAATTTATTTAGAAGATTAGATAGAGTATGATGCAACTCAGCCTTCTAATTTTCCATCCTTGCAAATTTAATCTCCATTTTCACCTATCATAGACGGATTGGCCAACTAATTCATTTTTTTAGAGCATGTTTGGGATAAGTTGAATTGCCCAAACTGACTTTCTACAGGGAAAAGAGCATTTAAGTTCAAGATTTTGTTTGGAATAACTTTTTTCTTAAAAGACTTTTGGCTAAAAAGATTTAAAAGCACCTTTTTGTTGCTTCCCCTACCATCACGTTGCCTTCATTTTTTTTATCTGGATAGAAATTGCAAAGATGATGAAGCTAGACTTCTGTTGACGAAAAATTCATTCGTATCTTACTTTATATTCATTAAATATATTTAATTAAGTATTTTTTAATATTTACAAATATTTTCAATAATACATCAACTCTTTTTATTTTTATAATTATAATTTTAACATTTATTTTTAAATTATCAAATTATATACATATAATATGTGTATATATATTTTTTAAAACTAATGTGGTTTCAGTTATTTTACATCTAGCCTGTTTTTTAATTATATAATTTGTACAATTTTAACTTTATTATACTGATTTGTTTATAAAATATTTATCCAAATATAAATTACGTCACATTAAACTTTTACTCTAATTTACAAAAGTCAGTTGAATAGGATAAGAAATACTTTTGCATACGTCCAAACAAACAAGCCCTTAGTCTCTGCAAAATAGATCACTGTTCATTGCCTTCTAACCTGCCCTTTCCTTTTCGGCTTAATATAAATTTGGTCTCTTGTCTTTGTATGAATTGTAATTTTATTCCCTTAAATTTTAAAGACAAAATTTTGGTCTTCTAAGTTTACACTATTTAAAGCTATTAGTCCTTATAGATTTAACAGTGATAAATTTGCCATAGCACTAATATGTAGAGAGCTTATTGTATAAAATAGGTTGATGACTTGATATACATTTTAAAAAAAAAAACAAAAAATCCAAAACGCCAGCACAAAGGGACTGGGGCAAAGGTGAAGGTGAGGGTAGTGGGGAGCACAGTCACTGCCATCTTCTCCCTCCGTCATCTCGGCTGCTCGGAGAAATCTCCCCACGTTCCTTAAGCCACATCATTGGGTGAGGGATGAGGGGATAGACGAATCCCCCATTCTGAGCTACCCCAAGCTGCTGTCTTCAGAGGCCAAGCTAAAAAAGCCAGATTCCACAGCAACATGTTCCTCTATATGCCTAGGAGATTGTAAAGCAGGGATACGCTTCGGGAGCTTCCGGATTGTGGCCATATATTCTCAAAATGCATCCAACGTTCCTAGAGGTGGCAATATGGGGTTCTATCGTTTCAACTTGAACCATTGTTTCGTCAGCGAGCCCCGAAACTTTATTATTTGTTCGTGTTTGGAACCTTATGGGCATGTTTGGTACAGTGAACTAGAGTTATTTGGGATAAGGAATCACTCCTATTTTTAATATTTTAAACTATTTAATTTTTATTAAAAAAATAAAATAATAGAAATAGAAATAAAATATTTTAAATTATTTTATCAAGTTATAAAATTTATTAATAATTTTAACACTTATCAAGTTATAAAAAAAATATTTTAGATTATTTTATTTTAAAATATAAAAAAAAATATATCAATTTTATACTCATTTATATCCTATCAAATAAAATTTTAAAATTAAATTTTAATCTAATTATATTTCTACTTCTATTTTTATAAAAACAAAAAACTCTTCCATAATATGAAACCTAACAATTGCTTATATGAAACCTAATATAAAAAAAACAAGCCTTTAACTAATCATGAGCCATTAGTTTTATATATAAAATCATACTCTTATGTGACTCTTTCTAGATATATACTTTCTACATTCACTCTGTAAATGGAGAGAGATATTGACGGTTGGCCTGGCGAAAGAAGCAGAGAAGAAGACAGGCAAAGGCAAGGCAAAAACAACAAGGAAGATGACAAGAAGGATATCGACTCTGTGGGTGCGTTTTTGATTTATTTAGTTTTTATTTATTTAAAAAATATACATTATCAGCCTATTTTGTACTATCAGTCCTCCAAATTAATATTTTTTTTTAACGGTGTAAGTGCTACAATAGATAAATTTAACACTGTTAAAGCATGTAAACTCAAGGGACCATACACTCGTCTTTAAAATTTAAAAAATTAAAATTAAAATTTATATAAAATTGAAAGATCAAAATTTATATTAACCCTAGTTCCTTTTACCATTCTCTTTTCTGCCAGGTTACTCACAGTCTTCTTACGTACCGTTCTCTATTTTTGAAAAGTATTAAACTCAGGTCACGGTGTTTACATCAATTATTAGGTCAAGTTTATAAGTAAATGAATTTATAGAGATTTTAACAATAATGATAGCAATTGTCAATATTTCATATGAACAAGTGCACAGACACATTTTCTCCTTCGTCGAAGCAAGGTGAGTGTGATTCGCAGCGATGGTCTGGAAAAAAAAAATCCCTTTTCTAGTCAGTCCTTTTGTTTCGGCGAACCTTCTGTCTTAGAGTGAGCAGAAATTCTACGAACGTGAGTTCAGTATGAAGAAAAAGGACCAGAAAAGGGAAGACGGAAGAGGATGCTGGAGGGAGGAGGACCAGCAGCCGGACGGAGCTGCGAAAACGTCCGGAAGAGTGAAGATTTCTGCTACTGTCCCCTGCCTCTCATCCAAGGAAGAGCATGTAGACCTTTTCTAGCAATTTTCTGGTCCATAACTCTTTTCCTCCTATCTGGTAATTTGTCTCTTTTTTTCATTTTCTTGTACTTTTCACTCTAATGTGGAACACGGTGGCTCCTATATATGAATATTATACCCTTTTTTGTATTTTTTTCTTTGTTTAGTCTTTTTTTTAAGTGGTTGCTATGTAATTGGTTACTCTTTTTTATGCATTTATATATAAATAATAATTTATTAAATATGTAATTTCTTCTCATTATATCTTATTAAATTGTATTTATGAAAGAGAAATATTTACATGTTATGCTCTTAATATTATATAGGACAAATCGTTATATAATTTATAATTAATAGCTAGACTAGCAACACAATTGAATCTACTCCTCCTCAAAAACCTCAATTTGAACAACAAATTAAGGAAAGCAACAATAATACCTCTCAACAAGCTAAGTAGTTTCAAGGGGTAAAAAGATATGAGCACAAAAAAATAGACAAAAACTTTAGAGGTATGGAAAAATTTTGAAGAAGTTGTACTTGCTAATGGTGTCAAGAAAGCAATGTACTTGTACTATAAGAAAAAGTTATTTACTAGTGGAAGGGGAACTAGCACTAGTTATCTTAAGAGGCATTCAAATATTTACTTGTAATGAAAGTTGTTTGTCTTTCAACAAAACAAGTAAACCGCTATACAATCCTGCCCATCAAGTGAATCAGGAATTAATTCGTTTTTTAATTATGGCATTAATAATTCTAATAAAAAATGAGAGAAATCATAGCTACTTCTATCATAGTGCATGAGCCTCCTTTTAGCATGGTAGAAGATGAAGTTTTGATATGGGCATTTGAATATGCAAATCTAGATTTTAAAAAAGTCAGCCAAAAAATAGTGAGAAGTGACTGTCTCAAGTTATATGAGGCTAAAAAGAATGCTTTAAAAAATATGTTAAAAAATGTGAGCAAGGTAAGTATTACAACATACATAAGGAAGCAAGTCACCAAGTAGCTGAATATATAGTTATTACTAGTCATTTTGTTGATGCTACATGGAATCTTCATAAGAGTTTTGAGTTTTGTCAAAGTGGCTGCTTCAAGGCTAAGAGTAGGTATAACAAATGCAATTTTCAAGTGCTTGAGATCATGAGGTATTAAGAGTAAAATCTTCTCAATTTCTATTAGCAATGCTAGTTACAATGACTCTTGATAAATTTGAAGGAGAACTTGTCGGAGCAATAAATTGGTGCTTTGTGGGCAACTATTTAATGTTAAATGTGGTGCACAATTATGAATTTGTTGGTGCAAGATGGCCTTAGTACCATCAAAAATAACATTTACAACATTCGTAAAAGTATCAAGTTTATAAATGCCTCAGATGCAAGGCTGAAATCTTTTTATGAAGTTATGGAGTTAAAAGGTTTGAAAGAAAATAAACTTATTATTGATTGTCCTATAAAATGGAACTCTACATTCTTGATGTTGATGACTACAATAAAATTCAAGCACGCCTTTTTTGCTTATCATGAAAACAAGACACATTATACTTATGCACCAAATCCTGAGCATTGGGAAAAGATTGAGAAGGTTTGTCATCTCTTAAAAGCTTTTAATTATGCCACTCATGTTATATCAAGTAGTGAATACCCTAATACTAACTTATAGCTTGTTGAAGTTTATAAGGTGAAACAAATTATTGATGAAAAAATAGACTTTCATGACTTATTCATGAAGGCGATAGCAATAACTATGAAAGGAAATTTTGATAAATATTAGGGGGAATGCATTCTTGTTGAAGGCTATTGCAAGTGTTTTAGATCCAATGATCAAATTAGATGCTATTAAGATAAGTTTCTCTTTGATATATAAGCCAGAAAATGAAGATAAACGAAACATGGAAATGGTGAAAAGGGCATTAGAGGATTTATATGTTGAGTATATAGAGTTGTATAAAGAAGACTCATCCTCTACATATGGTGAAGTGAATACTAATGCCACTACCTTGACAAATACTAGTACACGACAAAAAAATAATGGAATGTAGCAAATATTGAACATGGTTTCGTTAAAGGAATTTAGTTCCTCCTACTAAATCAAAGTTAGAAATTTATACTAAAGTTGATCCGTATATTACTTATCTCGATTCTTCTTCATCTTTTTATGCCTTAGAGTGGTGTAAAAATAATAGTACAAAGTTTAAAGTTGTATCTTAGATGGCATCTGATATATCAGTTGTCCCTATGTCAACTATGGCATCAGAATTCACATTTAGTACTGGGGAAAGAGTGATTGATGAATATCATACGAGATTGAATGAACAATCTATTGAAGTTTTTTTGTGTGGTGAGGATTGATTTTGTCGTAAATATATGGGTTGAAGAGAGAACAAAAGGTATAAATATAATTTTTTATTTTTATATTTCAATGCATGTTAGTTGAATTTTTCGTGGAGTGGTTATTTATTTAAAATTAATTTTTCTATTAGGCAGGAACCATATGAAGAAGAAGAAATTATATTGAAGCCTCGATTCAGTCATGTGAATGTTGTTGTGCTGTTCAATTTTAATTCTATAGTGATGTTTTCATTAATATGCGGATTGTTTTATTGTTATGTTTTAATAGGCTCATTTTTTTAGAGACTAAAATTTTAGATTCCATCTATTAACTATGTACAATTTATTAAAAATGAAGTTTTATGTTAATTATGTATATACTTCAAATAGGCTAAAAGCCCATTCAAAACATTCCATTTATAAATATGTACACTTTGAAACTTACTAAAAGCATATATTTATGTAGATTTTAGTGAGCTAAAAGCCTAATTGCAGCATTTAATACCTGAAATGCAAAATATTTTTAGAGGCATATATTGTAAATGACTCTAAAAAGACTTTAGGTTTAGAAGGCTTTATATAAGCTCAAACCTGAGCCTAAAAAGAGCAGGTATACATGCTCAATCCCAGGCTCAGACTTTAAATATTTGTTATAAGCTCAGGCCTATTTAGCCAAAACTTGACCTAACCTAACCAATTTTCATCCTTAGACATTGACTTGTTAAGATGACTATGCGTAGAAGACTTACCTTTCCTATCTCAATTCAAATGAATTGTGGGACTGTGGGTTCTGAATTGGAATATGAGTTCTATATTACCAAGATGTCATGGAATTCCTAAGCATGCAAGAGTTGTGCATAACGATTATCCAACTCTTTGTCATGTACGTAACCTTATTTTCATTTATAGATCTAAAATATCTATGCATTTATCTCTCTCAAATAACTCACATAATGGCATGCAATTTGATAGGTATTGCAACGAGCTTTGCATCTTTAGAGGACTTCATGGTAGAATTTGGATTTTTGTGTCCAAGTGCGGTTCAAGGTGTAGGGTGTACACGAGAAGATAGAATATATTACATAGGAAGTACTATCAAGGAAAACAATAACCGATGTTGGCTTTCACCAATTCGTGAAGGGTAATAAGTTCATTATTAATATGTAAGTAGTCAATTATGACAATTTTTTACATCCACAATATGATATTTATAATCATTATTTGATATATTGTAGGAACCATTCGACATTATGTGTTATTTTGCCAGTGTCAAATATCATTCATTGATTTGATTCACTAGGAGAAGAGAAAAGCGATCATATTGAGAAAGTATTTGTTGAGTAAGTATATTTTTGTATAACTTTTGTTAGTGGCATTATTAGTCAATAATCTAATTGCTTACATGTATTTAAAAATATAGCCCTTTAGACGTAACAGATCATGGAGGAAAGAACACCAAATAGCTAGTTTGAAACTTAATGTAGGTATAGTTTAAATGATACTCCTGTCATCCTAAATATAAAATATATTTAATTAATTTAATTAAATTAAGGGGTTAATTAAATTAGTTATTATAATTTTTTTTAAAATACCCTAATCATCTTTATTAACTTCTTCATTCATTCTCTCATTTGATTATTATTGAGAAATAAGGGTAATTTAAGAAAGAATTAGTAAATTTAAAAATATATCTTATAATTCGGACTAAAATTAACTTCTCAATTGTCTTTAAAACTAGAGGAGTATCTAATTCCTACTTCTTCTTTTTACAATTTTGGTTACTCATATTTCTTGATTTATAGTATCCTCGTCAACTTGGAGATAAAGAATGCGGATTTTACATCATGCGATATATGTTAGACATCATTATTCTTTAACGAAGTTCACTCACTAGAGACGGTAATTGTATATCCCCAACCTAGCCTTCTAGTTTTAATTGATGTTTATGAGCTATTGATTATGGATGTGTTTCAAACTTGTAGCTCTTCCAGAATCTAAAATGTTATTCGCAAGAAGAGATCAACATCATTCAGAACATTTGGTCATTCTATTTTGTCTAGTTAGCTAGATACAATTATTGGTAAATGCATGTTTGTTAGGTGGTGAAATTAGAGTGCGTTTCAAAACATGATTATGTGAGTGTTGGTTTTAAACGATATTCCTCCAGTCTTTAATATATTATATAATTAAAAAGTTAATCTTAATTCTAAATATAAGACATATTTCTTGTATTTATTGATATTGTTTTTAAATTATCCCTATTGATACCCCTATCAATAATAATTAAATAAAAGAGTGGGAAAGAGAGTTAAAGAAGATAATTAGTATGTTTTAAATAAAAAAAATATATCATATTAATTAATTTAAATAATTTATTTATTTTAATTAAATTAATTAATTATGTTATATATTAAGTATAGGATAAAAAGTTATATAGTATTGATGTTGTAATGGCTAAAGATATAGTTTGAGCGAAGAGACATTTGATTTGACATCAATATATAATAACATAAAAATATATATAATTATATTTTCAATAAATTAATATTAGATATATGGTGGTTCACATATTCTATTTTTTAATTTTTTTTGAAAAATTATGTATACTATACATAATTTATTACTAATGATATCCCTCATATTATAAAATTATTTATGGTATCTAATGTCACATGTCGTTAGTACTCAAATTAATTACTAAATTAATCTATATATAGTATAGAAATGAACTTATATTATATTCTTTACGTAGAGTTAATATTTGACTTAACTCTATATTATTAAGTGTGCATAAGAGGAATAGAAGAGAGGTTGATTAATTATAATTTCTAGAAAATTAAAGAGAAAATAATGAGAATAAAAGCAAGATATATAGAGGATATTAACAATATGAAAATATGCACAATCAAAAATTGATGCGTAACTATCATCGTTCAATAATATGTCAAAGTTATAACAATTATATATATCAAGTTCCTATCATGCAAAACTCTAAACAATTGTCATGGACTCATGGTTATAATAATAAAATTCACAATTATACTTATATCTAGCATATAATTATATCAAGAATGATTATTTAAAAGTTTCACTTAACATGTGATAAATTAAACAATAAAAAGTTTGTTCCTCTAATATAGATATTCAACCAAAATCCCTATAACTAAACTTGTGAACCCAACATGAATAATTATGAGAGAAAATTAAATATATTAAATAAAGAACAACAAATCATAAATTGAAATAATAAATCAAAAGAATTTGATCACACATGTGTCTCAACCGACACCCTAGATCTAATATATACAAATCTCAAAGCATAAACATAAGAAATTATAAACTTGTATAAAATAAAATGATCAAATTATAAAATTATTCAACTCCTACTCTAAAGTACAGGAACTCAAGCTACTATATATCTCCTCAATGATTTAGAAGAAAAGAGATGGAATTGTACAAAAGATAAAAAAAATTATTGTGATAGTGGTGTTGATTTGTGTCTTTTGATGTGGGACTCTTCACTTATTGGTTCTCTAAAAAATGATGATTTATCCTTAATTTATCTTTTATAATCTTCAATTGCCTCCAAGTTATCATCTTTTATAATATCTTCAAAGATAATTATTTTAAATTAAATATCCTAAAAATAATTCAAATAAAAAATAATAAGATAAAGGAGATAAAACAATTAATAAAAAAAGGAAAAGATAACACCCTTATCTATTATTCTTTAATTAAATTCAAATATTAGATATTGAGAAATTATCTTTAAATTAATTCAAATAATATTAATATAATATATTACTAATATTATATTATATTAAAGGAATAATTAGATATTATAATTTTCTCATGTAATTTATCAATTCCTCAATTAATCTTTCTTATATAATATAATTGTGTAGTAGTTGATATGATTCATAGTCATCATTTATTTATTTTTTCCAATTTTCTAAAACACATAAAAGCAAAATACCTTTATACAAATCAATTTAATAAAAAAAATAAAAAAATTAATAAAAAATAAAAAAATGATATTTTTAATCATTTAATTCATATAATCAAGTAAATCACAAAGTAAACAAAACTATTATAATAATACTTATTAAACATGCTAAATTCCCTAAAATAGATAGAAAATAATATGATAAGATAAGAATTCATCAGTATATATTAAAATAAATTAAATTGACATAATAGGTGTGTTTAAATTTGTTAAAAGCTTTACCCATTTCTAAATATAATAGAACCCTGTTTGAGCAATGAAGAAGCTTCTCAGGAGAAAATCGTTTTGTTTTTTGATAATCATGAGAAAATCTTTATACGTTTTGTAATTATCGTACCTATAAACTTACCAAATATATCTGAAAGAAAAAAATGAAAATATTTTAGATAGGGTCCGAATCAACTAGTTCATGCATGTCACAACTTGGCCCAAGTTTCATTGTTCGACTACCAGGTCGTGTGAAAGATATCAACCTACACAAAACCACTAATTCTATTAAGTTGGGGATATAATTTCTACGTATAATTTGAATTGAATAATTTTTGTGTGCGTATGATTCAAAAGTATGTTACTTGCACCAAGAGAGAGGTTAAATAAAAAAACTGTCTCTTTTAAAATTTGAAAGAAACGGTTATGTTTGATATATATTCATATGTGATAGCAACATTACACGAGGTAAATATTTTAAAGAAGTTTTATCACATAAAACATAAAAACAATTTGTAGAAGGGCTTCCAAACACCTACTAAATCATGAGTGTTGGTGGAAAAACACTTTTATAAATTATTTTTTTAGTAGGAAGGCATACCTGACTTAATGTCTTCGAGCATGTGTTTAGAGGTAAGAAAAGGGTGTTGGAGGTTCTTGATGTTTCCTCATTTCTTTTTGGTTTCGTTTTGTTCTTGACACGATTCCACCCATAAGTTTTGCATGTTAGACTAAAATAAATAAAATATTTAACATGAAATGACATCCAGAAATATTGTCCATTGATTCAAGAAATAGAAAGACATGTCCCCTCATTGTCAATGACTCCAAGCTCTAAAAAACTTCCAATGATAGGGAATCTGATTTTGACCAGGTTGACAAGTCAAAGATTCAACATTGCAAAATATAAGTTTTAGAACATTTCAGTGACCAGCCAGTTGAATATCAAGTCTATAACACGCGTTTCCTAAAAAGTCCAAAACAAGAAACGGTCGCCAAGATTGGAGCTTTAAGCCTATTGATGAAGAAAGTGTCCTTTCTAAATAATAATAATAATAAATGTGCTGGTGAATCAAACGGCAAGTCTTCATATTCTCAGTCCACTTCATCTCCAAAATAAAAAGAGTTTTTTAAACATTTTAGCTTTGAATTACTTTAGTAGTATTTGGTCCGTTCATGAGTAATATGAAGGCCAGCACACGATTTCCATATTGTACAAGTCACAAACTTGAAAAGTAGAGTCAAACGCCAAAATTGAAACTTTATCTCCCCCCATCCCAACTTTTGTTAGCCCCGTCAAAATTGGAACATGAAAGAAATAGTGCTTGGTCTTGTCATTATAAAATATTCTTTACCGATCAAAGACTTCAAAGTTAAAAAATACTCCTACCAACCGGTAATGTCTAATGGAAAGAATTCTGGAACAGAAGAAAACCACGTCAAGAACCTGACAGGTGACAATATAATGCTGGGGGAAAATTACTATGAAGTCTAAAGCAAAGGATTAAAAAGTCCCCATAGCAATAGGGAGCAGGTATTGACTAGTTTCAGGGTAGGAAATAATAACAAGTTTACATACTCACTTGTTATTATGACTTTTTAATAATTAATTTTTTTTTCTTGAGATCTCCCAGTTATTCCCTTGTAATGTTCGAAACTAGAATAGCAACACAGAACAAGGAAAGGGGGGCCAAAAGTACCTGTGATGAGGCTTGCTTAACTTCTTTACACCAAATATTATAAACCCAAGCCTCTAAGCGACACGTTCTGTTTTATGGCTGAGCTTTAGTTTAAACCACCAGGCAATGCATAGAGATGCATATGATATGTGACAACTAAGGATTCATTGGGAAGTATAGAGGATCTCATTCAAATTATTAAATAACAAACAACACGTGAAGGAATATCTTCAAGATGAGAGGCTGAGATTTCCACAGCCATGTTATGCAAAAAGGGGTAACTTGTATGGCACAATATGGGGATTGACTAATAATGAGCATTAGACCTTGTGAGAATTATTAGGGATAGGGATGATTTCGTTGGCAATCAAGTTGTGATCTAGACTTTGCTCATCATCCCCTGACTGCTCCAATGGTTCTTCATCTCTCTTGTCTTCAATCACATCCTTCGCACTCCAAAACGTGGGCTGAGTTGTGGACGATAAAAGCCTAGCCCACATTCTATCAGTTATCACCACTTTGTGCTGTCTCTCTGTGATTCTCTGCACAATTTACAAAAAATGAAATCAATAAGATGAAAAAGCAACCAATAAGTCTCAACAACACTACCCACAACAATCAGCCTTATCCCACTTAGGTTGGCCATATAGCTATTGTGCTCTCTCACCCATCAAAACTTTGAATAGATTGTTAACCCAAAGCTGTTAATTTTTACAGTACTTCTTTATATTTGTACTATTATTAAGCTCTCCAATAATCTAATAACATGAATTAGAAGATCTTTAAAAATTATATATTTATCTGTAAAGTTTGTGCTATCTCTCATTGAGGCGCCCGGTTTTGAAGAAACATCAAGCATGCACAATGAACTTACGTAGAAAGGTATATAAGTTTGTCTTCCATTGACGAGTCCACTTGTATAGCCAGTGTAACCAGCCATGGCCCCATGAACTACACTTTGAGCAAGAAGTGTGCAGTACACGTTATCAGAAGCATTGCTCGGAATTGCTCGGATCATGTAAGTTGGATCTGTCAGACAGAGAAATAGAAAAGGAAGTACTTAATAATATTCTACCCAATGCTCCTTTCAGTATGTAAACAATGCCATGATCTTTTTTCCTTTAAAAGAAAATTTGTACAAACCTATATATTTGAGGTTTATGTTCAATGTAGTGTTCTTGGCAAAATGATCCTGTAAGATGAAAAGCAGATAGAAAGTAACTAGGTAAATATTTTTCTGTTGCAACAAATTGGTGAGGATGAAACTGAAGTGCAAAATAAACGCAAAAATGAAAATTTTACAATCCACACCTTAATCCTTTGGGATAACCATAGCCCAACATCTTGAAGAAGCTTGTTTCCTGAAGCATCCTGCTTCTGCATGGATTGGAAGCTCTGAGATACAAGATCCTGTCCAGCTCCTTCAGCAACTACAATTACCATATGCCCTTGTTCTTTAAGTTTTTTCTCTATATACTTGAAAAGCCCCCCTGGACCTTCAAGGTAGAAGGGAGACTCCGGAATTAAGCAACAGTCCACATCTCTGCTTGCAAGTGTAGCATACATGGCAATATACCCTGCACTCATCCAGGTAAAAGCATATATGAAACAACATTAGGTCCACCAACTACATCAAGAAAGGAATTAAAGTACTCATGATATTTAACATTTTGTCAAGTCAAATAAATAATGAATTTAAGCTACTTCAGTATTCAGGCCGAAGTTAATGATGGGCATACAAAAACTTACCACTATTGCGACCCATTAGCTTGACAACGCCAATACCATTCTCAATACTTTCAGATTCAACATGTGCTGCATTTATAGCACGTTGAGCCTCCTCAACAGCAGTGTCAAAGCCAAAGGATTTATCAATCACCTAATGAGACATTTTTATGTCAATAAAACTAATGGATGGTAATAAATGGATTTGCATAATTTGAGTTGGAACTTAGAGCATGAAAGAAACAAGTACCGGTATGTCATTATCTATGGTTTTGGGAATCCCAGCTACTACAACTTTGAGACCCCGCCTCCTAACTTCCTGTATGGATAATCAGGATGCATTATTAACAAATTGGTATTCATCTACAATCTGTTTTACAAATCTTAACTCGGAAAAGGCTCAATCACATTTTTAAAACAGCCTCATTGTTCAAACTATGATTACCTCGTAAATCACAGAAGCTCCCTTCTGAGTTCCGTCTCCTCCAATTATGTAAACCTGAGATCAAAGGTATATTCAGTTGCCTGCTCCTGATAATAAGTTCCGGTCAAAGCAATGAAACACAGACCTGATTAATTCCCCGATCTTGAATACTGTCAACTATCTTAGTGGTGTCATGCCCACCACGTGATGTACCAAGGATGGTTCCTCCACGTTTATGGATATCATTCACACTCTTAGGAGTTAGAGTAATTGTATTGCGAGCATAGAAACCTTTGTACCCTCCCTTCACACCACAACAATTCTTTATTGATAAATATACTATCTTTTGGATAACGGAGGACAAAAGTAAAAACAAAAGAAAAAATACCTCAGACTCAGAACTGAATATCTTTTCATTGAGAAGAGACACCATAGATGTACAAAGTTGCATGAATTTAAAAAAAAAGGAATAAGGTTCATGCCTTGAGGGAATGAAATTAGGGGGAAAAGTCATATGGCACTGATTTTTTTCTTTAGATGAACATGTTGCTTCATTTCTTTTTCCCTACTTAGAATGAAAACTTTTTCAAACAAATGCTAGAACATCCACTTACATCGATTCCAAGGACCTTGTTCACACCATACATGTAATTTAAGCCACATACTAATTCCCTGATCACAGTGTTCAGCCCAGGGCAAAGACCCCCACATGTAACGATAGCAGCCTTCACATCCTCTGATTGAAAATACACCTGAACATCCAATTTAAAGAAAACAAAATAAGAAAGATATCTAATATATCAACTATTGCTAAGATATACCCACACCACAGAAATATACCTTCTGACGAGGTCCAGCACGACGAAAATGTATGCCTCTGGGACCATCTTTGTGAACAACAACCTACCATAAGAAATTGGAATTAAATGATATATTACTTATGTAATCTGTCAAACTCGTAGCTGAAATTCCCAGCTCTGCAAGAAACCTCTTGATGAGTAATATTTTGGGCCAGCGTCAAAAACATGCATCTTATCATCTTATGAGAGTTATTAGTTATTACCCTTTATTTTCGCTCCAAAAAAAAAAAGTCAGTACCCTTCTTTTTATCGCACATACCTGGCGTTGGAGATGCAGCACCACCTAATTGTAGAGATCAGTTAATGGCTAATGCTTTTGGTACCGTCTCCAATCCAGGACAATGTTGGAAATTATGTTCAAGATGGCCCTTTCAAGGTACTTTATATTTATTTGTAACCAATTAAGCGAAAAGCGTTCTAGTAATATATAAGATAAGCGATGAACGATCGTTTCAGAATAGAAAGAAATTACAAAAGAAAATGATCTACCTTCTGAGGAACAGTGTCATCATCATGGACGAAGTACTGTCTGGCAAATCACAAGTAAATTCAACTTGTCATCAGAACAAACAAGTACGGTAAATACATAATACCAGCTGCAAGATGGAAGTAACACTTACTTAACGACAGAGTAAGCAGGATTGTCTTGCAAAGGATTAGGATATGTCTGCAAAAACACCAGGAAAAAAAAAAGTCTCAATTACAAACCAAATCAAAGTAAATTATTCATTTCTAGCTCATCTGGCGTTACATATATAAGATCACCGATCTGAATTCAACAAAATAGAAAGGAAATTGCCTTCAGATTCATACGGAAGAAACAAGAAGCAGTTATTTTATAAAACAACAAAGGAGCATTAAATGGTAACTGAGAGTGAAAAATCAACTGCCTATAAGAGAAGCAGCTTTTAATTGGACGTAAAAGAAACAAAAGAGAAGAAGTAGAGAAAGAAAGACGACGTACTGGAAGATCAGAAATGTAATCACTCAAATGCGGAACATCTTCGAGGACATAACCGCCAGGTCCATTGACTATCTTAGATTTAGAATTGAAAGACGACGCCATCTCTACCCAATATACCTCAACTTCAGAACCCGACCCGGAACCTCAATCAGTCAACCGATAACGGTGAAAGCAGAGTTAATAATGGTGGTGGTGGTGGTGCTAATGCAAGAGATATAAACAGAAATAGGAATAGAATTATAGAAATAGATTTTCAGTCACAGAGATTCTGCGTGGAAGGGAAGAAGATGATCGAATTTATACAGTACACGGAGTTGACCAAGAGAATCGAGAAAGGGAAGAGAGAAGGAAAATAGGTGTCCGCTGCGTTTGGAGGAAAAGAATGTTGGAAGTTTCTGCGACGGTAAGCTGTTTGAGAAGTAAAACAAGCGGCCGAGAAAATAACAGTTTCGTTTCGTCTGGTTTTGGTTTCAACTGGTTTTGGTTTCAACTGGTTTGTGAAAGGATTGAAGAAAGGTAAGCTTTTATGAAGGAAGGAGAAGCGAGTGAAGAAGAAACAGGGGCACCTTCTGGGTCTGTCTGAGAGAGGGAAAGATTCGTTGGTAGTGAAACACACGCGCGAGTGAGATATCCTGGGACAACTCCCTTCTTGGGCGACCCGTAAAAATATATTAATTTAATTAATAAATTAAAATTTATTTTTTGTTGATCACTTAAATCAAATAGAATAATAAATTAACACTTTAAGTCGAAACAGAAAAGGCTACTTTTAGCCGACGTCGTTTGATGCTGTTGTCGTCAAAATAAACTGACAGATCGGGTCAAGTACCATGCTAGTAGTAGCTAAGTTATTTGTTTGCGAATGTAATTATGTTACTTGTCGAACAATTAGGTGATAAAACGACAATCGTTTTGAATTTTTTTTTACCTTTTCTTCTTTATTTTTCGTGCATTAATCTGGCTCCTACTTGAGGGTAAAAACTTGGATCTATTAATGTGGCGCTGCCGGCAAGGATCGAATTTTTGATCTTGCCTCCCAGCATTATCAATCCGCTTAAAAATTGTCTCAAACATGGATTGAAGCTCACTTTTTTAAAAAAAAGAATTAACAAATTAAATTAAATTTAAGTATTCTTATATTTAATAAGAGATAATCTTTTTAAAAATAATTTTTATATTTATACATATTCAAATTTAAGATCTTATATTTAAATAGTTAAAATCTCTTATATTTAAATTAATACCTATAAAAATACCTCCTTATTAACACAAATTAAATTAAATTTAAGTATTCTTACATTTAATAAGACATAATCTTTTTAAAAATATTTTTTATATTTATAAATATTTAAATTTAAAATCTTATATTTAAATAATTAAAATCTCTTATATTTAAATTAATACCTATAAGGATACCTCCTTGTTAACACAAATGAAGTGATGATGGCAAATTTTAGGCAAATTAATTAAGTTAAATTTTTTATATTTTTTCTCTTGATTTAATATAAAATAGTATTATTATATTTTAATAACTTTATTTTGTTAAGTTATATAATTTATATATGAATAATATATTTATTTATAGATCAATACTATTTAAATATTATTTTTATAACTATATATAAATATTTTTATATATTTTTAGATTATATTATTTTAATCATAATTTTTTTATCTCAATTTAATAATAGTTGGACTACAAATCATTGAGCCAATATCTCATTCGATTCAAGGTGAATCTAATTTTCCCTACCTCTCCAATTTCTTTTTAAAACTTTTTTAGAGGTTTTTGCTTTCTTTTTGTGATCCACTGCGTCGCTGATTCCGTGGGCTTAAAAGGTGCTTTTTTAACTTTCTGCCCTTCTTTTGTCGGGATTGTCATGAAACATATTCATTATTTATTTAATTATTTGCAAGATTTATCATTTATAATTTTTTTTCCCTGGGACTGAATTTAGAACTTTCTTTTTTCATTTGCTAACCAATGTAAATGCGACCTGATCTAGTCTAGAATGTCATGGAAATAGCAATTTAAAAAAAAACATCTTTTTAGATTGAAGAGAGAGAAAAATGTCCAAGGTCACATGACTAGATACGTTATAAAACTAAAAAAATATATATTTCAAACATGAACTGATTTTCATATTAAATTTATTACATTATTGATAAATAAAAAATAATATATCTTATTTTCTAAGTCATGTGCAGTGCTCCCAAAGTTAAAGTCGGACCACTGCCCTATTTTATTACAACTTCAGAATTCGGTGCCCAGAGCCAAAGGTGGGAGTGGTTTTAGGTTCTTTGCACCCTGGACGTTGCACGAAGATTTTGAGCCCCTAGTTAAACGAAGCTAGAAGGAGAACTGTCCATAGAAAGAGAATGTAGATCGCTTCAAGAAGGTGGCTCAGGTTTGGAATAGAAGAGTTTTCGGGAGCATTGAGGGGAGAAAACAGAAACTCTTTAAGCAGTTAGATCAGTTAGATACACTCAGCCATGATAGCCCCGGCTGGAATAAGAAGAGAACTGAGACTTGGATTGACCTTGAAAAATGCCTTTTACAGGAGGAGTTGATGTGGGTCCAGAGATCTCGGTGCAATTGGTACCATCATGGAGATAAGAACACCAGATACTTTCATACCAGCACTCGGTGCAGGCAAAGAAGGAAGAATATTGAAGCTCTGAAACTCTCAAATGGAGAGTGGTGTTATGATCAGGAGGTGTTACGGAGTGAAGGTACGAATTTTTTCCAACAACTCTATACCCCTGAGACCCACCACGCCCCAGAGATCCAGTTTGGAGGGACGTATCCTAGAATCCCAGACAGGAAAATCACTATTTTACGTTCAGCTGTAACCAGCCAGGAGATTAAACAGGCCTTGTTTAGCATGGGGTCGCTGAAAGCTCCAGGCCCTGACGGTTTAAACCCGTTATTCTATCAGAGCCAATGGTGCACGGTGGGAAACTCAATGACGTCGCTGGTCCAGGATATATTCTCGACACCTGAATTAATCAGCCAGTTCAATAGTACGCATATCACTCTTATCCCGAAAGTAGAGGTACCACAGACTTTTCGCGACCTTCGCCCCATCAGCCTATGTAATGTCGTTTATAAAGTGGTGACTAAAGTGATAGCAAATAGAATGAAACAAGTAATGCCATTGATTATCACTCCAAACCAGTGTAGTTTTGTCCCAGGTAGATAGAGTACGGATAACATTATTCTGGTGCAAGAAGTTATTCACTCTATGCGTACCTCTAAGAGGAAGAAGGGTTTCATGGCCTTGAAGATCGATTTGGAGAAGGCATATGATAGGATACAGTGGGATTTTGTTTTGCAATGCTTGGGAGAGATGGGTTTCCCGTGCAATCTCATTGATCTTGTTAGAATCTGTCTCACGTCAGTAGAAATGCAAGTTTTATGGAATGGGACCAAGGGAGCAACCTTCAATCCAACCAGAGGGATTAGGCAAGGAGATCTTCTCTCTCCTTATCTGTTTGTCATTGCTCTGGAGAAATTGGGACACCTTATTCAGAGTGAGGTTGACGCTTCCCATTGGCTTTCGTTTCGACTAAAGCAACATGGTACTGCTATCTCCCACCTGTTCTTCGCTGATGATCTCATTCTATTTGCGGAAGCTAGCATGGCTCAAGCAGGGCTTGTTAAAGCTTGCCTAGATGATTTCTGTGCTGCATCCGGTGGGAGAGTTAATAATAGGAAGTCCAGAATTTTTTTCTCTCGAAACGTCCATCATACTCGTCGCCGTGAGATTGGTAATTTTCTTGAGTTTAGCCCCACGACTGACCTGGGAAAGTATCTAGGAGTCCCTTTAATTCATCGGAGGGTGTCCAGACATACATATGATTATGTTCTCAAGAAGATGGATCAAAGGCTTACGAGTTGGAAGGCAAGCACTCTTTCAATGGCGGCTCGTCATACATTAGTTTCCTCTGTGGTCTCTGCGATTCCAGGATATTCTATGCAATCCTCCAGGTTGCCAGCTAGTGTTTGCAACGAGATTGACAAGCGATGCCGGGGTTTCCTTTGGGGAAGTACGAGAGTCTCTAGGAAAATTCACCATGTCGCCTGGGAAGAAGTTTGCAAGAGCAAAAACCAGGGCGGCCTGGGTCTCAGGCAAGCTCACAAGCAGAATACAGCGTTTATGATGAAACTGGGCTGGGGCCTTGTGAAGAGACGGGATGCCTTGTGGGTGAAGTTTTTGAGAGAAAAATACAAGTGTGGCACGGACATCATTCCTACAGTTATGCAGCGTAAGTGCTCTTCCAAGTGTTGGAAGGGTATTTCAGAGGCTTGGAAGTTTACTAAGAAGGGTCTTGGATGGTGTCTTGGCAATGGCACCAGTATCTACTTCTGGGAAGATAGTTGGTTACTGGGCCATAACCAACTAAGTGGGTACGCTATAAGACCGGTTGACGCAAGTATGCGTAACACGAGGGTAGCCGATTATATTACTGCGTCTGGCGCATGGGAGTGGCACAAATTTTCGACCTTCCTTCCGTCCACAATCCTACGAGCTATTGAGCGTGTCCGATTGTCAAATATTTGGGAGTTGCAGGATAAGCCAAAATGGACAACTACAAATGACGGAAGTTTTTCAGTTAAGTCGGCTTATGGTTTACTGAGTAATTACGAGGATGGTCAGGGAAGGAGCATGTGGCAAAGAATATGGAGATTACCAGTTCCACAGAGATGCAAAACGTTTCTGTGGATTTGTGGAAGGGGTCGGCTGTTGACGAATTGTGCAAGGGTTCTGAGAATGTTGAGCTTCGACATGAGCTGCGCCTTGTGCGGGGCAACTACGGAACATGCTATTCATGTCCTGCGGGATTGTCCCGTGGCTCGTGGCTGCTGGGTGTCAATCATTCCTACAGAGTTACGCAGACGTTTCTTTGGGGCTACGGGGTTTGTGGAATGGCTTCAATGGAACGTTGGGCTTCGCTGTAAGGTGTTGGAGACCTCTTGGTGTATCTGGTTTGCTGTGTTAGTGCGCCAAATCTGGTTGAATAGGAATGAAGGGGTGTTTCATCATCGAATGAAGGGATCTATTTCCATTATAAACCAAGTCAAAGCCATTATTGCATGTTCAAGTGAGAACTGCCCCATCAGCAAGGCCCTATTGTGTACATCTGTGAGGTGGCAGCTGCCTCTTGTGGGATGCGTTAAGTACAACGTAGATGGTGCAGCTAGCAATGGGAGTCAGGTCGCGGCTAGTGCGGGTGCTGCGCGAGACCATGAAGGGCTTTGGCTAGATGGTTTTCTGTTTCACCTCGGACATGGTAGTAGTTTTCAGGCGGAGGTCTGGGCGGTGCTCTGGGGGTTGAAGCGGGCTTGGGATATGCAGTGGCGGTGGGTCGTGATTGAAACTGACTGTCGTGAGCTTGTTGAGACACTAGCAATTGGCTGGCAAGAGGAACATCCGGACAGTGGTCTGCTTGAGGAGATCCAAGGGGGGACTGAGAAGGATTGGAATGTCAGCGTGGTTTAGTGTGGAAGAGGCGCGAATGAGCTAGCAGATTCCATGGCTAAATTCTCCCTGAATGTCGCTGAAGGCATTAGCTTTTGCTCCTCGCCTCATGCGTTTGCTGTGCATGTTCTTGCTGCAGATTTAGTGCAGTAAGGTGGCGGTCATGTCGCTAAACGAAAAAAAACACATTTTATTTGTTATATTTGCAAAAACTTAGGTAATTCTGAATTTATTTTTGCTTTACTTATTTTTAGATTTGAGATTTGAGATCAAATATACAATTATACAATTAACTATACGTAAAAGTTTATTTTTTATCTTTTAAATTTACATAAAATTTAATTTTAATCTTTAATTTTATAAGTATAATTTTAGTCATCTAACTCTAATATGTTAGTTTCATTAACAAAGAAACCAATGCTAAAATTTTAAATGTGTTGACAAAATATTCCCAAAATATTGATCTTATTTTTAAAAAATAATATTAATTGGGATAAAAAATTAGCATGATTAATAGTGTTATAATTAAAGAATTAAAAATGGTATTCATCCATTTCTTAATATATAATTTATTTAAATAATTTAATTATATTAAAAAAATAGAAAAATTAGTTAATATTGAATTTTTTTAAAATATTATAATTATCTTCTTTAATTCATTTTCTCGTTCTCTTACTTGATTATTGTTGATAGGTATCAATAAGAATAATTTAAAAAAATTAATAAATATAAAAAATATATATTATATTTTTTATCAAGATTAACTATTCAATTATATTTTATAATAAAAAAATATTATATAAAATTAAGATAACAACCTAAAATTTTGTATTTTGTTAATAATATTTTAGAATTAGATGTATACGTAATCCATACGCATATGATGACCTATACAAAGAGAATTTAAAAAAAAAAAACTATTTTGGGTAACAATTTGATAAATTAAGGTCAATAAGGTGAACGAAAAGGAGAATCTAGATTGAATCAATTAAGGAATATTCCGAAGAGATGCTGTGGCCTCTTGCATTCAAGTTAGGGTCATAAAATAATAAAACAACTATACGCATCAACTTTTGTTTGGGGGAATATAAGAATATCTTTTTCTCTGTAGCATATAAAAGATCTTTTTAAAAATTATAAAAAAAAATAACATCAAGCTTTTCCGCGGCCTGTTATGTCTGGCCATCAAATTCATTTGATGTATAATGAAATAAAAATATCGTAATTATATAATATAATATAATACAATATAATTATGGCATGATAAATGCATTACATGAAAAATAATCTGACTTTTTATTATGTATTAGCTCTTTTAACTTCTATCAACACTAGAAAGTAGAAACTAGAATCAGGACCATCTCCTGCGTTTTGCATACAGAATATTTAACTAACCCCAAATGATGCTACTTTTATTTTTTTTAATGGGTAAGTTAGCACTCAATATATTAATATTATTTATAATATCTAATTAATATTTTAATTTTATTTATAGTATAATTTTATATATAATTATTTTAATTTTATATATTTTTACTTATAATCTTTTTAATTTAGTACAATTCTTAATATTTGAGAAATAAAAATATAAGTAAAATTATATATAAAATTATACTATAAATAAAATTATGATACTAATTGTATATAAGAAATAATATCATAATATTGTCATTTTGAGTTGATTGAGACAAATATTAATTATAAGGTGAATCCAGATACCTGGATCAACAGGATTAGAAATAACCATTTGCGATTTTTTTATAAAACTTTAATTATTATATTAAAAAATATACAGTAAAAATAAATATAAAATATAATTAGCCTCTGGCTTGTTTTAGACCATGCAGATAGCAATAAGTCATTGGGTCAACAGAATAACAATATAAACTACAAAATTAGATTTTATTTATTTATTTCTAAAGCTTCATTTTCAAATATATGTATAAATTCATGTGTAAATGTTATTTGTAACGAAGTCATTTACGTAGAACAAAATCCTATTTAAAAGTCATGAATTCAAAAATAATCATAAAGATATTAGTGGGCTTCCATTTACTTTGTCACCAAAAAACAGTAAACTAATGAACTATTATATTAATATCAGTTAAAAATTTTAGACAAATCAACTAACTTAACCTTGGTTATATAGTTTTTCTCTAATTTGAAACAATATTTTTTTCAGTTAAAAAATATCAATACATTATATTTATATTTTAGTAACTATGTTTTGTTAATTAGGTGTGATTTATACCTAAATATTTTATTTATTTATAAATTAATATTATTTTATTTAAATGTCTCACTTATCTTCATCTTTTCATATTACGTATAAATATTTATATATATTTTAATTAAATCATATTATTTAAATTATAATTAGGTTGTTCATGATTCAACCACAATTAAATTACTGAAACTTTTGTCCTAATTGATTTAATAATGATACGAGTTTTAGACTATTCCACCTATTTATTTGTATAAAAGACAAATAAGTGAATAATATTATTAGAAAAATTGGTTAAAAATAGTTATAGGTGATAAAGATATAAAAAACTAGAGATTTCTTTAATATCTTGTACGTTGTGAGGAAAAAAATAGATTATAATTGATTAATTATTTATAATTTTTATTATGATTAAAAATTTTAAATTTGATTTTAAAACTTTTAAACCCCACTTTAATTTTAAAAAAAATAAATCTCAATAGTAATTAATAAGTAATTCTATTAAAGTTGACTCAAAATTTTTAGAAATTATAATAAAATTATTGATTAGAGTTATTGATTGTGACTTATAGATAAAATAATTAAAATTATTAAGTCTAATAAATTTAAATTTATTTTTAACTAAATTAAATATTATAAAAACTTTAAAGTATAATTGATTGATTGTAACTTTTATTTTTATTTTAAGAATATCTTCATTTATATAGAAAAGAGAGAAAACAATAGATAATTCCATTACATTTGTTGAGAATGAGTTCCAAACAATCGTTAAGGAAAGTTGATTTCATGACTTGTGGACAAACTTGAGATGATTTTTATTTCCCAATGTTAAGATTATTGAGGTGCTATATGTGTTAATGGAATTAAATGGATTTTTGTTGACAAAATAATTGTTTAATTCCAACAATTTTTGTTTTTTAATAAAACAAAATTGACGCAGTTCGGATTGGAGTTGTCAGAAACCAGGGGAGGAAGATCAAACCCGGGGTGATGAAGTTAAAGCGCTTTTCCGTGAAGTTGATGTTACGATTACGAAAGAAGACACGTGACAGATGATTTTGTTTTTGTCGCTCCCATGAAAACTCCCTCATATTATGGGAAATTGCAATCACCGGCCTGTTCAGTGCTCATAACCAACCTCATTCCAATTCCATCCCTCAAGTACTACGGTATTGTCAAATACTTGTTCCCTCCGTATGTCATTATCAAAGGTTGATATTTAAATTGAGGATGGAAGTGTAAATTTAATAACAAAAATTTCAGGAGTATGAACCTGACTCCGTAATGTGTTTTGGGATTTAAAAATAAAGTAAAGATATATCCAACGTTTTAAATTAATTTTAAAAAATAATTAAGATATTAAAATTATATTCTAAACTAATTTTAAAAATATAATCAATACTCTAAAATATTTAAATTAATACAATTTTATTTTTTTATTGATAAAAATATAATTATTTAAAATATTACATGAATTATATTATTTAAAAAATAATACTAAATAATTTTAAAATTAATATTATATAGAATTTAAATTTAAAAATTTTATAATTTATTTAGTTCAATTTATTAAAATAATATTATACATATAATTTTTTATATAATAATATGTTAAAATAAAAAAATTTATATAAAATATATTAAATAAAAAATTATATTTTTATTAATAAAAGGATAAAATTATGACAATTTAATTATTTTTGTATATTAATTATTTTTTAAAATTAATTTATAATACTAATTATATTTTTAAAAATAATTTATAGTACTGACTACACATTTATCCTTCAAAATATACGTTATTCTTTTATCTGTTAACTACCGCAAACTTGTCATTATATATATATATATATATTTTATCCCACCTATGTCCAGATGTCCACTCCAAATTCTTCTCTCACCGTGAACCTTCTCTCTTCAGCATCAATCAGTCAAGCGACTTCCCTCTCCCTCCTGCCTCACCGTTGGCGTCGTCCATGGAGATCCAGAAGAAGATTTCTCGGATGGTGTCATTGGAGACATCATCAACAATAGCCCACATTCCCTCTGCAGGTTGGTCATGGACACCATACGAGAAAGGAGGGAGACAGATGTCACTTGACTGAGTAATGTTGAAGAGAGAGAAGGCTAACAATGAGAGATGAATGGGGAGTGGACAGCTGGGAGTAAGTGAAACCCACTAAAAACAGTAATAGCAGTTTGGGATAGTTAAAGAAAATGTTTTTTTTTCCCGTTTAGAAACTTTTATATATATTTTTAAACCCAAAAAAATTATGAATATCCGGTGGACATTCTGAAAACTTTGATGCTAAATTTGTATCTTACCCTTAAATTAATTACTAATTTCAGTCTTATATATAAGTAATATTTTTTAATAGGACTAAGGTTTTTTTTGGGTACCAATAGATTAGGGCTAATTCTCTTTATAAACAACAAGTTATTTTTATTTAAAACTTTGATACAATTTTTCTATTTTTAATTTAAATTAATTATATATTTTTCTTATTTTTTATTTATTTTCTCTCGTTCAGCATATTTATAAATAAAAATATAATTAAAAAATTATATTTTTTATATGTTTCTTATTTTTAATTAATTTTAATAAATATTTTGATTCGTTTAATTTAAATAGTTGTTGTTTACAAAAAAATATTAGATAAAATATATAATAAAATAATTATTTATAAATATGATTATTATAAAAGGTAAAATAAGGGAAAATATTAAATTTTCCAAATAGGAAAAATTGGTAAAAGATCTCCACTTATAAAATTCTATTACCCAAACATATTTAAAATTTGATTGAAGATCTAAATGCAACTTATAACATACTCTTCTTTAATTATTTTGAACATAATTTTAATTATGTATAACGTGCCTGAAGAAGAGTTAGATATAATGAAGAAAGAGTTACATATACTAACAAAATTTATATTCACTCAAATACTTAATTCTTTATGTATCTTTCATAATAATTTTTGCAATGGAAAAATTTTCATAAATCTTCTCTTATTATCAAAATGCATTTATATCTTTTTGATAAAAAGTGAATTTATATTTTGGACAGAGCTAATTTAGAAGAAAATAATGTATATTGGGACTAGAGAAATATATAAATTATTCTTATTAATTTTAAATATAAAATTTAGTTAACTAATTTATAAAAATTTAAAAAATTAGTTAATGAATAATTTTTTATTATTGTATAAAATGGTGTGATGTCCTTCCTCTACAATATCTAAAATGAGATAAAGTATTAAATATGGAAATTAAATCAACGAGAAAAACAAAAGAATTATAAGGATATAATTTGAAAAAAATAAATAAATTAAGACATATATTTATAAAAAAAATCTTTTAACAAAATTTAATATTTAAAATTAAAATTATTTTTTTATGCCTAAAAATGGAGGGGAGTGGGTATGATAACTATATAATGTTCACTAAATCAATATAGCCTCTCAGTTGGCAGTGTCCACTGTCCACTCAGATTGTACACACTACTAATATATTATTTATATTTCATAAATAATAAAATTTATATATAAATTATAAAATATAGTATTAATATAACTAGAGATTTCTCTGACCATAAAAAATAAATTTTAAACTAATTAATCAAAATTTTATAAATTATTATTATAGTTAAAAATTTAAAATATCATAAAATTAATTAATAAGATTATTGATTAATTATCATAAATTAAAGTAATTTATAATTATTATAAATAATTATTATTATTACAAATTTAAAATATTATAGAATCAGTTAATAAAATTACTAATTAATTATTATAGGATTTAAAATATTTTTAAAATTAAAGTAAAAGTATTAGTTGTGACTTGTGGACAAATAAATTAAAAATAATGAGATTGATTTAAACTTATTTTTAATTGAATTTGATATGTTAAAAAATTTTAAAAGTAAATTTAATTGGTTGATGATGATTAAATGTAATTTAATTATGATTAATTTTAAAATTATCAAATTAGAAAATATGTGATGTGAAGCATGAGACTCATGCTATTTTTTTGTCGTTGAAAGAGTCTCATACTATTTTTATTAAAATAAATAGTTAATTATTATTTTTTTTTATTTTTAATATAAAATATAGTTAAATAATTAAATTTATTTATAAATATAATATCATACTCTACTTTATATTTAATATTTATTATATTTTTTAAATTAATTTATTTAATTTATAAAATTAATATATGATATTTTTTAGTTGTAAATATAGAATATATTTAATTAATTTTATTAGATTAAATAAATTAATTAATTTTATTATTATAGTATATGTTTTGTAAAATATCATAAACATGATCATTAATTCCTTATATCTTTTTTTACTTAATTATATTGAGGGAATATCAATAAGAATAATTTTAAAAAATTAATAAATTTAAAAAATATATTTTATATTTAGAATTAATATTAATTTATTAATTAATTATATTATATATTTAAAATTAAAAAAATATAATAATATATATAAATATTTTATAGATTCATATCATATTTATTAAATTATTTTATAATTTATCTAAATTAAATTAGTACTAACGACAAGACGAGACGAGGTAAATAATAGGGGGAAATTCGAAGGGAAACATTGGGCGTGGTAGTGACAGCACAAAAGGAAAGGAAGACCGAGAAAAATGTTGACAGCACAGCACAGAAGGATTGAGTGAATCACGAGGAGGGGATGATGCTGAAATTGAAGGTGACAAACAATGCTGAAATTGAAGGTGGAGGACGGAGGAAACTTAAAAGGTCTAGAACCACGAGCAAGTGCTGTTTGGAAAGTTTGCTGGTTTTAAAAGGATTTTTAATTTAAATTTTGTTTTAAAATAATTATATTTAGTTAAATTTTTTTTAGATAAAATTATAGTTTAAAGTAATAGTTTTAAATAAATTATTAAAATTAATTTTTAGAATAATAAAAAAATTTATAGACAACTCAATTATTATTTTATTTTTATTTTTTATATACTATCTCTCCTATTTTATCTCTTTTCTATCATCTCTTCTCACCATATCTTATATCTTCTATTTTTAATAAAATAATATATATTTTTAGTAATTTTTTAATTATAAAAATCTTTCTAGTATTAACTATCTAAATATTTATTTATTTAAAATTATTTTTTTATAAATTATTCTCAAAAAATCCTTTTCTAAAAATTTTCTAAATTTTTTTTATAAATTTTTTTAAACTATTATTTAAACAGGTCTCATATCTCTACTCCAACGCAAATATTTTTTTATTTTTTATTTTTATTATTAGAAATTTGAGTAGCTGTTTATTATAATTTAAAATTTATAAATTTTTTATATATATATTTTTTCTAAAATTTAAATATAAAATTTAAAGAAATTTAATAGGATCTTCGCAAGTTAAACCTTATTGTTCAATCTTAAATATAAATATTAGTTAATTTTTTTTAAAAAAAATTAAATATAAAATTTTATTTTATTTTATTTTTTATTTTATTTTTATTGATAATATATTAAAAAGATTTTATTAAAAGAGTGTAAATGATTAAATAGAATATTTTTAAAAAATTAATACATATTTATTAAAAATAATTAATTTAACTAATATATTTAATATATATAAATTAATTATCTAATTTCTATATTTTAGTCTAAAGAAAGCATTACAACATTGTGTTTTTCAAAAAGAAAATAGAAAATGTAGCTAAAAATAATGAGATAGGTAGAAAATATTTTTCTCCATACTAAACATTGCATGAAGTCCACCAACCAAACATTTCTCAAGAGTTAATCATCAAATTTTATCACATATAAAAAATATTTTTAAAAACACTAATAGAATTGCTTTTAATTAATAAAAAAATATGATACTTAAATACAAAATCTTAAATTTATATATATATATATATATATATATGAAGGTAAAACACGTTTTTAGAAAAATGAGCTCCATTCAAGGTCTAATAACTCTGTTTTACTTTGATGACATGTTTTGTAATTGTTTTTTACAAAAATTTAGATAAATTGAATTTTAGAAACTTATTATTATTAGGATACACTTTGAAAAAGTATTTAAATTAGCAGTTAAATTTAAATTTATAATTTTATAGATTTTTTTATAATTATATTAATTTTTGTTATTTTTATAAAAATGGATTATAAGTAGGGTTATTCAGGGGACAAGATGTGACAGGGATAATTTCGTCCCATCTCGATAAAAAATGACGTGTTGCTTTTTCTATTTTGTGTCCTGTTCGGTTTTAAAAGTGTCTAGGTCTGGATGTTCAGACTATAATTTTTTTTTTAAATTAATATAAACAAATAAATTAAAAAAATAAACATATTGTCACAAACAAATTTAATATATATTAATATTCAGTTTTTGACATTAGCTTTAAGAATAGATCATAATAATATACGTAAATTAATATTAATATTATATAACATATATTAATATAAATAAATTAAAATTTAATATATATATTCGGGAAATGGCCATCGGATCAGAATCTTGTGTACCATCCCTTCTCGGAATCCTGCCCAATAGGGATGAGGAACTCTGAACAACCCCTAATTATAAGGGAGATTTTTATGAATAATAATTATTTTTAATATTTTTGAATCTAAATCACTATTGATATTAACATCAATGTTAGTATTGAATTTAATATAAGATATAACGTAATAAAATTCATAGCAAGATCTATTACTTATAATTAATAGATAATATTCAATTTATTTCTAAGAATTTGTGCAACGTATAAATAGGATTTCTTCTAATTTGAGTTTCTTCTTATAAATTCTTTTATCATTAAATTTTATCCCAAAACTATATTTATCCAGTGACCTCTTTCCCTAAAGATGGACACACTATTTTTTTTTGGGGGGGGGGGGGGAGGGGGGGGGGCTGGGGTGGTTTTGATTTTGATAATTTAGTTTTTAAAAAAAGATTCAGTAATAAAAAAAGAAGTTAAAGAATTCAGTTCCTGGTGCCACCGTCCTTTCATGGATGGCCACTCGTCTCCCACCTCATGTGTCTCCCACGATATCCACCACTCAATATCCAAATGCTTTCTCAGTTACAGAAACAAAATTCCTTTATATATATATATTCATTACACATTTACCCCAATCACATCATTCTCACTAAAACAAGCCATTTACCATCATTCTAATTTAGTATACTTAAGTAAGGTCAGAGACAGTTTTTTTTTTAATATACGTAAGTCCCAAATGTTAATATCTTGACATCATGCTATTATAAAATTGATATTAGTCAATCAGCCTAATTTGATAAGATAAAAGAATTTTTAATAAAAATAAAAATAAAAATAAAAATAAAAATAGAATTAAAAATAAAAATAAAATTATATATAAATAAATTTTAAAAAATGTATCTAGTATGTTAAAAATAAGTATATAATTGATACATATTCTTTTATAACTTAAATAAAATGATTTAAAATATTTTTTTATAACTTATAAAATATTAAAATTATTTAAAAAATTTTATAATTTACGATAAAATAATTTAAAATATTTTATTTAAATTTTTTTAATTTTATTTTTTAACTTTTTTAATAGAATTAAAATAATTTAAAATATTAAAAATAAAATAATTTATATTATACTTCATAAGAAAAATTATTGATTAGATACATATACCCAGACATATATATTGTTTGTATCGCTTAAATTGTCACCTAAGTCAGATAGGTTTTCCAACCAATAAAGATGCCGTACAGTTTCTGAATATCTAGCGAATTTTTTTTTATAAATGTTATATTTGCTAGTTAGCATGCTATATTTATAAAGTACTGTATAAATAGATTTGATCTATTAAAATAACTATATTTAAAAAGAATTAGGCTCATTTACAACTTAAAGATAAAATAAAATTTCTCTTATTTTTAAATTATATTAATATCAAGTATAGTGAGTCATCTATTATCTTTAAATATAAATATAAATATTTAAAAATTAAAATATCTTCTTAAATATTATAATTAAAATTATAATAAAATAATATTCTACAAAAACAAAAAATAGAACAGTATGTAGATATGAGTTATTGGTGTGTGCACACTTGGAACTCGAGGAAGACGACCACCATTTAATAAGCTCAACAAGAGTCCAGACATGTTGAGCACATTGTTAGAAGCCCAAGAAGATGATGTACAAAGCCTATGTGGAGTTAATACAGAATAATTCCCTTATTAATATGCCATGTGACAACTAACGCACATTGGTACATATAATTAAAAAAATTGTGCCATTTAATTATTTCTCTCAAATTCAATTCTCAGAGAATGAAAATTGAGTTAGCATATTTAGGAGGGATACCCCCATAACTGAACCTTTATAATATTTAGGATATTACTCTCACTTATCAAGTGAAAATATTATATAAAATATACCATGTGACAAGCATGTGCTACCTATAAGAATCTTAAAAGAACATTAAGAAGGAGTCCTTAATTATTAATTAGGATTTAATTTTGTTTTTATTAATTTTAATTTTTTATTTGTTTTGAATAAGACCTTTTAATTAAAGATTGTTCTTGAAGAATTATATTAATTTCCTATTTTAAATAATAGATATTTTCTTTAAGATTAAGTAATTTCCTAATTACTTTTAGGCATGAACGGTGGCAATCAAGTCAATCAATCATAATTAAGACATCATTAATAGCATTTAAAATTTAGGATTTTAATTCTAGAGTGTCCTATGTTTTGTTTATGTACCCGCCACGACTTATTTTTCAGGATGGACTGAATAAAAGTGGAGAATTTTCTGTGTTGATTTTGCTTGAATCCTTGTATTCTCATGGGAATATTCCGATAATATCAAAAGGCTAATCAATTTTGTAGTGTTTTTATGGTTAATATTGTAAGAAATATATTTTCTTATAAAATCTTATCTCCATTGCATTTATCCAACTCTTGTATTTATAGTTACAAGAGATATTTGTATATATAAAAACAAAGTTACAAGAGATATGTTCTCTTTTAATCTCATTTATTTTTTAGTTGATCTGTACCGCCCCCATTAAAATGTAAAAACTTTAATATATTATATTGTTTTTAAATAATAAATAATAATTTTTTTAAATACTCCTTTTATCCCTAAAATAAATCCAAACTTTCAATGTGCACATTCAGAAACAATATTCCTCTTTTTTAATCCCACACCACCTGGGATTGTATTAAAATCTGAAACTATGATATCTCCTTAATTTATGTATTACTTTTTTTTTAATATTAAAGTACCGGACCCACGTATTATTGAGTTATAGGACCTGTTTGGAACCTATCCAAATCATAGTTTTATAAATTTTTTTTAAATAAAATTTAAATTTAGAGAAATTTTAAAACAAATAGTCATATTTGTTCAAATGGATTTTTAGATCAAATTATGATTTAAAACTAAAGTTTCAGAAAAATTGATCAGAATAGTTTATAGAATAGTAAAAGAGCTTATGAACTAACCAATTATTATATTACTCTTATTTTTTCTTACACCATCTCTTTTCTCTCATACTTTTTCTTACACACTCTATCATCTCTTTTCTTACTCCCTCTATACTCTCTCATCTCATCTCTTATCTCTCCTTATTTAATATTTATACCTTTTTTCATAATTTATCAATAATAAAAATATTTCTAAAAATATCTATTTAAATACTCATTTATTTAATTTTTTTTTATAAATTATTCTCTACAACTCATTTTTTTTATAAATTATTTAAAAAAATTTTATAAATCTATTTTTAAAATTTTATTTAAACTGTCATAATATTATTAGTCTAAGAACGAATCTAGAATGAATTGAAGGAGAAGAGATCATGGTAGGTAGTTTCACGAGCCGTCTTTAAAACCTTGGATTTTGTCTGGAAACCCATGCGGTGGCCATCCACAGAAGGCCTAGTAATTGAAGCTGAAAGGTCAAAGTCAAAGGCCACACAATTTCATTTTGAATAGTTTTTCTCACTCCTCTTTAATTAAACTTGCAAACATATATGTAAGATTGTCAAATTCACAAATTTAAACAAACATATGACTAGGACGTGAAATCGGATTGCAAAATTTGTAAGAACAATTATTATAAATAGTTAGTAAAAAGCTTACAATTAAATAATTAAATATAACAAATAATAACAATTTAATTTAAATATATTTTAAATATAAATTATTGGCATTAAATCCATTAACATACCCTTCTAAACTTTATTAAAAGTCCACTTAAAGAAAAAAACTTTGTTTTTAAATATAAATCTATTTAGAGGTTATTAATTACTATTTTCTAATTTTACTTTTATTTAATTCTTATTGAAAAGAGAGAAAAATATGAGAGAAATAAAAATGATATGTAAATATAGAGAGAAAGTAAGGTTAAATTTAAAAAAAAAGTTATTAATTTAAAGTATATTTAATAATGTGTTAAGGGGTACTCAATATCTTAAAGTATTTTCTCAAGTACAGCTAGTGTTTTAAAGTAATTTTTTGTACAAATTTATCTATGACGTATTTAAAATAGTGCAATCTTATCTAAACTAATAAGAACTTTTAACTTTAACTATTAAAATCATGAATTAGATAGAGTTTGACTAAAACAATCATATATGACATTTGATATAATTAAATGAGTTGGAGGTTTTATTTAGCAAAAATAATAAATTTTCCTTTTGATAGCTTTTGATCTTTCACTATTTTCACCCTCACCTTATTGCTGGTAGTGACCACTTGTGTGATGGCGACTTTGGCCGCCAACGATGATGACTTTGACAACCCACATTTTGTGGTTCAACAACCTTTAACTTTTTATTGGTGACAACCCACCATCGATCTAACATTTAGATACAGGATAATAATAGTAATAACCTACCTAAATGAAATTATAGTAAGAAAGAAAGAGAAAAATGAACTTTATTATTTTTGTCAAAAAAAACTTTTAACTCATCTATATATATCAAATATTATATAAGATTATTTTAATCAAACTCTAACTAATTTAACATTTTAATGGTCAAAATTAAATGTTCTTATTAGGTTAGATGAGATTATACCATTTTAAATATTTAATAGGTAAAATTATACTATAAATTATTTTAAAGTACTAAGCGCATTTTAACCCTTTAATGATTTAACTACTATTTCTTTTTTTTATATGATTGATAATTTATTATAATAGACTTATAATGAGTACTAGGGTTATATATAGTTTATTGTACTCCATTTATACATTTATATAATAACGTTCATATATGAAGTAAGTAAACACAATTAAATTCAAAAAAGAAATTATAAATCTAACAAAAATAATCAAACGTTGGGTTATCAGTATCTCAATTGTGTTCAAATTATTTACATTCACCACCATAATCTCCACATGCCTCACCCGATGAACATGATCATTATTATGAAGTTTTAAGAGTTTATTTTTAAAATAAATTAATACTAAATATTTGAATATATTATGATAAATGAGAAAAATATATACATACCAAGTTAATTCTAATAAAACCCAAACTATGAAAATTGATAAATATTATAATATATACTGCTAAATTAAATAGTCCATAAAAATAGTAAAATAAAAAAATTTATAAGAAAATTCTTTAAAACTGAATGTCCTAATTGGTAAAACCAATCCAATATACCATATGCGTTATATTAGACCTGAACAGACCATTACACTCGTGATGGGAATGTGAGGTTAGGATTCCATTTGTCCAAACTATTTTATCCTCTTATATTTAATATAATAATTAATTAATTTTTTAAAAATAAAAAATTAAATAAATTAATTACAATAAAATTTTATTTTTTAAAATAAAATTATATTTAACATTTTTTAATTTACCTAAATTAATCAATAAGCTCATATATTAATTATAATTAATTTATTTAATTTATTAAAAAATTAATTATTTTTTAGAATAAGAATTAGAAAAATAGTACAATTTTTTAATCTTTTGATTTTGCCACCGATTCAACTCGAAAGGAGGAGGTGAAACTGTAAATACGTACAATTTTATGTCTGGAAAGTTATTAATCCTAGATATTACTCAATCTTTTTTAAAACTACCCTAAAGGACTGGTTTGCATTAAATCTGAAGAGGGAGTTATGAATGAATGGTATTGATAATTGGAGAGCAATTTGGGGGGTTGCAATTTGGAGTTTATAGAAGTGGAGGAATCAACATTTATTTGAGACGAACTTCATGAAACCTTTAGATCCTTATTTGGTTATTATGCAAACATGGAACAACTTTGTGCAAGTTCAAGAGGAAAATTTAATTACTCATTCCATCACTCAAAGTCCTACTAATTGGCAACCTCCTCCTTTAGAATGGATTAAAGTGAATGTTGATGGAGCTACTACGGCACGACATAGCAAATCAGCATGTGGGGGTGTTATTAGAGACCATTTAGGAAGGTGGATTGCTGGATTTTCATCTAATATGGGATCTTGTTCTGTTATTGAAGCGGAGCAGTGGGCAGTGTATAAAGGGCTCACTCTGGCTTGGGATTTAGGATTCAAGAAGATCATTCTTGAATCGGATTCTAAGAACGTGGTAAATATGCTGTCCAACAGGAACACTCAGAGAGGTAGTTTGTTACTGGTGCAAATACATAAACTTATACAGCTCTCATGGGAAATTAAATTACAATACATTCCAATAGGGAATAATAAGGTTGCAGATGCTCTAGCTAAGGAGGGGTTCACTACCACGAAGACATTATTCTATTGTCCTCCACATTTGGAGTCTCTTGTTTATAACGATGGACTGGGATCTGATCCCTATTTGACTTAGATATTTTGATGTTAGGCGACTAGCCTTCTCTTGTAACCAAAAAAAAAAAACATAGAATCTCTAGAAAAACAGACAAAAAAATCTATTTAAATTTTAAAAAAAATAAATTAGATATTTTAATATTAAAAATGATAGATTAGGCAGGAGGCCCAATCTATTATTTATAAATTTGTATGCAATGACTAAATTAGCCTTCACTTTACCAATAGTATTTACAAGTTTGACAATATGATTTACAACTTTATTAATGGTATTTATAACTCTGATAATGATATTTATAATTGGGAAAAATCTAATTTTGGCAATTGGGAGAAAGATTAGCTTCGACTAGGTAAAGTTGTAAATCCCATTGTAAGAAATTACAAATCCTGTAGGTAAAATTATAAACCCATTTGGTAAAGTTGTAAATCCCATAAGAAAAGTTATAAATCCTATTGATAAAGTTACAAATCATATTAGGAGAGTTATAAATACTATTAGTCAAGTTGAATACTAAAATCTGTTGCAAATCTCATTCTTTAAGGGAACTTTATAAAAATTGAATATTGAAAAGTGATTAATTAAATTAGAACATCAATCAGTCAATGATTGAAAAGTTTACAAATACCATTGTTTCTTCTCTGTTGTGAGAGTTGTAAACATCATTACGGGAGTTACAAATACCATTGGTAAAGTTCAAAATCTCATTGTGGAAGTGTCAAATACTAGTAGGAGTTATAAATATCATTGACAAAATTGTAAATACTATTGTGGGAGTTATAAATAACATTGGTAAAGTTGTTAATCCTATTGACAAAGTTATTTCTTCTCTATTATTGGAGTTGCAAATATTATTGGTAAAATTGCAAATACCATTGTGGGAGTTATAAATACTATTGGTAAAGTTGTTAATCCTTTTGGCAAAGTTGTTTCTTCTCCGTGGTGGGAGTTACAAATACCATTATGGGTGTTACAAATATCATTGTGGGAGTTGCAAATACCATTAGCAAAATTTCAAATACCATTGTGAAAGTAGCAAATACCAGTGAGAGTTACAAATACTATTGACAAACTTGCAAATATTATTGGTAAAATTGTAAATATAATTGTGGAAATTATAAATATCATTGTCAAAGTTGCAAATACCATTACGAGAGTTATAAATACTATTAACAAAGTTACAAATTCTATTGTAGGAGTTACAAATATTATTGGCAAAGTTATTAATCCTATTGGTAAAGTTGTTTCTTCTCCTTTGCGGGAGTTATAAATAACATTGCGAGAGTTACAAATATCATTGTTGAAATTACAAATACCACTATGAAAGTTATAAATATCATTGTTAAAGTTACAAATACTATTGTCAAAATTATAAACACTATTGTCAAAATTGCAAATACTGTTGTCAAAATTATAAATATTATTATAAGAGTTGCAAATACTATTGTCAGAGTTATAAATACCATTAACAAAATTATAAATCATATTGTCAAACTTGCAAATACCATTGATAAATTGAAGGCTAATTTGGTCTTTGCATACAAATATGCAAATGACAGATTGGACCTTCTGCCTAATCTGTCATTTTTAATATTGAGATGCTAAATTTATCTTTTTAAAATTTAAATAGGTTTTTTTATCTTTCTCCCAATCTTTAGTTTAAATTTATATAAATATAAAAATATATTTATTTTTTTTCAATTAATTTAATAATATTTAGATATGATAAAATCAGATAACTATATTAAAAAAAAATAAAAAACTTACATATTGAATATTTTTATAAATTAAAGTGAATTCTTCATACTTATACCTATATAGTCAATCTTTATCTTATAACACTCTTTCAATTTTTAATATAAGAGTTAATTAACTTTTTTAAATATATTAAATAAACTAAATAAATTTTAGTTAACTTTTTTATATATATTAAATAAATTAAATAAATTAGTTGATTATAATTAATATAAAAATTTATTGATTAATTTAAATAAATTAAAAAATATATAATATAAATTTATTTTAAAAAATTAAATATAAACATAATTAACATATATTACAGTCTATGAGAAATTAAATTGAAACATGAACAGACAAGGCGTGATATTTTTCTTATTTTTTTTTGGCAAAAAAGGATCTTCTTCTCTTTTTAAAGGGGGAGAGAGAATTTAAATGACTATAACAAAGAGTAAGAGAAAATTTTGATTTTAAATTTAATAACAATTACAAAAATATTACGAAAAATCATAGAAAAGTAATTTAAAAATTTATCTCTAAGGATTTCAATCAGAAAATTGTTATTATCTATTGATGAAATCCTACGTAATATTAATTCTTTGAAATAATCGATAATGTCAGTTAATTAATTAAGTTTTTTATTTTTCACTATTTTATTCTGTTATGCTTTAATATAGGTTGAATATTTCGACCATATCTCAAGATCTACTTATCCGATTGAGGTAAACTTTGATTAATATAAAATTAGACTCAGAATACAGTTCAATAATACTAATTTTATTACCAAAGAGTCTCATATAAGAGAGATATATCATTCGTAATATAGAACATATGATTAACGCTTTGGTCATGATCTTTACTCACTAAATTGATCATATCTTTTTGTCAAATTTATAAATACTATTATAAAATTTGTAAATACTATTGTGAGAGTTGTAAATACCATTGATAAAGTTATAAATCATATTGTCAAACTTGTAAATACTATTGGCAAAGTGAAGACTAATTTAGTCTTGACACACAAATTTATAAATGATAGATTAAACCTTCTACCCAATCTATCTTTTCTAATATTGAGATACCTAATTTATCTTTTTAAAATTTAAATGAATTTTTTTTTTCTTTCAAACAGAAATGTAGGTAGTGGTCACGCTAGCAGCCACCCATTATATATAATTATTATATTTTTTGTCATTTCATTTTTTTTACTTTCTTCTGTTTTTTTATAACTTTTCCAAAACTCTCTAATTTTGTAATCAATATTAAATATTAAATATTAACTAATTTTAATTTTGTACTTCTTTTTCACACAAATGATTTAATACCTTGAAAATATAATTAGGCCCAATTTATTTTGATTAGTATTTTCTCCTTAAAATTTCAATCATATTTTATTCTTTTCTCATTCTATGTTTTTGATACTTCAAACCATGAATTTAATTTATTCTGAACCTCAAGTTAATTAATAAACCTCATCCTAATGTCACTTAAAATTTAGAATGTCACATCACAAATAGGGGCAAACACATCAAAAAGGAAGGAGAAAATTATGGAGATTTGAATTTGTTTTGATGTGTTGTTTTAATATTTTGATAAACTCCCAATCATATTTTGTTCATGTATGTAATTAAAAATGATGCTAACTATGGTCTCATGCTCATACTCCTTAATGTAATGTGATTATGGTTAGTCCAAGATAATTTAATATATGCCTAGTTAAAGATTAATACGTTAGTTTTGGAATAATGAGCTTGTGATTGATTTTTGAATGGACAAATGAATATGTTAGTGTACACACTCTAAGCTATAGTATATACTCTAAGCTTTAAATGAAGGGGTATATAATCTCATTTGGGATGTGTGTACTAAAAACTATATATTTTTGAAGTTTAGGTGTTAAATCTAGAAGTCATTATTTATCAAATAAACAGTAAAATTTTTGATTAAAATTGACACTCTTCAATCAAGAGAATGACTTGATGAATATTTTTCTCTTAAAGAATATTAAAAGAGTTTTAAATAGAGATCAGAACAATTTTATTTCAATTTTTTTACAATTAATTATAATTTTTTTAAATTAGATTATAAAATTAAAAATATCAAATGAATAATAACTTAAGTATTAAAATGTTAATTTCAATTTAAGAGCTTAAGGTCACAATTCATTCTCTGAGCACATAAATAACTAATTTAATCTATCTTTATATTTGTAAATTAGATAATATTAATTAGATTATATTATCAAATATTTTAATTTTAAAATTTATAATTATTTTTTATAATATAAATATCTCTTATATAAATTAAATTTAAAATCTAGAGAGATATAACAAATACTCTTGGTTGATTGTAATTTGAATTGGGTTTTACCTAGTAGAAGGTTTGTTCATGCCTTCATGATGCTCTTAGTGCGTGTTTGGCATCCACGTTTGAGAATGAATTTTGGGCAAAACCTCGGTTTAAAATTTTTTTATACAAACATCAATTTTTGTCCAGAATTGATTTTGGAACAAAACCTCGGTTTGACAAAATTTGAACCAAACAGCTATTTTTGTCCAGAATTGATTTTGGGCAAAACCTCGGTTTGAAACCATGGTTTTGAATAAGTTACTGAAAATAGATTTTGAAACTGTAAAAGAGCTTATAGATTATCCAATTACTATTTTACCCATACTTTTTTCTTATACTCTCTCTCATCTCTCTTCTCTCTCATCTCTCATCTCTCATCTCTCTTCTTTACACTATCTCCACTTTCCTCTCTCTTCTCTCCTATCTCTTCTCTCTCCTCTATCATTTCTCCTATTTATTCTCTACCCTCTCTCCTCTCTCATACTTTAATCAAATCATACCCTTTTTGGTAATTTATTAATATAAAAAGTGATTCTACTACTAATCATCCAAACATCTCTATTTTCAAAATATATTCTTCTCATAATCTATTCTTTCAAAAATCTATTCTCTAAAATCTATTTTTTCAAAAATCTATTTCTTCTAAAATCTATTCTTTATAAAATCTATTCTTTAAAAGCTAATTTTAACACACTCTTAAATGGGCTTGGCCTTCTTGGTCTTGTAGACTATTCGTTGAGCCTCACACGTGCACAATCCTTGTTGCTGGCTCTGCGAGTCCGCGTCTCCATTCTGTCAAAGCTTGATACCACCACTCCCACTTCTCCTCTCTCTCTCTCTAACGCCTTCTCTCCACACGAATCTTAACGAACCCTCTATCGCCATGTACAGGAACGTCGCATCACGCCTCAGGTCTTTCAGGGTTAGCACGCTCCTCATTCCTCTTTTCCCCATAAATTTTCACTTATGTTCTAGAAGTTAGATCTGATCACACTTCGATGCTCTTGTTTAATGATTTTCACATATTTCTGATGCACCGTCTCGTCAATTATCAATGGTTTGGAATTGGAATTTGTATGAAATCATATATTCAATCATGATATGTACTTACATTATGCATTTCCCGTGCAATACTCCCATGGACGACTTATTTGTTGCTTCTGCGTTTCGGATTCCAACCAGTAAATCCGATTTTTTGGGTTTCGTACACACGCGAGGTAAGGAATTCCTAAAATGGCGCATTAGAGTTTGCAGGAGACGATAAATTCACCTTCCGTTGTGGGTATTTTGCTGTATTATGCTTCCACATCATATTAACCATTCTTTTGACACTTTTTTTTTTTTGGTTCACATTTAATCACTTGATTCGCTGAGTGCGAACATCTTTTGAGAAATCTTTTTTTTTTTCATGTTTAATTAAGTTCTTGTCTAATAACTTGGACTTTTTGCGGTGCTTTCCTTCCGACCATTGAGATTAGGCCCATTCATGGAATAGGGTGCCGGCCAGATTTGCAAGTTCAAGTTCTCTTGCCACAAGCAAACCCTCTTCTGGTTTGGGTGGTATATTTGGCTGGCTTGCAGATCGATCCAGTTCAACACCTCCTCTGGACTTCCCTCTGGAAGGGGTCAAACTTCCCCCTCCGTTGCCTGATTATGTGGAGCCGGGTAAAACTAAAATTACTACACTCCCAAATGGTGTTAAAGTGGCCTCTGAAACTTCAGCGGTATGACTTGGTTGTTATGTACTATCTGATATGGACCTTTGTAATTCTAAATTTCAAAATTGAACTTAGTCCTATTCCATGTGCTCCTCTGGTTGTTCAGACTCCTGCTGCCTCAATAGGCTTATACGTAGATTGTGGTTCAATCTATGAGACACCATTATCATTTGGGGCTACACATCTGCTTGAACGCATGGCCTTCAAGACCACTAGAAACCGTAGTCACTTTCGAATAGTTCGTGAGGTAGAGGCAATTGGTGGTAATGTGCAGGCCTCAGCTTCTAGAGAGCAGATGGGTTACACCTTTGATGCATTAAGGACATATGTTCCAGAAATGGTAGAGCTGCTTGTTGATTGTGTGAGGAATCCTGTGTTTCTTGATTGGGAGGTCAATGAGCAGGTACTTCTCCATAACTTTTGTTGATGAAAACTGGAACGCTATACTGATGTTTTTCACATAATTCAAACCATTATTGTCTAGTGTACCACAAAAATGTTTCATGGCCTTCTGGAATTTGCTGCTGTGACTAATATTGCATTATATATAGCTTATGAAGGTGAAATCAGAGATTGGTGAAGCTTCCAAAAATCCTCAAGACTTACTTCTGGAGGCTATTCATTCTGCTGGTTATTCTGGTGCCTTGGCAAATCCTCTTTTAGCTTCAGAATCAGCAATAAGTAGACTAAGCAGTGCAATTCTGGAGGAATTTGTTGCTGTAAGTCATGATGTTAATGTTCTTGTTATAATTTTGTATGTATTTCACATATATTGAAAGATTATTGACCCAGATGCATGTAACCAGTGGAGCATATTAAGTTTCAGTGTTTTTGTACGCCATTTGAATAAAAAAAGATTATTTATTATATATGTATCATATTCTGATTTAACTTAATGTTTTATTAAACATCAGGAAAACTATACCGCACCACGGATGGTGCTTGCAGCTTCTGGTGTTGAACATGAGGAGTTGTTATCCATTGCAGAACCTCTTTTGTCTGATTTGCCCAGTGCCCCTCGTCCAGAGGAGCCAAAATCAGTGTATACTGGTGGTGATTATCGATGCCAAAGTGAATCGGGTGTGAGTATTACAAATATTAATATAAACTCAATGCTTCTATCTTAATTTTATCACTAACTTTCATTGAATTTCCAGAGGACACATTTTGCTCTTGCATTTGAACTTCCTGGTGGCTGGCATAACTTGAAGGATTCAATGGTTTTAACTGTTCTTCAGGTTCTGATAATGTTTTAAGTTTAATTTTTATTTTTTTATTTCTATGCTTCGGATAAAGTTTCCCCCTTTTCTAAAAAAGAAAATTGCCCGGGGGGTTACTAAATAATTTAGTTTCCTTCTGAAAATATGTTTACATGGCTTATGAGTTTAGCATTTGGAAATAACTGTATTATCTTACATTGCTATAGATGCTATTGGGAGGTGGTGGATCATTCTCAGCTGGTGGACCCGGTAAAGGGATGTATTCACGGCTCTGTAAGTTATCTCTTAGTATTCAGTCTCTTTGTGGCTGCACTTAGAGCTAGGAATATGGCAAACACATCAATTATGCTGGTCATGACTTGTATATATAGTTTTTGACTTGCATCCTATCATGTGCAGATCTCCGTGTTCTGAATGAGTATCCACAAGTACATTCAATTTCAGCATTCAACAACATTTACAATAATACTGGCATATTTGGTATCCAAGTGACAACGGTAAGCATCTTTTAAGACTGAAATTCTTATGTTGCTCTGTTTGCATGTAATTGAGTAAATACTGCATGCTTTTAATAAACCCACGACCATAACTGAAATCCAGTCTCCAGTGGTTTTTTCTGTCATGTGATCTCGTTATAGTCTTGACACCAACACGGTTACTATGGTTAAATCATAAATGGCTATTTTTAACAAGGACTCAACACCTTTGTATGTAGATAAGCTTGGAAGTTTTTGTAGGCCTTGCTCAGTAAGTTTACTTTAATGCTTTAGCAGAATTTTGCACTTTATTTGTTTTGGTTGGGTTGGTTGATCTGTCAAGTCGAAATAAGCTTTAGTATTGTTAAGGTGGACCTTGCTGCTGTTAAGATACAAATGGAATGGAGCAAACGAACTTTCGAATATATCACAGCTTCTTTTGCTACTTATGCATAAATTTCATGCCTTTAGATGATAAACACACCTAACAATTGGTACAATCCCGCAAGTGTATAAGCGCAATCATAGGAATATATTGGAGTATTCCAAGGTTGAACCTACAAATAGGTTATAACTACTATTATAATTACTTTTAGTTAAAGCTCCAGTAATCAAAGGAATGAGTGAATATTAAATCTAACTGAACTAATAAAGCAAATAGAGTTGCGATCCAACCAGTAAGGACAGTGCTAGGGAGTCGGGTTCATCTATGTGGGAGACTAACCTAAATTTTTACTCTTACATTAATAATTACGATTGTTATTAATATATTCTAATAATCTATCAATCTAATCAACCCTTAGTTTCTTGGGATCAATTATTGAAATTAATGAGATAGATGAGGCTATGATCCTAAGCCATTCCAACCCCCTAGGTCTATGTGTAGCTTAAATTCATTATGTTTATCTTCTTAGTTATAATTCTATTATTCACCCTCCGTCTATCACACACATACTAAAACTAATTATTTGGTGGCTAATCATATAGATAACATGCAAGGAAGATAAATATGACGCGAGTGCAAGTTATCTCAATGGAAATCAAATCCAAAAGTACGTATTAGCTTTCCCAAGTTAGGTTACATACATACCCCTAATTTGGGGATTTAGATGAAATAGACAATAAATACATAGTTCTGAAATCCCAAAAAATCATCACTTCAAAAGTAAAGGAAAGAAAAATTGTGGATTGATTGGCAGGAATGGTGTTCTACATTGACCTCGTCTTGATTTTCCTTGTCCCCTAGCCTTCTCCTTGAAATCCCTCCTAGAAAATGCTCCAAAAGTGCTCTAGACTAAATTTTAGCTGGCCCTGGAAGAAATATTTGATTCCCCTCTCTAAAGCCTTTGTTTAATAATTTATAGATGTTACCTCTAGGTCAAGTTGCATAAAAAAAATACAATTTTCGTTCCTCAGTCAGTAAATAAGTATGGAAAAGAAAAGAAATAAAATCAATTATATAGGCATATAATATTTATTAATTTTACCAATTACAATTCCAAAAATATACCTATTTAAATGTATAAAATCTACTTATCACTATCAATAAGCATTGGATTAAGTGGAAAGGGTTATGGCTGCCTAAGCACGAGGCTTCGGGTTTAAGTCCATGTGAATGCAAAAAAAATGCTTTAGGGAGAGCTACCGTTTGGGGACGGACCTAGCTTGAGTCCAAAGTAGTAAGCGTCCAATGTGGTTTCAAATATCAGGCAGTTTGTCACAAAAAGGAAAAAAAAAAAAATCTAATTATCTCTTTATAAGTTAACGCTTCTTTGGCATTTCATCTAGATTATCAGAATAATGACATTTAGTTAAGTTGCTTGACAAAATACAAGGATTCCCTATCTTGACAAGATAAAAACTTGGAGTCTGTCTGTATGATCACATGCTTTTAAGCGATAATATGTAGGATGTGTATAGCGAACTGCCGAATTTAGAATTGTAGAGGACCTCAAATGTTGCATAATATAGCTGAAGTGCCTTTATTTTCCTAATTGTTCACTATGTTTTATCAGAAATAATGAGCTGTGTAGATGATTAGTGGTCTGTGACTCTTGTAAACTTGCATTACCAATTTGCTTGTTGATTGGCACCCATTTAAGGTGGGGAAGTCTATGCCGATAGTTAGTTATTAATAGGGAAGAACCAATCCTTTAAACACCCTATGAGCATTTCACACTTCTCAATGTGGGGTTTAGGCCTCATATACCACTTTGGTCTCCATCAATTGGCTCCCTTAAAGCACCAATGTCTCTCACTAGTCTAAATTCTACAGTTAGCTCTCTTGGGCAGCTCTTTCTGGAGCTGCAGATAGCTAGTTCGAGTTCCAGTTTAGGGACATCTAAGTAGGGTGGGGAACCCTTTCCTAGAAGCAGGCTATTTGTTTTTTTGGCCAAACAGAAGCTGGCTATTTAAATAGGAGAGCTAGCTTGATTAAATACATCAGAAGGTCCCATCGGGGTTGAATCCAGGTCTTTGCCTTGTGACACTATTTCACCCATTAATTCCGTGGTAACTATTTTTAACAGTTCTTTAAAAAAATAGATGTTTATATTGTCACATCCCATGTCAAAAAAATGGATAAAGTATGAGTTTCTTGTGGTATATGTTTGGTGTATAAAATTTTTTAAAATATAAAGAGAATACAATAAATGAATATTGTAGAGATTGGCCTTTGCGCTTTTATATATACAATATTAAGAAGTATTATTGAATAATAATAAAGAAAACCTATACTACCTTGGTCTCTATCACTTTTTAATTCTTTTCTTTTGGAAACTCCATCACATTTTAATTCAAATTTTTTTTCCCCACTGTTAACCAAAAGTATATGCACAAGCACTGTATTCTATTGTTAAATACCATCTGTGAACGTATTCGCCTTTCTTTTCAGGGTTCTGATTTCGTGTCAACAGCCATTGATATAACAGCAAATGAGCTTCTTGCAGTTGCTACAACTGGAAAAGGTATACAATCAGGCTCTGAATCAGACTGGGATTTGCTTCATGATTTCCAAATTTGTGTTGGTAGCCATTTACTTATGTTTTGGACTCCTATTCAGTTGACCAGGTAGAGCTGGATCGCGCTAAACAGGCTACTAAATCTGCAATTTTGATGAATTTGGAATCAAGAGTAAGTATGCTTATGTCGAATACCCACTCTGATATTTTGAGACGTGTTAGTATAGACCATGGTCGTTCTTCTGTAAAATAATATTTGCTTACCTCCATATTCAGATGGTTATTTCAGAAGATATAGGAAGACAGGTTCTGACATATGGCGATAGGTATGGCTGAACTTTGTCAATCTAAAGCCCCCAATTAATTTGAAGCTATTACTACATTAATTAATTGGAATACTGTATTACTGTTATTTCTTTCTTGCTTTTCATGCACTTGATGTATGTTAGTATCTTAGCAAGTAGCAAATCAGCTGTCTAATATGAATGCTACTTGCTGCAAATTACTTTCCACCTTAGTATCTAGAAACTGAAAATCAATCATGAGAATATCCTAATATTAAAATATCCTATTATCTAAATCATTAATATTAGGATATTATTGTTAGAGATATTATTGTTATTATATCATTAATATTAGGATATTATTAGAGATATTATTGTTATTATTAGAAACATATTAGATTTGATTTAGGTGTAGTTATTAGAGATTTGATTTTATCTTGATTTGATTTTATCTTGGTGTATCTCATTTGATTCCCAAGAACTGTGTATATATATGAGGCATAAGCCAAAGCAATGATCATCGGACAATTCATATTCTAAAATACCACATGGTACCAGAGCCTTTAGTCCGATAAGCTTCTTGTCCAACGCCCTTTGTTCTGTTGCCTCTGTGAGCAACAGAGTTCTGTGTTGTTTTTCAACCTACAGTACCGAGTCACTACAGTGACCGCGTCACAACAGTATCGAGTTGCTACAGTGTCCGAGTGCTACAGTAGTTGCGATTCTGCCATGTCATCTACAAGTTCTGATCAGCAGAAGCACCACGGGTTGAGTACAGGCTTTAATGGGGCATCCAGTGTTCCTGTTTCCATCGTATCTGACAAGCTCACCTTGACAAATTATCAAGATTGGGCTCAGGCAATAAAACATGCAGTTGGTGGGCGCGGGAAACTTGCTTATCTGACTGGTGATGTTAAAAAACCAGCGAATGAAGCGTCCCCTGAGATGCAACAATGGACCATCGACAACCATTTGGTTTCTTCCTGGCTTATCAACTCCATGTCTCCAAACATCAAACGAAGCTTCATGTATCTACCCACAGCACGAGACATTTGGGTAGCTGTTCGTGACTCTTACTCAGTCACCAAAGACCATTTTTGCCTATTCAACCTCCAACGTAGTACATGGCGATGCATTCAGGGGATCCGTGGAGTGCACGAATACTGGCTTGACCTCATGGCATTCTGGCAGGAGCTGGATCTTCTTGACGAAGATGAATGGGATACCCCTACAGACGTCGTTCGGAATCAGAAAAGGATTGAAAAGGGGCGAATACTTCTTTTTCTTGCTGGTCTAAATGTTGAATTTGATGCTGTAAGGGCCAGAATTCTCAGCAATTTCATACTACCGTCACTTCTAGAAACTTATGCTGAGGTGCGCAGAGAAGAATCCAGGAGGGAGACTATGCCTGTTGAATCCAAACAACCTCTTCCTGAGTCTACGGCCTTTGTTAGCAAACATAACAATCCTGATGCTTCTGGTAAGACTCGACCCACCTGTGAACACTGCAAGAAGGTGGGACATACTCGTGAAAAGTGTTGGGATATCTATGGCAAGCCAGTTGATTGGAAGCCTCGTAAAAATAAGCCATGAGCTCACCAAGCCTCAAATGAATCAGCATGTGTACCATCCCCATCTGAGCCATCCACATCCTTCAGTCAGGAGCAACTAAATTAGATTATACGTATGTTCAGAAGCCTTCAAGCTGAACAACACCCTCACGGATCTGCATTCATGACTCATAAAGGTATAATTCCCATTGCTTTACATACCTCTCATCCTCCATCAAAGTGGATTGTGGATACAGGGGCCTCTGATCACATGACATCAAATGAAAAGATGTTTGTCACCTACCATCCCTTAGCAGGGAATAAGAAAATCACTACTGTTACCGGCACTCCTTCACCCATAGCAGGCATCGGTTCTGTAACTATCTCAGATTCTTTACATCTTGAATCAGTACTTTATGTTCCTCATTTGGCTTGTAACCTGCTTTCTATTAGCAAATTGACGAAACAAGCAAACTGCTCAGCTCATTTTTATTCTACTCATTGTGATTTTCAGGATCTCACATCGGGGAAGATGATTGGTTCTGCTAAGGAGTATGATGATCTCTACTGTCTCGACACATCTACCGTGAGTGCATTATGGTCCAAGATCACCATCTCTACACCCAACCCCACCTCTGATGAGGAGTTTTTTCTGTTATGGCATAAAAGACTAGGTCATCCTAGTATTCATTATTTACAAAAGTTATTTCCCCAGTTATCTATCAATAAAAGTTCTTTTGTTTGCGATACTTGTGCTTTTGCTAAACATCACCGTGTTTCCTTTCCTCCTGTTCCATACAAACCATCTTCTCCCTTCTCCATTATTCATAGTGATGTATAGGGACCCTCTAAGATTCTTAATCGCACTCGGACCAAATATTTTGTCACGTTTATTGATGATCATACTCGCACGTGTTGGGTCTATCTTTTACAAGATAAATCTGAGGTCTCTAATGTCTTCATTGAATTCTATGGTTTTGTCCAAAACCAATTCCATACCTCTGTCAAAGTCCTTTACACCGATAATGGCACTGAATACTTCAATAACTCCCTTCATGCTTTCCTGTCTGCTAAAGGAATTGTTCATCACAGCAGTTGTCTCTATAGTCCTCAGCAAAATGGGATTGAGGAACGAAAAAATAAACATATTCTTGAGGTTGTTCGGGCTCTTTTATTTCAGTGTCATGTTCCTTTGTTTTATTGGGGGGATGCTATCCAGACCGCTATTCAGCTCATTAATCGTCTTCCTAGTCGTATTCTTTCCTTCACCTCTCCCATTGCAGAATTACAAAAAACTCACGATGTCTCTCACTTACAGTCTTCTCTTCCGCTATGTGTCTTTGGATGCACTGTTCTTGTTCATATTCATCATCCTCCCTCAAAGTTCCATCCCTGTGCCACTAAATGTGTCTTCTTGGGCTACTCCTCCTCCCAAAAAGGTTACAAATGTTTTGATCCTGTGTCCAAACACCTGTTTGTTACGCGTGATGTCACCTTTGTTGAGCACCAGTCATATTATCCCGAGTCTTCGATTCCGGGGGAGAGTTGGAATGAATATCAACTTGTGGAACCCATTGTACCCATTTCCCTCACACCACATGGACCCATTTCCTTCACACCACATGGACCTTTACAGCCTCCAGAAGGATCTGAACAACAAAGATGGGGAAAAATGTACTCACGCCGACATTATAGAGGCCACGACCATCATATCTCTGAGGTAGAACCAGTTCCTGAACTGTTGGTAGATCCTGAACATGGTGAGGCTAATCTGGAGCTTCCTATTGCATTGAGAAAACTACCACGGACATGTACGAAGCATCCTATCGAAAAGTTTGTTTCTTATGCTGCTTTTACTCCAAGTTACCATGCTTTTGTAACTAACCTTGACAGCATCAAGATTCCTAACAATGTACATGAGGCCTTGGCTGTCCCAGAGTGGAAACAGGCAGTGATAGAAGAAATGCAAGCCTTGGAGAAAAATGGGACTTGGGAGATAGTGCAGATGCCTTCAGGAATAAAACCCGTAAAATGCAAGTGGGTGTTCACTCCCAAATACAATGCTGATAGTACGTTAAACAAGTTGAAGGCAAGACTAGTTGCTCGGGGGTTTACGCAAACGCATGGTATTGACTACAACGAAACCTTTGCACCTGTTGCGAAGCTCAATACCATACGGGTTCTCTTCTCCGTAGCAGCAAATCTAGATTGGCCCCTAGAACAACTTGATATTAAGAATGCCTTCCTAAATGGAGATTTAAAAGAGGAAGTGTACATGACACTCCCACCAGGTTTTGAAGCAGGAAGACAGAACCAGGTATGTAGGCTGAGAAAATCCATCTATGGGCTGAAACAATCACCACGTGCCTGGTTTGACAGATTTTCTAGTGTTCTCAAGGTTGAAGGGTATTAGCAAAGTTTATCTGATCACACGATGTTTGTATTCCGTCGTAATGACCTCATCACTATTATCATTGTCTATGTGGATGATATTATTGTCACAGGAAATGATACTAAGGAGATTGATCGAATCAAGGTAGCCCTGAACCATGAATTTGAGGTCAAAGACCTTGGTAAGTTGAAATACTTTCTCGGTATGGAAGTAGCAAGATCTAAGGGTGGTATTTATGTTTCTCAAAGAAAGTATATCCTTGATCTACTCAAGGAAACAGGAATGCTTGGGTGTAAACCTAGTAAAGTCCATATCAGCACAGTGAAACAAAAGAAAAAGCAAATTGTGGTGGAAACTGACAAAGATGAGAACAAGCAGAAGAAACGAGAAAGGGATGAAATGAGAACAGACAAAGGAAGATATCAAAGGTTAGTTGGGAAACTCATTTATCTCTCACACACGTCCTGATATCGCCTTTGCAGTGAGCGTTGCCAGTCAACATATGCATGATCCACGGTAGAAACATATGGACTCGGCTTACAAGATACTACAATACTTAAAAGGTACTCCTGACCGTGGGCTATTCTTTAGAAAGAGCACAAATAGATCGGTAGAAATCTACACCGATGCTGATTGGGCAGGATCACAAGAAGACAGTCGATCAACTTCTGGCTATTGCACATTTGTATGGGGAAATCTTGTCACTTGGCAGAGTCAGAAACAAAAAGTAGTGGCTAAAAGTAGTACAGAATCAGAATTACGAGCTCTTGCTCAAGGAATCATGGAGGGTCTATGGTTAGCAAGAGTTGCAAAAGAGGCTCATTTGAAGATAGATGCTCCATTAAAGTTATTTTGTGACAACAAGGCTGCTATAAATATGGCCTTGAACCCTATCCAGCATAGCAAAACTAAACATGTGGAAATAGACAGACACTTCATTCGTGAGAAAGTAGAGGATGGGATTATGTGCCTCACCTACATACCTACAAGGCTACAAACTGCAGATATTTTCACCAAGGGACTACCAGAAGAAATATTTGAACGGCTCCTAGACAAGTTGGACATGGTCAATATCTATGATCCAACTTGAGGGGGAGTGTGGGAATATCCTAATATTAAAATATCCTAATATCTAAATCATTAATATTAGGATATTATTGTTATTATATCATTAATATTAGGATATTATTAGAGATATTGTTATTATTAGAAACATATCAGATTTGATTTAGGTGTAGTTATTAGAGATTTGATTTTATCTTGATTTGATTTTATCTTGATTTGATTTTATCTTGGTGTATCTCATTTGATTCCCAAGAACTGTGTATATATATGAGGCATAAGGCAAAGCAATGATCATCGGACAATTCATATTCTAAAATACCACATTGTCACTATGAAAAGAATCCGTCATTGACATTGATCAGTGTATAATAGTGGTTTGAATGAGGCAGCCGTTGATTTATAGAGATTTGATTATATTTATTTTCTGACATTGTACTGACACCCTATTAGTTTTGTTTATTCTTGCTTTCATTGTTATCAACATTGTTAGCATTCGCTTACCTACCAGCATTTCAAAAGAAGAAAAAAATGAAATCTACTGGTTTTATAATTAACATTAAGAGGTTTGTTTCCCCTTGTAGGAAACCTGTGGAGAGCTTCTTGAAGGCAGTTGACGAAGTAACTTTGAAGGATGTAACCTCAATCTCTCAAAAGCTCATTTCTTCTCCTCTCACAATGGCATCACAGGGAGACGGTAATGCATTGTCCACCAAAAAGCCGACATGATTGTTTTTCACCTCGGAAGTTAATCTTGTTCTTGTCTTCCCATGTTTTTGCAGTTTTATATGTTCCGAGCTACGACTCCGTAGGCCGCAAGTTCCATTCAAAATGAGATTGCTTTTATCCATCATCTTATTTTGAGGTTTAACATACAATCTTGTATGCTGTAAAATTAAGTTAAAATCCTAAATCTTGCAGCCAATAAGTTGACGAGTGTGATCTAGCAGCGTCTGCATGCTTACACCTGATTTTTTTCTGGGTACATAATTCATTGACCTGAATGGGTAGTCAATTACATGTTTCGATGTTGAAGTCATATGTCGAAGCAGTCATTTTGGTTGTTGTTTTCATTTTTGCGAAGTTTAAAGCCTAATAATTATCTCTTAATGACAAGGAAAAGCAGGAATGCTAAGTCAGTGACATGCGCTAGTTACATGTCAGAATTAGCTTGTTCTAGTTTTAATTTAATTAAAGTTCTCACATTCCGATCATACATGTACGGAATTGATACCCCAGGAATCTCTGTTTACTACATTTCTCTTGTTTATATGTCCTTAAATGTAGGGAATTCATGAGGCATTAAAAAAAATTCATGCAATTGAAGACTTGTCAACCATTGAATAGTATAAGCAATTCCCATAAGATAATTTAGGGCCTGTTTAGAAACCCCTAAATTATAATTTTAGAAGTTTTTTTATGTTAATTTTTTCTTGCATATTTATTTAAAATTGATTTCAAAAAAGTTAATCCAAACACCTTAGAGAGGTTGGAAGAGCAAAAAGAAAATTGGATTAAATTGTCTGGCCGTGTTTCATAGATGTAACATATTCTTGTTTTGAAAGTAAAAGTTAAAAGACTGATTCTAAATATATTTTATATCCAGATTTATAATTTGTTTGAATTATTTCTATTAATTATATTTATTAAGGGGTTTTAATTATGAAGTAGTTTAAATATAAATGATTAAAAAAGTATTTTAAGAAAATTAATATAATTTTTTTAAAAATAATTAATTTAACTAATTTTTTTATTTTTGTAGGAGTACTTATGTGGGTAATTCTCCGTCTCAGTACCAAACCAAGTTTAATTAAGCTTTCGAATTGGTGGTGTTATATATCGTTTCTCAACTCCAATGAAAAAACCAAAAACAGAGAAGGTTTGGGCTTAAAGGGAAAACCTTTTTCCAGCATATCTTCTTTATCGTTGGTCCAAAGAAAGAAATCAGCGTCTACGATTTACTTCATTATGGCTTTTTTTTATAAAACAACATTCTCTAGTCTTATATATAAACAATAATTTAAATTTATTTAAAAATTTAATATATTTTTTTATTTTTATCTTCTATCTTCTAATTAATTACATGTCTCTCTCCTATTTATTTTCTCTAATACCTTTTTCTACTCATTCTATCTCCCACTCACCACTACCATCATCATAAATAAGGGTATATTTAAAAAATAAATTATGTTTCTGACATATTTTTTATTTTTAATTAATTTTAATGATCAATTTGATCCATATGATTTATATAGGTGTTACTTATAAAAAGGACTAGAAAGAGTATTTTGTTGTCCCCCATCCTTAAAAAAATACTCCTTCAATCCTTAATACATAAGATAATCAAAGAATTAATATTGTTTTAAATAGAAGGCCTATTTCATATTTTTATCAATTTTTTAAATTATCCTTGTTGATACTCTCTTAATAATAATTAAATAAGAGAGGGAGGTATAGAGTTAACAAAGATAATTATGATGCTTTAGAAAAAATATATTATATTAACTAATTTAACTAATTTTTTTAATATAATTAAATTAGTTAAATATATCTTATATTAAGCATAAGAGAAATACTTATCTAATCTCAATAGCTGAATGTCCCTTTAATCAGATTCGTTAAAAATCTTTAAATTGTAGTGATTTTCCTGCCTACCATGCCAGAATATTTACTTGCAGTGGCTGCTCGTAGATGGATTGAGAATATCTTGATTGTTTCTTTTCTCTGATGTGACTGAATTCCATTGCATGGTGTATGAGAAACAATAATAGGAATTGGTCAAAACAAATATGTTTGAGGAGTGAGGTCAAAGAAAACTTTAATTAGATAAACTAACCTCAAAATTTTGGCATATAATCTTATGATGAGGAGAGTCGTGCCAACTTTGTACTTACCCTCTCTGTTTCATTCTCTTGTGCCTTCACACACATTCATTTCTTTGCCCAATTATGTACACTTCATTCATTCCATACCCTCAACTAAAAATCATAGACTTCAATTTTTAATTTTACATTTATATATTTTTCTCTTATTAAATCATTTAATTTTGCTTTGTAAATACCATAAGTTTATACTACTTTCCTCTATTAGTATTGTTAGCCTCTGTACATAAGTTAATTGTGATAATGGAGTAAAATTAAAGAATTTAATAAGCAGAAAAAAAAATCTACAAATACTAAATTAAAATTTGAATGAAACTACATATACTTTAAGAATTATTATTATTATTATTATTATTTTTTAGCTGCTACCCGGTTCATCTGAGCTTTACCCCGACTACATTCGGATTCGACCCGTATCACGCACCTGACTATGGTAGGTGAGTCTCCCAATAGGGATTTTTTGCATACGCTAAGACTCAAACTTGAGACTTCGTTTAAACGATACCGAATCCCTTACCACTCAGACCAACCCTATTGGTAGAATTTTTATTATTCATTGAGTGCTTAATCCCAATTCCCAATATGGGATTGTGCCCTTGGTTTCACCCACCAAGGAATTCTCCCTCCCAAGCAACCTCTCACTCACACATGCCCAATATCATCCAAAAGTGGACCCAAGTTAACAACTTACTGTCTCTCAGTAATTTTCAAGGAATCATAGAATGAAATTTAGTAATAAAAATATATATAAAATTATCTTTTTAACTCTATCAATACCACAACTGAAGGGTATAGATGTTCATATATTAATTGTAAACTTCATCCGAATTATATAACTAAAGTTATGTAATAGGAATTATATGATTTGTTGTGATCAGAATTATATTGAATTATTTTACTATGCCAACCAAATACCTAAAATCCGCAGAATACATGTAATCATGATACTTTTCAACCAACCATACTATTAACTTTTCCATTTGCAGAATTTGAATCTACATCTTTATCCATACCTCACTCCATCTTTTAGTCTCATATGGCCCACTTTCTTGCAATTTGAAGCTCTGGTGAACTGTTTTTTGGATCTAGATTCCTTCCAATAATCTCTTTAACTAGATATATTTCTTCCCACAGATTACATGAATTAGCTTGTAAATAATAAAATTTGCTGTAAATTATATTTGATATTGATAACCATATGACTTGCTTATAACAATGTAGAATCCCTCACTCTTCACATTTTTCCTGCAATTATTTAAAGCAAATACTTTGACAATATTTTTACATACAAAAACAACATTTCACAAATTGATTGTGATGGGAGGAGCTAATACATAGAAACTTTAATTGTTAAAAATTATTAAAACTAGGTCTGAGTCAATCCAACTCAATACTTTTAATTATTTTATTTACAAATTGTAATAAATAATCTCAATATGTAATCCTACTTTGATCTTTAAAGATTTTGAATCATGTGGTAATTCATTAGTAATTTTATTAATTGATTATATAATATTTTAAATTTTTAACTATAATGATGATTCATAATAATTATAAATTACTTTAATTTTTAAAAGATTTTGAGCTATAGGATGATAATTAATCAGTAATCACATTATGCATACTATTTTTTAAATTTATAGCTGCAATAATAATTCATAATAATCATAAATAAATATTAATCATAATATATTTTTGGTTTCCCATATAATATACAGGAAAAATCTATAGTTGCAATAATATGTACGTTAAGTGAATTCTATCGGTATCTACATACTTTATCACTATTTTGTTATGTTGATACCTGCATTGTGCTTTGCAATAATATTATTGTCTTAATATCAATTAGCATAATTAATTGGTATTTATCTAATGAGGACCCTAATGATGATTCCCTTTGTGGGTCGGTTTTATTTTGTTTAAATTAATGACGCAAACAACTATTTTTGGGGGATACGAATTTTCACAATTTGATAATTCAATTAGATACACCAATAATGCAAGATATGATATTATATTCCACTACAAGTAAAGTAAATCTAATTAATTAATTAATAATATTGCATAATAATGTTCAAATTTGCCTGAAATCTTCCTTTGTTCTCTAGAATATACATAAAAACCGTACCCCAAAATTGTACTGTTTGGAAAATATTCGTAAGAAAAAAAAAGAATTATGCAGGAAAAAAAGAGGTATTTAGGAATATTAGAATGTATATAAAATTGCATTTTATTACTATAACCAGTATTCCTCGGAAGTCGGAACCGTATTATATTACTATTACCAACTATTTATGGGCGACAAAAATTATTTATAAACCCAGGAATATTTATGCTCGATAAAGATAGAACTGTATGAATTTATGTGGGCTCCATGCTTTGATTAGTCAAATAAAAAAAAAATAAATAACCAAAGAAGTTTGATTCTCTTTGTTGTCTTTTCTTTGTTTGTTTTAGATTGCTGAGAATAATTCTGCAAGATGAGGTTTTATAAATTGAATGCTTTTGTAGGTTCTTTGCTTGGTCCAAATTTCTCTTAGATATACTCTAAAGATATATTATATGACATATTCCTAAGAAATTTCTATTTAATGCATAGGCAATATCCTATCATTCTCAGATATGATATTGCAGCTCCACATGTATGACATAATATCAAAGGCTGAAAATGAGTTAGCCAATAATAGAGAAAAATCATGCGTCTTTTGATTAAACTAACAGAATATCAAAGGTTGAAATTGAATTAGCAAACATGGAAATTTTTTCTTTTTTTCTTTTTTAAAATGAGACTATTTGTAATAAATATCCACTTCGTGCCAATAAGCGGTTGGTTGAAGTAATGTTAGTCTCACTCCAATAAAAAGAAACACATAAATTTAAATTTTGAAAATTGCACATATTGAAATAGGAAATAAATCTTTAATGCATCTAAATCTCGAAAGAGATTAATTTTAAATTTAAAGTAACTTAATAATACCCTTCGTAATTCACAAAAAAAACATACTTCAAGGTATAATTGTTATTTATTTCCAATAATACCCTTATTAGAGGAAGACATTAAATGGAGATGTTAAAATTTAAAATAGTATGACACTAAATGGAGGACAAAACTAAAACAAAAAAAAAGTTCTTACATAGTACATAGATTCTACTTCCTTCTTTAAGATGCTTAGCAACCCTTTCAAAAGTGTTAAGATGCAAATTTGTTTCAAAAGTTTTTATTGAGTAGTAATGTTGTTAGAAGCTTTTTTGAGTTCAACGTCACCCCAAAAAATTTAAAATGTAGCAATATCACCCTGATTGGTATCTAGGTTGAGTTTGCTCGTTAGTTAACCAAATATACTAAGTTGAGAAGTCTACGTGTCATTCACGTCAGCTTTATTTTGACTTAAGGTGCAAATTTTTCCCGAAAACTTTCACTTAAGAGCAATATTGCCCTAGAAAGTGTTTTTTGTTAAATCTATCCCTTTTAAGTTTCTAAATAGTAGCAATATCGCCATGGTCATCATTCAAATTCAAATAAACAATAGGCATTGGCTCTATGGAAAGGGCTTTAGTTGCTTGAATACAAAATCCTAGGAGACCTACCTCAAATTACACCTGATGATACTCAAATTTTACACATCGAATATAACATAGTCAAATAGCTATATAAAAAAGGGTTAAGGTATGCCTATCACCTCAAAGAAATTTTGACAGTGTAATTCGTACCCTAAACTATTTAAGAATACAATTAGCAATCTAAAGTATTTTTTTGAGTGAAATTAGCACCCTCCACTAATTTTCGTCATAAACTCTGCTAAACCATGTCCACATAAACTTTTTTTTGCCATGTCATTCTTTAAATTCCAACTGGGATTTTTTAAAGAAAATACATTGAAAAGAATTGTCTATTGAAGAGTTAGAGTGGCATCTATTGAAGAGAAAATGGTAGAGAATTATCTGAAGTTGTTTAGACATATATAAATAATGCTATCAGATGTGCTGGTGAAAATGATGGACCAAGCACTACTAGAAAAAAGTTAAGTTAAAAGTGACATTTCACAGCGGTGTTTTGACCGTCCTGAATTCTATCATTGTTGTATTTTTAGCTTTTTACATCAGTTGGAAAATTGTTGTTAAATGTAATACTTTAACGACGGTTTTATAAAAACTTGTTATATATTAACCATATAACGCCGATAGAAGTGTCTATTGCATATAGAGAAATGAGTGAGTACTGCATGAATGGTTAAATATAAAGTATTAAAATAAAGTTGCAACATACTATATGGCATATTTGATGGAATTTGAATCCAGCTCTTGGAAATTGAGAAATCGCACTATGTCATTTTTGTCCAGGGTGAATTTGTAAATTTCTTGTGTGGTTAAAACCCCAGACATAATTGTAAAACTAAGTGCTTCCTCCAATCCTGTTGCCATAGAGTGGAGCATTGGAATAGAAAAATATCTCAAGGATATGTTCTTAAGATGTTTGAGCTCTTCTACTTTTTCCCTCTGAACCTTGGGTTTCTGTGTCACATTTTTTGATTATGGGCCCTTTGGGGTTTTCTTCTTTGGCACATTCTCTAGAACTGACTCCGATGTAACCGACTTTCTCAATTTTATCAATTGTATTGGCCACATAATATATTGCCCTGGAGTTTGCTCCAATATTTTGACCTCATCAGTAGGCCAGAGAATCGGTGCAGTGCCTATGTGGTTCTTTATGAGATGTACTGTGACCTTGACATTGCCTTCAAGAATTGGTTTTTGGTGAAGTGTTTTGGCATTCTAGTACACGGTACCATGAGTGACGAAGGATGTAGTCCCTTAGTCTGTCATAATGGAGAGACCATACTTTTTCCCACATCCTTAGTGTGCTTAGGGGTATGTGAGGACCAGATGATGGGGAGACAAACTTCTCCTTATTGGCGCTGCCTTTCCCACTAATCATTACAGGAGAACCCTGAAAATATAAACAAAATTAGTTAAGACAAAATATATATTAAATATCCTCTAACAATAAGTAAATGAATATGTTTTTATCTCTGAACTTTAGCTGGGTGTGGGGAAGCCCATTATCATTATAATCGCCTATTGGAGCTTGATATCCAAGAGCTATTTGACTTTTGCATCCACCTCGTTGCGTATCTTTGCCAACTCCGCTTGATACTCTACTTTAAGTTCATCTTGAACATTTTGCACTTGACCTTGAAGCATGTTTGCAGAGGGCATGCTTATTCTTCAAGAGGCAGAGCTAGGGGTCAAGGGTCCCAATTGTAGTATCCAGAATGCCCATTCCATTTTTAGGAACGAAACATCATTAGGATGCCTATTGCTCTAGTGGATCCTACAATATATACAAGTTACCAAGTTAAATGAACTAAAGAGCAAGTAATAGAATATAATTTCTTAATTTTTAAAATTAGTTACTTATAATCCTTTTAACAACTTAAGCAACCTTTGGAATGATATATTGTCTCTTCTTTACCCTGGCAACCTCTATTTTTGTTAGCGAGATGGATGCTAGATGGTGATGGATGAAGGAGGGTCTGAGGCAGTAGGGTCTGATGCACTTGCTGTTTTTGCAGTCCCCAACTACTCTTGCACCATTTTTCTCTCAACTACCCCCTCGAGATATATAGTGCTGGTACACATTCTTCTTAGCTATTTTTTAATTTCTCTTACAAATAGCCTATGAAAATCAAACAAAGTTAGATTAGTTGATTAAAATGTACATTAATTAGTAACTAAGTTAATTAAAATATAAGTTAATTAAAATCTTATAAGTAGTCTCTTCCTGTGTTGACGAAACAATGCCCAAGCTTCGTCATTGACAGTAGGGTATGTGTTCTTCGGATGCTCCCCTATCTTGCTACCTCAAAGATAGTCATTTATAAGGTTCAACTTAAAGTCCCTCTACCGTTCATTACATTATTTTAAGATACGATGCTTCATACTTGTAATGGCAAGAATGTCAAAATTTTGCTACATAGAGTACAAAAAACATATAAGATAAAGCTGCAATAAGGTATAAAATTAATAATAACTAAATAAAATAGGTGTAACATAGAATTATAAATGTACCAAAAAATTTTTTGATTTCAAAAGAGTTAATTATGGTAGATAAGAGTTTTAGTAAAATTCAAAAGAAAATCTAATATGATTATAAAAAAGATTTTTTTAATAGAGAAATAATTATGATAGAAAAAGAATAAGATGAATCAAATTATTTATGATATTTAAATTGATGAATCTTTTATAAATTGTATATTATGACTAGATAGATATTAGAGTATACTTGATTTTATAATATAAATATTACACTTTTCTATAAACATATATATTAATTAAAAAAGGTAATAATATAATATTTTATGAAATATTCTTAAAGATATTAAAAATTAGATTAAAGTGTATATATAAAATGTAAGAACCTATACAATTTTAATAAAATTGAAGAAATAATAATAATATAAAGTCTATCATGGATATTTAGAATATGATCCCCAAGGTGAACTAAGAGAATCAAATTCAAATAATGTAGTATATAATATTAGAGTATGCATAATTAATCATACTATGAGAATATACAAGTATGCTATACATACATTCAAAGGAGAAGGCTATAAAATTGATATAGCTTTAATCAAGCCTCTAAAGTTTTTACTAGGGTTCTAAAATGAGAATATCGCTTGAAAAATGTTTATAGAAATAGGGTGAGACAAATGTCTCAGTAATCACAATTCTACTCATCATGCATACTATCATATACTTATGAGTGTCAAATGGGACATCACCAAGTACAATATATAGAAAACAACATTATCATAATAAAATCAAATGGATAACCTATCCAAGTTCCTCTAATCAATCCAATTGAACCACCTTATTCCAGCTAGTCGAACCCATGTGCTAGTGATAACTGACCAATAAATAGTTTAACTGATCAAGTGGTATGGATAAGCCAAAATCCATAGAACAAATAACTGGACCATAGGTTCATTCTCCCTAAGTAAATAGGTGGGGGTGTCGCAGCCCCTTGGTAATAAATTAGTTGGACAAAAGCTAACTATCGAGCTCCAGTGGAGGTTATATCACGTGGTAGAAATACAACTCTATTATCACCTATCCCCAATGCATAATTCTCAAAATAATCACATTAATCAAAATCTCAATAGCTTGATAAATATCACAAAAGAGGTTTTCTCAATATAATAACTTCAAATTCCAATATTAAAATATAACAAATTTATAATCTCAACTCAAACTTTCTAAATTAAACTTTAAGCTACACAAGATTATTTTCAATAAAAATTATTAAATAATGTTTCTCAATATAATCACATTAATATCAATATATATGAAATCACTCACAAAAATTAGCATACACAACAAGTAGAAAGTTGTTACCTCTCGCCTAAATATATGAATAATTACTACAAAAGATTTGAAAGATAAATTTCAGCTTTGGGTGAGTTAAACTAAGGGCTTATTTGGGAGAGAAATAGATGTGAGATTATTTGGAAATAGAAAAGGGACTGAAAGATAGGACTAAAAATAGAGGAAATAATCAAGTTTGAGGAATAACTTACGGCCTTAGTTCTATTTATAAAGCCATAATAATAATTTAAATTTAAATTTATATCTAAATCTGAACCTAAATCCTAATAATTTTCTAACTAATAATAACAATCAAATCATAAAATTATAAGTAAATATAGCGGTAGGATAATCCTTATATCATATTTTATTAAAAATAATAAAAATACTAAACAATAATAATTTAATTTTGTAATATTTTTAAGTTATTGATAAATAATATATGTAATTATACTTAAAATATAATGATAAAAATTGGGATGTTACACGTTAAACAGTGACTTATAGCTTTGTGAACGAGGACAAGGATAGCGAACGACGACAGTGATAGTGAACGACATTGACAATGGAGATAGAGTCACCAAAATCAGTTGAAAAATTATAGAAAATGACTTTCATTCAAATCTATGGTAGTAGGGGTAGAGAACCGAACCCCTTGCGATTGTGTAAAAAGGAAATCTGAAGCTCACAACAGACTAGATTTATTAATTTTTTTATAAATTTTTACGATGATTTTATCAATAACCCCATTAAATATACTTTTAACGGCGGTTGTTAATAAAACCACCGTCAAAAGTATGATAGTTAAAAATATATGTAACTGCGGGATTTAAAAAAAACCACCATAACAAGATTTGATCTTGGAGTATATATATATTATGAGGATAATATATATATATATATATATATATTATCATGAATAAAATAAATTAGAGAGTACGTTAATGGTATTTAGTAATTTATAATTTGTTACATTATTAATTTATTGGATAAATTAGACTTCTTGATTAATATTTTTTCTCAAAATATAGGCACTCCAATTTCAATTTCCTTTAAGGTATTGATTAAATAATTATTTTCAAAATTAAATAAGGTAAAATTAATATAATAATATGTTGAGCTTTGAGCAAATTGATCAGAATAATAATAACTAACTTTACAAAATATTTTATTTTGATTATTTCTTACAAAATATTGTATCAAAATATTTTTTACATTTTACAGAAATCTATCCCATCCACACACCAAGTGTAAAATCCTCATAAAATATAACTATTATTAATTATTCAAATATATTTTGTATTCAATATAATTTAAAAATAATATTTTAAATAAATTTAGTTTATTTCAAGAGAGCTAACCATAGTAGAAAAAAATTTTAACTAAAATTTAAATAAATTTTACCATGGTTATAAAAAGACTTTTCTTAAAATATAAATAAAGTAATAGGATATATGAATATGCAAAATAAAACCTATTATGATAATATAAAAAGATTCTACACATACCTTCAAGGGAGAAAGCTATACAATTAATATATCTCTACTCAAACCTTTAAAGTTTTTCCTAGGGTTCTAAGATGAGACTTCACCTAAAAAATGTTAATAAAAATAGAGTGATACAAACATGTCAGTAATCAACAATTTTACTCATCATGAGTACCAACATGTGCTCATGAGATGTCAAGTGGGACCAATCACAAAATACAATATATAGAAAATAACATATTATCATAGTAAAATTAAATGAATAATTCATCCAAGTTATTTCTATCAACCCAACCAAACTGCCTTATCCTGCCAACTGAACTCATGGGTTAGTGATCACTAACCACTCAAAAAGTTAACTGATGAAGTGTTATAGATATACCAAAATCCACAAGTATCTGACTAGACTATTGGTTCATTCCCTCTCAGTAAACATGTGGGGTGTCACAGTCCCTCAGTAAATAGGTGGGCACATTCCTCAATAAGCTGGTGGAACAAAAATCAACCATCAAGTTTTAATAGAGGTTATACCATGTGGTAGAAATACAACTCCATAATCACATATCCCCAATGCATAATTATCAAAATAATCATATTAATCAAAATCTCAATAGCTTGATAACTATCACAAAAGGATTTTTCTCAAGATAATAACTTTATTTAAATTCCAATATCAAGTTATAACAAGTTTATAATCTCAACTCAAACTTTTTAAATTAAATTTTAAGTCCCACAATACTATTTTCAACAAAAATCATCAAACAAGTTTTCTCAATATAATCATATCAAAATCCATATATTTGTATATATATCTTAAATCACTCATAAACATCACATTAGCACACATAACGAGTAGAAAGTGGTATCTCTTACTTACATATAGGAATAATTATCACAAAGGATCTAAAGGGTGAAATAGTTCAGCAGTAACAAGTCTGATTGTGTAGGTGAGTGTGTGTGACAAGTAACGAAGTCTGGCATGTGTAGAAACTCCATTGGCTGTCAAACTTGGTGGTTGAACTGAGTTCCTTAAGCCGAAGATGATGGCGGTAGCTTCATGTTTGTTGAAGGTCAGATGGGTGAGATTTGGAGACTAGAAGTACCGACAACGTTAATCTACACATAGGAGCTCTTGGTGGTGCTTGTAGGGGAGTGCGACACCCTTTGTCTGTGATCTTTCTAGGGGTGGATGGGTTCCTGGAGTCGACCCTAGTGTTGGTGGTCGCGTGATTAATGAACACCAGGAAGTGGCTGGACATTGGTGAGGGGTGATAGTTTGGGGGGTTTGAGCTAAGGGCATGTTTGGGAAGGGAAGCTTATGTGGGACTTTGGGAATAGGAGAAGGTCAGAGAGAGAAGAATGAAGAGAAAGAAGCTGGCTCATTAATCAAGTCTAAGGAATAACCAAGGGCCTTAGATCTATTTAATAAAGCCATAATAATAATTCAAATTTAAATCTATATCTAAATTTGAACCCAAATCCTAATAATTTTCAAATTAATAATAACAATCAAATCATAAAAGAATCAGAGATAAAGGTAATGGTAGGATATTCCATATATCCTATTTTATTGAAATTAATGAAAATACTAAACTTAATAATTTAACTTAGATAATGCTTCTATGTTATTAATAAATAATATTTTTAATTATGCTTAAATATAAGAAAAAAATTAGGATATTACACCAAGTGCCAAAAAGTATCAAAAAAAGGAAATGGATGGCGAAAGGTGTGAAGCCTTTCAATTAGATGATGAAGCAGAGTCGTCTGGGTCATCTGAAGGGTGGTGGAAGCGCAGATTGTTATGTTGGCGGCAAAGATCAGAACAGAGACAATTGACGCTTTCTTGCATGTTCTCTACCTGCAAGGAGAGTTGTTTAATCGAGTTCTCCAACGCATCCATTATGTTTATCAATTCATCTAGACATTTGAAGAGGTTTGGAAATGGCGAAGTAGGTATCAGGTTTGGGAGAAGATGTTTTTCCTCAAAATCATCATGCTTTCTTTTATGTGAATAGGAAGGAGAAGAACCTGAAGATGACGCTATTTTAAGAAAGTTGAAAAGATAGTAAGACAAAGATGATGCAAGAGGAAACATATTGAGGAAATAAAAATGGATCAAAAAGTATAATGAAAGGGTATTTAAAATTGAGGAAAAGACGGTTTGTAATAGGTATCTGTTGGCCTTCCCTTAAGATAGGTAGAGATGTTAGGAACCCAAAAGGCAAGAGATATATACTTTCTTTCTGCAAAGAGGGGTGCGATGGCGAGAAGACAGAATGATTGACTTACAACAGCGGTTGTTCTAAAAATCGTTCTCATAAGTTATTAGTGTCACTTTTAACTGCGATTGTATAAAAAACCGCTGTAAAAAGTTTATAAAATACGAATTTATTTATAAATATGTCATCGCATTGTTTTTACGGCATTTTTACTTTTAACCACCATGAATGAGTGCCGTGATAAGTGTTTTTTCTAGTAGTAAAGCAATATGGAGTCTTATAAGAAGGCTAAAGGAAGACTGAAGATAATGCTTAACGAGATTATCAAGTGCGACCTTTTATTTAACAATTTATTTAAAGATTTAGTTTTTGATAAAGTATAATAATATCATACAATTCATGTAACTAACCAAATTTAATAAGATAAGGCTTATTGTCATCGTTCCCATCTCATCTCTATAATAATATCATACAATTCATATAGCCAACCAAATTTAATAAGATAAGGTTTATTGTCATCGTTCCCATCTCATCTCTATACTTTACTTTCTTGTTTGGCTTATTTCATAAGAAAAAGTTTTATGTAATTTTTTAACAAAACTGGAAATCCAAACCTTATTTAAAAAGTGTTTCCTTTTTGTTTAATCCAAGCATGGTTAATCCAGTAATTCTATTTTTCCCTTGCCAATTCAAATTAAACACGGAGAGTCATAATTCATCCACCTCTTTTTAATTTGTAGTTGCCTCATGAAAGATTTCAAATTTCATCCTTCAAAGTCAAACTCCGACGCACATCATTTCCCTTTTGGAAAGTAGATAACTAGGTCGTTGAATTCATGTGAATTTTTTTTTATTAAACTTGTGAATAAACTCCAAATACCTTTTTTTTTTTGTTTTTATCGCTAACGACTAAACTCTAATACTAAAACCTACTATTAGGCAAACAATTTTGCATTCTCTGTTTTTTTTTAGCATGAACAATTTTCCATTCGCAAGAGTAAACTAATTGCAAAATTCATCTAAAACTTGTAGAAGGAAAAAATAAGAAAAAACATTGACCCCATACACATTTTTACTCTTTGTATTTCCATTTATTTATATTGTGGACATCATTATATTTATGTATTGAAAACTGAAACTAGCAATTGAATTTGATTTGGATTAATCCACTGATAGTTAAAATAATATAATTTAATTAAGATATATAAAATATTTATATATAATCTTAAAAAGAGTAACATTTTAATAAAAAAGGTTATTAATCTATAAATAAATAGAATATTCTTGTATAAATTATACATATTTAAAAAATAAATTTTTTAAAATATAAATATAAAGAACTACTATTTTTTAACTTAATGATATGGTTTCATATTTAATAAGAAGAGAATAAAATATAAAATTTAAGTCTAATTTTATTTAAATTTTTTAATTGAACTAACTAAGGAACTGATGATTTACTGATTTAATCGGTTAACCTAATTAGATTTTAATAACATGCATTAGACATACTTTATATTATCTTTTTATTTATTTATTGCTCTTGACTGCCTTGAAGATTGTTATAAACGTGAAGCCTAACCGTCGTCTGATTGAGAATCAAAATGTGGCCCATAGATTTAGAAGGTGGGTCCCACAATATTTCTCTCAGTCTTCTACTTATTTCTTTCTATGTATCCTCCATAATTTGTCTGCCAGTGAGTCATCTGTACTCAAAAACAATCCTTGAATGGAGAAATACGTAAATAAAATTGATTTTTTATTTTTTTAATCAGTAAAAAAATAACAAAACTTACCGACACAATCCAAAAGTTGACGTAATAAAAAAAACGTGTTGTGAGGAAATAATAACAGTCCATTATCAATATTTTATGTTCTGACCTATGAGGCGAATGTGGGGTGAATAGATTAATTAATTTAATATTTATTTGTGGATTTTAGTATTAATTAAAAAGCATAAATAGTAATTAGAAGAGAAGAGAGAAGAAGGGCGTGGGGGTGGACCATCAAGGACACTGCTCATTTGTCTTGCAAATCAAGCAACATGCCCTCTCTCACACACAATTCATTCATATTCATTCATTTATTCATTCATGCTCCAAAATACAATCATGATTCAACACTCCTCTTCCTAACCCATGTGATTTTCTATCATCTCTTTTTCCCTATTATATATATAAATTAAGAATAATTGAAAAGCTTGTTTGTTTTAATATATATTAATTGTAATTTGTTTTGTAAAGGTTATTATCGTAGGAGCTAACTATGGTGAGTATTAATGGTTACTCTTGCTTTTTGAAGAGGTGGCGTGATATATAGCAGTTTTCTTCCCTTTTTACTTTACCAAGTCATGGATTAGAGGTAAGGAATAGGATGTTTAAGATTTAGGGAAAATCGGTCTTGATTCTCATTGTGCTATAATAACGGAGAGATAAAATTAAGAAAAAACAGACACTAATTCTCTATGTACTGTAATAATTAATAGAGAGAGAACTATGAAAACTGAATCCTGATTCTCTGCATGCTATGATGACAAATATATAAAACTAGAAAAAACGTATTAAACCCTGATTCTTCATGTGATATAATTAATAGATAGATTATAGAACCAAGATAAATCAGTTTAAATTTTGTATATAGATCTAGTATGGTGTGTAAATCTTTATTATACTTTTATTAATAAGATCTTGACCATCTATCTTGTTATATACCAAGTAAGATGATGTCGTTTTGATATTTTTCATTAGGTTTTGTGATTATTAGTTTGCCTTTTTGTGCTAGAGACCACCTATACATACATAACATGGGATAACTTTTTAAGTTAACTAGGGGCTTAAAGGTGAAATGTATAGAGAGGGAGATAGAATAAGGAAAAAAACAATCCATTTTTTTTGTGTAATATAGATTCAACATACGTACTATGTAAATCTTCAATCTACTAATTAAAATGATCTTGACCCTCCATCTTATTATATCTCTTATTGTTTTCATATGTTATGAGACGATGTCGTTTTCATATTTTTGGTTAGGTTTTGTGAATATCATTGTTGGTTTGCCTTTTTTCTACCAGAGACCGCCTACATATACATAACATGGGATAGCTTCTCAAGTTACCTACTTGGGTGTTAAAGGTGCTGCGTGTGCGCGTTGAACAGCTTGGTAGACCCACCTTTGCTTTTAATATTTTTTTTATGTGTGGACAGAGTTCAGTTAGAGTACCTGAGATGGGTTTCTCTGATATATGTTTTCCATAGTTAAAGAGCTGCTTGCTGCTCTCTTGCTGGTTTTATACCTCAACCTCTCTTCTTACTCTCTCACTACTACAGTTTCCTCTCTCTCTTCTAATCCTCTTAGGTAAAGTATTCTTATCCCTTCTCTCTTTTCTCTCATGCTTCTTCATAATTAAAACATTCACACCCAGTTTCAGTCTCCTCCTCCATCTTCTTCTTCTTCTTCTTTGCTTATTGATTAGGTGGATATGTGTAGTTTGTGAATCAAATCACTACACATCATCAGCTGAAGAATATATATGTATTTCTCAATACTTCATATAAACTTATATATATATATATATATAGAATTGAAGTGATTTAGGTAAACCCAGAAGAGAGGTGTGGGTATATATATTGTTATTATTGAGATTAAGTTTGTGGAATTATTGGCAGAGGTGATGATCTGAAGAAAGAAGAAGAGAAGAGAAAAGTGGGACATGATAAGGATGAGCAGTTTGAAGAACAAGAGTGATCTGATAGACGCCAAGCTGGAAGAGCATCAGTTGTGTGGATCCAAGCAGTGTCCTGCTTGCGGACACAAGTTTCAATCCAAACCAGTAACTACTTTTATTCTTCCCTTCACCCACAAGCCTTCCTTTCATTTTATATATTGTGCTACAAATTACTAAATTAGTTTATTGTGTTTGTTGTTAAATTACTACTAAAGGTTAAATTTCATTTTCCACCCCATTCTCTCTCTCTCTCTCTCTCTTTTAATTTCTTCTTCTCTTTGCTTTTTCGAAAGATTTGAATCTGTGTGTGTGTTCATCAATCAATCTCAGGACTGGGTGGGTCTACCAGCAGGAGTTAAATTTGATCCAACAGACCAAGAACTGATCGAACACCTCGAAGCCAAAGTTGAATCTAAGATCATGAAATCTCATCCTCTTATCGATGAGTTCATTCCCACCATCGATGGAGAAGACGGTATCTGCTACACCCATCCCGAGAAACTCCCAGGTATACCACATCTCCTTTTCTAGTTCAACGGTAAAGGTTGTCGCTGGTTGCGCTAGCATCTTTGTGGTACAGTGGCACGGAGGTCGTACCCTTGGTAGCGTTTACCAAGGTTAAAGAGGTCATCGGTTCAAATCTTATAAACAGTTTCTAATGATTATAGATCTCTTTTTTCTTGTTCAAATCATCGTTCTCATAGATTTATTGCAGTTGAGAAATTTTATATATATACTGCAGGAGTGACGAGGGATGGGTTGAGCAGGCACTTTTTTCACAGGCCATCGAAGGCGTATACGACAGGGACGAGGAAGAGAAGGAAAATCCAGAACGAGTGTGATCAGTTACAAGGAGCTGGGGGAGGAGGAGAAACCAGATGGCACAAAACTGGAAAAACCAGACCAGTTCTTGGGAATGGCAAACAGAAAGGTTGCAAGAAAATCCTCGTACTCTACACCAACTTTGGTAAGAACCGAAAGCCTGAGAAGACCAATTGGGTTATGCATCAATACCATTTGGGACAACATGAAGAAGAGAAAGAAGGCGAGCTTGTCGTCTCCAAGATATTCTTCCAGACACAGCCCAGACAATGTAACAACAACAACAACAACATTGTTAATACAAATAATAATAATAGTAATTGGTCGGAGAGGAGCGCAACGACGGGAGAAGCGAGCGGAGATCAGCCGAATAGTAATAGTAGAAGAGAGAGTACAAGTGGGAGTTGTTCTTCTAAAGAAATAGTCACTACTACTCATAGGGATCATGACGTCTCTACCACTGTTGCTGTTGCTGTTCCTCCGGCGCCATTAACGTCGACGACCTTCACTGCTTTGGATCATCATCAACACCTCAAATCCGACCATTTCAGCTTCATCCCATTCAGAAAAACCTTCGATGAGGTATATGTGTGAGTGTGTGTATATCACTATAAAAGGTAAACAGCACGAGTCTTAATGTAGGTGGTGACAAAGAAATCATATATGCACCTGATTTGAGATGATATATCATTGTCAATTAACCAACGCTTCTTTTAACCCATTTATCAATTGAAATATTCCAACTGAAATGTTAGCCTGAAAATGTCTCTAAATAAAGATGTTTCTCTTTATTCCGTTTCTTTTCATATATATATATAATAGATAATCTTAGAGATTAAGTAACATTATTTAGAAATTAACGTAAACTTGATAGCTAAGGCCAGAGCTAAATAATATCTAGAGATGAGAATAAGAATAGACTAACTAGCTAAGTAGGCCTAGCTTATATATATATATATATATATATATATATATATAGAATAATAATGAGGGTGATATGGATGTGCATGAATAGTACTGTGAAATTGCAGGTGGGAATTGGAGATGCTTCTAGAGCAAGAGAAGTAGTGCAAGTTTCAGGTAATTCATCAGCAGAAGGAGGCAACCATCATCATCATCATCAACAACAACAGAATATTACAGCAAATTCAGCATTTCATATGATGAGTAGGCCTTCACATCCTATTTCTACCATTATCTCTCCATCACCTCTTCCTTCGCACCACAATACCTCCATCATCCTTGACGATGTCACCAGATTAATGCTCCAAAATGATCATCATTTCCAGGTAATGCACTCACAACAACAGAATCCTGTTAATTGGTTCTCAAACATGTTTCTTTTTCTATATTATGGGAAAACCGGTTATTTCTCTATGATGCCTATACTTTTCTTCAATTTTTAATTTATTATTTATAGCTTTTTTCCTCATCATTAAATCTTATAATTTTAATCTATTAATACTATTAACTCATATAATTTTATTCTGTTAGTACTGTTAGTTGTTGTACATAAGTTAATTGTGTAAACAGTAAAATTAAAAAAATTAATAAATAGATAAAATGATGGGTACCAAACTAAAAATTGAGAAAAGTATAAATACCAGCAAAATAATTTGCCCTTATATTATTAAGGGGCTCAAAAGCAAGTTAAGCTGTTACAACTTGTAAACAGTGTAAATTTTGTTACAGATTATATACATATGGTTAACATGAACCAATTAGTTCTTAAACATGTGTATAGATTGATCAGACATGAAAAGGAAGTTGATGAGCTGTGTGTCATGACTCGTGAACAGTGTGACTTATTATGGATTATATACACATAATATGGGGTGTGTGTGTGTATAGATTTTTCCAATAAGTATTCATTACTTCTCAAACGTGCTTATATTTTTACGAGAGAAAATGGACTAAGTCTGCAAGTCTTGTGCAATTTTTTTTTCGAACATGATGATTAAGATATGTGTGTAGTTTGAATTGACTGTTTTTGTGCGTAACTAATTTAAACTTTTTGGGTAACTTTATGAAGAAATGGGTAATAAATAATAATTGTGTACATATATACTACACTCATGGCAGCAACAACATCATAAACTTGAAGGAAGGTCTGCTTCTGGCTTGGAGGAACTCATTATGGGATGCACTTCAACTAATCATTCTAAAGAGGTATATATACTTATTATATATATAAATATGTTTACTCTTTTTGACTCATCTCAAATTCAAAATACAGCCTTTGAGTGTCATAATAGTACCCACAGTATATAGAGAATATTGATAAAAGAGAGATTTCAGTAACTTCTCTATAAAAGGAAACAAAGTAGTCAAACTAAATCTAAAGCTTATTATAATACTCTTCCAGTCTTATTTTGATACTCTAGTTCTTAATGTAAGGCATTTTTCATTTTATCTCATATTTATTATTTTCTTTTAAATTAATTTGTCTAACTTATATAAAAATATATAATCTAATGTCTACACACAAAGGTATTTTAGAGAAATAATGTCACATGTGTTATAATTAAGTAATTTATTATTTAGCTTATAATAATTTTTAGTATATTAATTAGAGGCTATAAGAAGCTTTAATTTTCTCCCTTATTTTAATTTCTGTATCTTTTTAAATCTGTTCTCTTTCCATGAGTCCTCCTATTTATTATGATATCCTTCTTGAGGAATGTATAAAACCCTAGAAAACTTAATATTACATATGCAATATGTTGTTTTAATTTGCAGGAGTCATCTATCACACATTATCAACAAGAAGCTGAATGGTTGAAGTATTCTTCGTACTGGCCTGATTCTGATAATCCAGGTCATCATCATGGTTAGAAATCAAGAGGCAAAGAAAACAATAGAGAAACAAATAAACAAATAGAGACGACATTATGATCATCATCATCATTATATATTAATATTTAGCTTGAAGTAGCCTTGCTCAATTTTTTTTCATTTCAAAGAACTAGAGTCCAAGAAATTATACTGTTTTTTGTTTAAATTTCTCAATGGGGGTGTCTCTCAACTGAACAAGTTGGTGGGCAGAAAGAGAGAAAGAACAAATTAAAGTGTAAAGAGAAGTGAAAATCAAAGAAAAGAAGAAAAAAGAAAAGAGAAAAAAAAGAAAGAGAAACCAAGAAAGGCTGCTCTCTCTCATACCCTTCTGACACAGTACACAAGAGAGAACAAAGACCCAAACCAGCATGGAAATCATCAAATGCTATTATTATTAAATCATCGATCATCTTTATTTTATTATTTCTCACATCGTTTAATTATTTTAAGAAGTTTGTATAATATTTTTTCTTTTTATTCTGTATACCAGAAATATATACACCAATATGAGTTTGTGCAGAATGCAAACCATTCAGTACTTAATATTTGTGCTGTCTTTTATTTTGTTATAGCAATTAAATCATGAATTATATAATATTTCAAATTCTCCAATTTTAAACCTCCCAAAGATCGTTCGTCATCACGTTGGGGCTTCACTACTTTCTATTTCTTTTCATATTTTTTTAAAACTAATCGTATGGCTTTATCTTTCTCCTTTAGAATTATTATAAGTGCTTTATTTATACGTTGAAGTCTTAGCCTCAAGAGGACCAAGAATTTCAAGGTTAAGTTTAGTTAGCTTGTCAAAAACTAAGAAAACTTAGGAGTCTAAGATATAATTCAATAATATATATCAATCGGATGATAATATATAATTCTCCTTTAGAGCTGTACTGTTATTCAAGTATCAACTAAGCACCCATTATTATGTCTTGAGTTTTGGTCCAATTTTATCCTAAAAATTGTCACGTAAAAATAATATTGTCCTGAAAGATTATCTGGGTTCAATGCTACTCCGAAAGAGTTAAAAAATGTAATAATATAGCATATAACTGTTAAAAAAATATTAACGCTCAATATTAATATAGTCAATATTAATTTTTTAACACTTCTAGGGTGGTATTGAACTCAATTTTTTTTTAAAGACATTAATATTCTTACGTGAAAAATTTTAGGGTAAAATTGGACCTTATACCTTTTATATAGGCTGCGATTATTAATCTTACTCAAAAAAATAGAAAATTTACGTTCTCAAGATTGTCTGTAAGCTAAGTTTGAATATGAGTGGCGAAAGAAAGAGTGGAATGTGTGTGAGTGTTTGAACAAGGAAAAGATGGAGCCAAAGTTTAAATTTGAGACTGAAACGAACATTGGAGTGTGTTTGATTTATATGTAGGGAAATTATAATGAGTTTTTTAAGTTCCACATCCTTTTGTTTTTGGTTTTGAAGAGGAATATAAACTATGTATCAGACAGAAACTTCTTTATTGCTTTATTCTGCGTTAGATTCGAGCTTTTCTTCTTCAGTACTATTATTATTAGAGTAAATGTGCTTATGGCATCAGAGAGAGAGAGAGAGAACGTGGGGGATATCTTTTTCATGGGACATGCATGCAATAAAGGAAGAAGGAAGAAGGAGAAGGGGCAGCTTCATGCTAGTTTCAAAGAGGGAATAAAGAGATCAATGGGAAGACAAGAATAAACTTTTTACCTTCTCTTTATATATACATATTTCTCTTCTTTTTCAAATGAATATAGCATCTTCCCGTTGTCCCAGTTCCTGCCTACCTAACTCACACTTCATTGCTACACACACACACACACAATATATATATATATATATAGCTACCCATTATCATATATCATGATGTGTGTCTGTAGTGAAATTAACTAGTTTGAATTGGAAATTATGCAAACAAAAATATATAATGGAGCCAACTTTGGATCTCTTGTTGTCAAGTGGTGGGAGAATCTTTGTGATAAATACTAGGGAAAACCATTTTACATGTACATATACTTTCTTTTAATTTTTAATTTGGCATCTATCTTTTTTTTCTCTTCAATAAATCCTTTACTTTTTCTATGTTAACATAATTAATTCATGTACATTGGCTAATAGTATTAAAAGAGTAAAGTTAGAGGGCTAATGTTGTTAACAGAGTAAAATTGAATAATTTAATAAAAAGAAAAAAATAAATATATACTAAATTAAACATTGAAAGAAAGTAAATGTACTTCAAGAATAGTTTTACCTAAATAATATATATTCCCTCTACTCCTTATTATAAGGCACATTATCTTATCTATAAAAAATGTTTGATCTTTATTAAAAGTCACTTGATGATGGGGTATTAATTAAATTTTTTTAATATTATCCCCATTTAAAAAGTCATTAACTAAGAGAAATAATATAATACAAATTTAAAAAAATTTCATTTAAATATGAGTAAAATAAAATTATTTTATTTTTGACAAAGTTAATAACTTAACTCCACATCTCTTTAGTTTAGTTCCAGTGAGGTGGTTAGAGGATCTGAGAGAGAGAGGATATATATTTGCTCAAAATATAAACGAAATTATAAGACACAATACACACATATTGGTTGGGATGATATGCGTGCGTGCGTGTGTGTATATATAATTTATGGAAGAGGTGTGTGTTTGGGCATTTAAAATTTAAAGGAAACCCCTAAAAAGGTGATATTGAGTTCTTGCACTTTACGGAAGATTTTGGACGGAAGATTTTGGATGCTAGAGAGAAAGAGAGATGAAGAATATGGGAGGGGTTAGGGTTTTGTGGGTAAGGCAGAGAGATTTGGTGGCATAAAGGAGAAGCAGGAGGAATGGAGGGCGGTGCAAGCAGGAATATGACAACACGCCTCTGCCTTTTCCTGATTCTTCACATGGGCCCCACTTTTGCCCTTCTTTCATTTTTGGGAGGCCACCACTTTTTTTTGTCTTTTAGTACTTCTCTCCCACCACCCCTCTCTGCGTCTCTCTTTCTCTACAGACACGCGTACATTATACTATTTAATATCTTTAATATAAAATTTATTTAATTAATTTAAATAGATTAAAATAATTAATTATTTATAATAATTATATATTAATTTTTTTAAAATATTCCTTTTATTTGAATTATGAATCCATCTTAATATAAATAATTATATAATGAGATTTAAAAAAAATATAATTTTAAGAGATAATATTCATTATAATTTTATAATTAAAATTAAAATAGTTATTATATTTGAGATTAGATTGAGTAGCAATTTTATATTTGTTTTTTACGGGCTCACCATAGTGCAGGTAAACATAATAAATTTAAATCTAAATTTAAAATTAAAAAATATATAATTTAAAACTATTTTTTGTGTCCTTCAATAAAATAAATTTTAGAAATGGACGGTTGTATTTTCAGTAAGAATAATAGAAGCATATCAAATATTATATTAATTTCTCGCTTATTATGAAAAAGAATGCTTTTCTTTTATTACCATCAAATTCCCCCTTAGCATGACTTCATTGAGCTTACTAGTCACTTCAAAACTTGAGTATTTTTTGCTATGATGAGCACTATAATCATAATTATTACTCATTTATGCCCATTAATTTATAAGATTGTCAAATCAATGAGTTAAAAGCGATATTCTTGTTCATTTAGTTGTTTATATACCTCTGAGTATATGGTGGTATCTTTTCTTATATTACTTAACACTCAACAGCTACATTAGATAGGGCCTTAGGGTTAAGGGCCAAGATCAAATATGTTTTTATTTTATTTTATTTGTCCATGAGTGATCTATGAGTTTGGACTTGATTGGGCCAGAGCTGCATTTAGTTGCCCCTAGTTTACAATGCCACCCAAGCCTTGTTGGCTTAGTGTCTGTCACTAAAGTTTTAAAAGTTTTTTTAATCAAAATCTTAATTTTAAAAAAAATTTAAATAAGCAATAATATTTATTTAAAAGTGATTTTGACTAAAATTATAGTTTTGAATAAGCTACTAAAAATATCTTTTAGAACAATAAAAGATCTTATGGATTATCTAATTACTATCTTAATTCTACTCCACCCTATCTCATTTCTCTTACACCCTATCTCATCTCTCATCTCTGCCCTCTCTCCTTCACCCTATCTCATTTCTCTTCTCTACACTGTCTACTCTCTCCTCTTTCTTCTCTCATCTCTCATACTTTTAATCAAATCATACCATTTTTAGTAATTTACCAATATAAAAAGTGATTATACTACTAATAATCCAAATATCTTTATTTTTAAAATCTATTCTTCCCAAAATCTATTCTTTTTAGAATTTATTCTCTAAAAGTTAATCCAAATAGGCCTTAGTGGCACAACATAGGTTTCACCCTCATATTGACTGATATACCATCTGATCTCTACCATATGATATTTTTAACTAATTCAAATAAAGTAAAGAATAACAATAAATTCATTAAATTAATTTTAAATTAAAAAAATTATTAATGATGTTTTTTAAAAAAGAGAAAAATATGAGAAGTCACATTTAAACATTAATTATAAGGATAAAATTAATAAATAAATATTAATGGCTTTTCAAGTGATTTATATTATAAGTTAAATGATTCTTCTAAAAGTAGTTTTTAGCTTGCTATTCCCATTTTTTTGTTTTAAAAATAGTTTACAATGTGATAAACTCTTATTCTTGTAGAGGTTTTAATGTATTAAAAGTGAGTTTTATCATCATTTTTGTAAATGAATATATTATTTTGGGCAATTAATAAATAATATTAAATTGAAACAATTAGGAATTAATTAACATAATTCTTAGATATTATTGGTGGGAATAAGTAATATGTTTCTTTTAACTTTTTTTACAGGGAAATGCTTATTAATCACTAGATGGAGTAAATGGTTAAAACATAATGGAAGTAGTTAGAATAACAGAGGGTTAGTTTTGACAGCTGCACATGATTGACAGAGAGGAAGACTCAGGGACACCATGAGATTTATGCATGTGCCAGGAAGGGATATTCACTCACGCACTGGACTTCTGCAGGAGCCTATAAGAGGAGTTCCATCTTTGCTATAACGAACACCTCTGCTTCCATAATAGAAACCCGATCCCAAACTACTTCCATTCTTTCTCTGCCCAACCATCCATTGTTCACAACACAAGACCAGATACCTCTCATTCGAAATTATTTCTAGTCTTCTCTTAGTGATGATGGCTACTGCATATTCTTCTTTTGTTGTTGCGGAGGTCAACACGAAAATGGAAATCTAAATAACTGAGTTCTTGTGGAGATGAGCTAGAACCAGAGCTTCTGTTACAACCAGGGAGTGCCATTTCTCTTGAATTCTAGTCTATATTCTTGACATAAATTCTGCTAGTTGCATCAAGTGTTCATGGATTCATAATCTGAATGTTTAATTTGTAATTAGGATTGAGATATTACCTTTATAAAACTTGCTGATAGTGGATTATATGTAACTCTGAGTCATAATTGTTTCCTCTTGATTTGAAATTGGATTAGCTTGTGGATTTGACTGAGTTGGTTATATTTTACAATTGATTTAATTAATTTCAGAATAGTCATACTTATGATTATTGAAAAAGGGATTAATTTATTATCTAATTTTCCTATCGCATTCATTCATATGAGAGTGTGATTTGTATAGTTATGAGATCATATTCTATGGCATCAACAAGTTGTTGATCATTTCATTGAATTCGGCGTAAACTCCTCATTTGAAGATTGGCCAGGACGGTTGAAAGCTATCTCCATAGGAACATTTTACATACTGTTAGAAATCTTGATATCTGTATCTCCTTGTTATGTTATAAGAACCAAATAACCATAAACATTAGTGTTAGCATTTTAAATTCATATAAGAATCATAATGTTCCTCCTCAGAATTGTCAGTTATTTGTTAATTTTCGGTTCATTGGATTAATTAGAAACTTTAACTCCAATTAGGCTCATTGTGAAGAATGACCTAGGCTAGATTATACTTTTATTATATTTTAGCTTAGTAATTGTTTGATAGGTGAATGACACGCTTATCAAAATCGTGCCATTACTGTGGAGCCTTACTTATTGAGGTTTCTTAAGCAATCCTTTAGGCTAAAGAAAATATCATATCCTAATTTTTCCCTATCTGTATAAGATTGATAGAGGAAAGAGGTTTGGAAAATATTGTGAGAATGAATAGAGAGGAAAAATGATGATAAGATAAAAGTATAAAGAAGAGAGACTAAAATGCAAAGTTTAAAAGTTCTATGGTGCAAAAATAAAAGTAGACATAAACTTTGGGCCACTAAATGTAATTATGAAAAGTTGAGGGCCTAAAGTGTAATTTTTAAAAGTTCAAGGGCAAAATGGTAATTATTGAAAGTTGAGCTGAAAAATGACCAAAAATGCCAGGAATAAGTTCAATCCCAAATTTTTCTACTAAATAGAAAAAATATTCTGATCAGCTTGACGTAACACAGAATTTTGATTTGAGGTCTTGAAAAATTGATATGAATTTTTAAAGAAAAGAAAATTAATATAGTATCCTCTAGACCTCTAAATCAGATACAATTTTATAGTAAATTATTATAATTAATATAATAATTTATGAAACTAATAAAATTCAAAAATGAGTTATATAGAATTTATAGTAGATTAAAATACACGATAAATACGTTTTAGAAAAAATTCTTAGGAGTTGAGCCGATAAAGGTAGTGGATTATGTAGAAGGCCTAAAATGTCATCTTATTGGTCTAATAATATTTTTAGATAAGTATGTGGGTCAGGGCTAACAAAGACGTAAAAAAATACAAAATTATGAAAATGCCACTAGGTATACCACTATGATGTGTCATTGAGCTAGAGATAGAAGAAAGATATTTTGGTCATTTGGATAGGTCAAACATATCAAGGGAACTATAGGGATGCATAATCAGAGTTAGTACATACCCTGATAAGATGTAAAGAGTTATGAAATGATAATTATGCCCTTGTAGTTAATATAGTGTAAGATAGTGAACCAAGGGTATTTTAGTCATTTGCCAAGGGATTGTAATTAAGTTTAGACCCAGTCCAAGAATGTCAATGGTAGGAAGAATCTGGATAATAGATTTAAGGTCAAAAAGTATATTATAGAATCTTAGAAAAATTAGATTTAGAAAACAGTATGGTTTTTGGAAAATCGGACTGAGATGGTACCGGATTGGACTATAATTTTTTTTATATGCTTCCTCCCTTTGCAATTTCATCACATGGGCTATGAGGTGTCCTTTGATGATGTCATGAATGATGTCATCTCATTGGCTTCTAGGGCAAGCTAACCCAAGATCAAATATGAGCAATTAGATCAAATAGTGCACCAAATGATCTTGACCATTCATTTTCCATAGAATTTTTCTATAAATACCCCCATTTTCTACAAAAAACTGTGACCCTTAGACCCCTTGGGGACCCCTTGGGGAGGTGCTACTCAAATAAAGAGTCAAGCCAAGACATAGAAGAATTGAAGGACCAAAGTTCAACCTAGTTAGGAATTAAGGTAAGCAATCTATCATAACTTATTTTCCTATAATTTTAGAGGCTTGAACTTAAGATTTTCATGGAATAAATATGAGATTTATATAGATTGTATATGCTGTCCAAAATCCCTAGGTGAAAGGAGAAAAAATAAATTAAAGTTAGAGTTATGTGATTAATGCTTAAACAAGCTAATTAGATGTTTGGTTGTTAAATCAAGTTGATATTTTTGACTTTGCCAAGAAGGAGACCTTTTGGTATGCACTATTCATGATAGAAGGATATGGAATTTCAATGATCTAATACTTCTATTGAATTTATATGATGAATTTGTGTAGGATTAGATATGTTTTGAGCCTTGGAAGCATTGCCATTAAAAGTTATATTTCTTAAAATTCTTCTCTGTTACCGTTCACTCGTATGAGCAGTGATTTAAATTTTATAATTTTGATTCTTCCAATGGTTTTAAAATGAAAAGTTGTGTGGGATAAAGTAGAGAAACAAGTATTAGAAGTATTGGAATAAAAATGAGAATTTTTAGAAGAAAAATGATAGTTATGCAAATTGTCTAGAATAGTATATAGGAGCTAGAATTTTATGATTATAATCTCATAAATGGATTTAAAAGATGAAATTATGTAGGGTAAAGTGAAGACATCAATTGATTCAAAGGCCAAGTCTATTAGTAAAGATTAAGGAAACTTAATGTAGTTAAGTAAACTCAACATTTAAGAGAGCTAGTTTGTAATGAATGGATGGTAATGTTATGTTAAGAATTGATTGGTGTGCTCAAAAGAGGTAGCCGCACATCAAGGAGAAGTAAGAAGGAAAAGGCAAAGTTGAAGCAAAAGAAGCCTGGTATGTGAAGTAATAAAATTATCTTAAACTTGTGTGTATTGAATATTTTGCTTAGTTGTGCTATAGCTATGTTGAATTGTGTTGCATATGTGTTTATGATTGAAGCTCCATTTAAATGACTACTTTGGCCAATTGTATTTCATATGTTACATGGAAGCATCCACATTACGTAATGTTAACACTTTCACAAGCAAGTTTAAGTATTTACATTAATGTATGCATTGTTTAGTACTGTTTGTTACTGAGATTTCCCCATAAATCTCAACCCTCCATATAATCCCAATCCCAACAGGTTCAATAATTATGAAAGAGGATGAAGAAGCATGAAGAGAAGTTAGGGATTGGATAGTATAAATGTTACATCAATAATTGTTACATGTAATGGTGTTATATGATACGTTTGAACAACAATGTTTATAATGTAAGGAAAAAATAATAAATGATAGAATAAATGTATGAAATTTTACAAAAATTTATTTAACATTTCAAGCTTCATTTTGACACCAAGAATGCCTAATTTCGATGTCTTTACAAAGAGAACAAGTTTTCCAAAGTCATGGACCAGAATTTATTTTCAGAATTTTTGACCAAATAAATAGTAAATTTTGACGATTAAACTATATTAATTGACTAAGTATTTGGTTAGGAAATTATTTTTTTCTTAAATTTCAAGATGTTATCTTCACATGGCTTTTTGAACCATATACTTTGGATTTTTCTAAAATTAATTATGATTTTTTGAAGTTCATTGGCGAATCTAGAATATCATATGAATAGTAACTCGAGAAGAGTAAAAAAAAATTAGATTTAGCTAATGGACTTTCAAGGTCTTGTAAGTGATTCTAACTGCTACTAATTGGTCTCTAAAACATACAAAAGTAAAGATGTTACATTTTAGTATCAGAGCAGAAGTTTCTGGTATAATATAAGACAGTACCCAACCCTAACTCTAAGTAGTAAGTACTTTGTTAAGTTAGGGTATTTATTAGGATAGTTAGTATTTCTTATTTAAGTAACTCCTGCAAGAGTAGATATGATATTTCATAAAGTTAAATTAGAGCCTTCAGTCAATAGGGGAGATCGGCTAGTAATGATATATAAAGATGATGTACATCCAGACTTTAATCCTCCTTTAGATAGTGAAGATAGTTCAGATGGTAGTATAGGGGGATCAATCATGGAGGTCTACAGTAGAATATCCCATAAATGTTCTTATAAACTCAAATATGTAGTTTAGAGGTTATATAGAGATTCAGTATGAAGTTGTGCATGTATCAGATGATATTGAGTCTAGTAGCTATATACAGTGTGAGTTTATGGAAATGCCCTCTAACTTAGATGTAAACTCTATTCCTCCGATGAGAGAACAATTTATGACTGAGAAAACTAAGTACTAGTATTGGATTATAGGTAGACCCGATATTATTCCTCCTCCACTAGAGTTTGAGAATAGATTTGATATGAGTAACATATAACAGTCCCTTAATCTAGAGATCTAGTCATAGTCTATGGCAATCCCTTCCTATTCTCGTAGTCTAGGAATATATGACTGTACAAATAAAGATTAGTGTGACACTCCTAGTCCTGGTCAACCCCAACTTTCTTTGTTAAAGATAGATAATGTTGATTGTATTAGTCTCAAGAAAGATATAGAGAGTGAATTACTCAATCTAAGTCAAGGGATGGATAGAAGTAGAGATCAAGAGCAGTCAGTTTATATGTATTTCCTCAATGATGTAGTAGGGATGATAAACAGATATATAATAGAGGGCATTGACCTGAATCAGGTTTACACTCTAGAAGATTGGCATGAGATGGTAGTGAGCCAGATATTACTATATACTCTACATGGCACGTAGAGCTAAGTGGGTTTTTGGCAAATGATTTGCCAGCTGATATATAGGGGTGACAGCTGATATACAGGGGTGGCATTTTTGTATGCAAAAGTATTTTTAGTTCACTATTCTCTAGAAAAGAATATAAAAGAGATAAGGGGTATTGTAAATATGTAAATAGTGTAAAGTAAAGTAATTACATAGATGTATGATAGTTACGATGCACCCCAAATATGTAGTTGATATATATGTAATGTATATACAAATGTTATGATGACATGAAATATGAGTTTTGACATGATATAATGAAATAATAGTTAGTTGAACATCTATATAAACATGTTCTAAATTTAATTTGCTTATGGTAGATAGATATGAATGAGTTTCAATGGTATCAAGCTCTTCAAAGTCAAGAACAAGAATTGGCTATTACTAGAGTAGAGACTGAACAAAGAACATTAGAAGAGAATATTTAGAGAAAGCTATGTCTAAGTTGCAATGTGAAGATGTTTAGGCTGCCATTAGTAGTCACAGAAAAGTGATATTGTGATGAGTTAAGACATGGGTCATGACAAAGATTTACATATATGCTTTGGTCATGACGAGTAAAGATCATTGGTCATGATGGGAAGTTCTATAACTATCAAGTTATAATGAGTCAGGTCATAGGACGAGACTAATATGCATAGAGCAATTCAGGTTGCAATATGAGAAGACCTTTGGATACGACTAAAGGGCATAGAACTATCAAGTCGTGATGAGTAGATTGAGATGGTTGCAACTAAAGTTCACAGAGGATATGAGTCGTGACTAGCCAGTATTCAGGCCACGACTAGAATGCATAGAGACCTGATGACAAGAATAAAGATGCCGACCTCACTAAAGTTTATCAGTTAGAGGTTTAACACATTGTGAATGCAAGCCAAATAGTACAAGGTACTAAAATATAGATGATCAGTTTAAGAAGAGGTTCAAAAGTATATCCTCCGTATGATTACCAGGAGTCGATCTATGTTACAAAAGACTTTGTTTAGCTAGGCTTTACTTAATAGAATAATTAGAAGTTAGAATGAGATTTTCCTAGAAATGAGCCTAATACATGGCATAAGGTTAGAGACGTGATAGTTAATAGATAGAGAGCTAATATTCCTAAAATAGAGGGATCCTATCATGAAGAAATAGTAATCCAGTAGACCTAGAGTAGAGCACCCCAGGGAGCAAAGGCAATAGTACTAGATGATGAATGAGATCCATATGATTTAAGTTAGTATGGATTAAGAGAAAGACCAGAAAGGAACTGTAGTTCAGTCAAGAACAGACTAAAACTGATATATAGACATAAAAAGTTAAGAGATAGTAGAGAGATATAGAAGTTACTCCATATAGATGGAGATTGATCCGTTTACTTGAGAAGTTTTCTTGAATAGTTTTACGAGAAGCATTCCTCTCAATTAGATATAGATGATCATGTGGCTAAGGATTAAAATAGGAAAAAGAGAAACCCTTTGATGAATAATTAGCCGAGTTCATCCACATGAATAATGAGAGTTGAATGACTGAGAAGTTAGTTCACAGATTGAATTTCGTGTTATGAAGAAAGAATTTTCTCAGGTAATAGTAGAAGTTTAACAGAGTGGTAGATGTATGCAAGATTAGAAATAGAAATGTATGATGTATAAAGAAAGAAAGGTAGCCACAAGTTCAAACATAAAGAGACTCCATAATTTAAGAAAGAGTAATGAGCAAGAGTCAGATAAAGTAACGAAGGGTTAAGTCTATAACCTAGTAAAAGAGTAATGTGGCAACCTAAGTTAAATAAGTAGTTATCTCAGGTTCCTAAATAAATGGTCAGCATATGACAGATAATATGACAGAGGAAAGAATACAAAGTTAACCTAGTTAATTGTTTAATTGCAGTGTACGTATGATGGATGGTTGAGCAAATTATGTGATGATGATATGGCTTATGTTTCCATAAGTGATGAAAAATAGTTGCATCTCTTTGTAGTTGTCATATGATGACACACACGTTTAAGTATGCTTAAATGATCGCATCTCCTTGTATATTATGCATATTAGAGTATGGTATGATGAATGAATACTCTCTTTTGCAGTACATGCAGAGTATAGTATATATTATGAGAAAGTTATATTGCTCTCATATAATACGACATGCAATTAGATAATTTAATTTGGTAATGATAAAGCAACAAAAAAGTGATAAATAAGTTAGTTAGACAGTTAATTACCACATAATAGAATGATAATTTATAACCAGATAATGATGGTCAGTTAGGCAGAGAATGAGATTAGAGATAAATGTTAGTAGAAAACTATATACATATGATTATAGTACTCAGGACATATCCTTTCAGTAAGGATAAGATACATGAATGATGTACCATAAACTTGAAATGAAATGATTTGTTATGAAAGATGATGCAGTTCTGAGAAGGAGTAACGCCTATGTAATAGAAGTTAATATTCTCGTAATAGAGTTGGATTGCTCTAGTGATAAAGTCAGATTGCTCTTAAAATAGAGCCAAGCTAATAGACGATATAGCCCATGTTAGAGCTATGTCAACTAGATAAGATGTACATATTATGACAAACATGTGCATGGTAGAGCCTATGTAGCTCTCTGCAGTATTAGATATAGTAAAGTTATGAAAGATGGGAATGATATGAGAAAATCCTGAGTGATAGAGGAAATGAGTAAAATCTTAACAAATAACATTGGCTTCTGTGATCATTCTTGGGGAATTATTTGTTGAGTTAACAACTAAGTGAAAGTAGCTAACCTTATAACTTAGTTTGTTAGTTTAGGTCTTCCAGAGATAAGAATATAGTACAATAGAATCGCAGTAGATTTAGATGATTGCAGTTAGATACTAGCATGGGTAACAGATAAGAGAATTCCAAGGTCATAGTTAGATCCTAAGAGGTTTACAATTGATCGTAGTAAATCCCCAGGGTTACAGTAGACCTAGCCTAAAGAAAGACGATGAATGATCCATAAGTACAGTATTTCTTTCAAAAGACAAATTACCAAGAACAAGGTTAAAGTAGGGAAGCCTCAGGAGTTAGTTAACTCATAACAGAGAAAGTACCCCTGATGTTAGTTTCAGATAGCCTTATCATTATCATGGACTGAACTCAATCTTCTTACAAGAAAAAGTAATTAAGTGATTAAAGTTTAGTCATGTGTAACAGATATTGATGAGTCTATAGATAATATGCTTAAGGAAGACAAGAAAAGAATATCTCATGAGATATGAGAAGGGGTCAAGTAAGGACAGAGAGATACCTAAGATGAGGTTATAGTGAATAAGAATGAGAGACAAATAGAACTTTCTGATAAAGATAAAGAGATTAGAAGGCCAAATAGACCCAAGAGAGACAGTATGAGAAGGGTCTAAGATAGTAAAGTACTAGGGTTAGAGACTGTTAGCATCGGTTCTTTAGATTTTTATCGGCACTTTTCAGCTAAGCGTACTCATACAAGAATAACATAATGATGGGTGACCCCTGGGAAGTGATGAGAAAGGGTGTAAATGCTATAAAAGTTTGATATAGATTCACAAAGTTATATAGAATCATAGAAAAAGTTATGAAAAGTTAAAAAGAGTTATGAATAGTAAGTTACTAGAACCTTATGTCAAGTCCAAAAAGTGTGGATTTAAAAGGAAAGATTTACTCTCTAAAGCCAGCAAAGTTGTGAATTAGAGAGAATTTTAGATTTATGGTATCTCAAGATATGTCTTGATACAGCCAGATACGGCAAGATATACCTTGATATGTCTTGAACTTAGAGTTTTAATGGAATAAATATGAGGTTTCTCTAGATTGTATATGCTGTCCAAAACTAGGTGAAAAGAGAAATAAAAAATTAAAATCAGAGTTATGTGATTGATGCTTAAACAATCTAGTTAGATGAGTGTTATTGAATCAAGTTGATATTTTTGACTTTGCCAAGAAGGAGACCTTTTGGTGTGCACTGTTCATGATAGAAGGAGATGGAATTTCAATAATATAATATTTTCGTTGAATTTATATGATGATTTTGTGTAAGATTTTTAGGTTTTGAACCTTGGAAGCATTGGAATTGAAAGTTATAATTCTTAAAATTCTTCTCTATTACTATTCACTTGTATGAGCAGTGATTTGAATTTCATAATTTTGATACTTCCAATGGTTTTAAAATGAAAAGTTGTGTGGGATAAAGTAGAGAAACAAGTATTGGAAGCATTGGAATCAAAATGAGAATTTTTAGAAGAAAAATGGTGATTATGCAAATCTGTCCAGAACAGTATATAGAAGCTAGAATTTTATGATTCTAAGCTCATAAATGGGTTCAAAAGGTGAAATTGTGTAGGTAAAGTCAAGACATCAATTGATTCAAGGGCAAGTTCATTAGTAAAGATTAAGGAAACTTAATGTATTTAAGTAAACTCAATGTTCAAGAGAGCTAGTTTGTAATGAATGGATGGTAATGTTATGTTAGAAATTGATTGGTGTGCTCAAAAGAGGCAGCTACAAATCAAGGAGAAGTAAGAAGGAAAAGGCAAAGTTGAAGAAAAAGAATTCTGGTATGTGAGTAAGTAAACTTATCCTAAACTTGTATGTATTGAATATTTTGCTTAGTTGTACTATGGCTATGTTGAATTGTGTTGCATATGTGTTTATTATTGTAGAACTATTTCTATAACTACTTTGGCCAATTGTATTTTATATATTACATGGAAGCGTGCACATTACATAATGTTAACATTTTCACAAGCAAGCACAAGTATTTACATTAATACATGCATTTTTTCGTATCGTTTGCTATTGAGATTTCCCTATAAATATCATCCCCTCTATATAATCCCAATCCCAATAGATTCAAGAATGATGAAAGAGGATGAAGAAGCATGAAGAGAAGTTAAGAATTGGATAGTATAAATGTTACATGAACAATTGTTTATGTAATGATGTTATATGACATATTTGAACAACAATATTCATGATGTAAGGAAAAAATAGTAAATGATAGAATAAATGTATAAAATTTTATAAAAATTTAGTTAACATGTCAAGCTTTATTTTTACATTAAGAATGCCGAATTTCAATGTGTTAACAAAAAGAACAAGTTTTCTAAAGTCAGGGACCATAATCTATTTTTAGAATTTTTGACCAAATGAACAGTAAATTTTGACGATTAAATTAAATTAATTGACTAAGTATTTGGTCATAAAATTATTTTTTCCTTAAATTTTAAAATGTTATCTTCACATGAATTTTTGAACCACATCATTTGGATTTTTCTAAAATTAATTACGATTTTTTGAAGTTCATTGCCAAATCTGGAATACCATATGAACAGTAACTCGAGAAGAGTAAACATATCCAGATTTAGCTATTGGACTTCCAAGGTCTTATAAGTGGTTCGAAATGCTACTAATTTTTCTCTAAGACATACAAACGTAAAGATGTTACAAAAAACGTAAAGAGTGTATAGAAATTTCACTTTTTTGCGAAATTAGTGTTCTGTGTTTATAAGTCCCGACCTATAACATGTATTGTCACAACTAAACTAAATTGATATTTGCTGGGCAAGTCTTTGTAATTTTTGGTCATGACCGAATTGACATTTGGTCACAACCTTAAATTAGTTTTTAACTTAGATTTGCTCTCTATAACTTTTAGTCACAATCAAAGCGCTTTTTGGTCGCAATCAAAGTTTTTAATTTCAAGAAATTGCTCTTTATGATTTTTAGTCACAACAAAGTGACATTTGGTCATAACCAAAAATATTGAGTTCAAAAATTTTTCTCTCTGTGACTAACAATTGTGACTTCAAGTTCATTTTTGTCACGATATCTGCTCTCTATGATTATTAGTCACGACCTGAGCGCTTTATACTGTCATTGCTTGCTTATTCTCAATTTCTAGAGATTTTACATTGTAATTACTGATGCATGATTGTTGAATGTAACTTGTATGACCAGAAGCTTAAAGGAACCTTTAATAGAAATTGATTGGCAAATAAACTGTACTTTAAGGAATCTTAGAAAATTACAAACAAGTGCTACCTCAGTTGAAATTGATTGTGCATTAGTTTATAATCATTTTGTGGTAGGAAATATAAATGAAAATGACGTGAATATGAATGATATGGGAGGAAAATTACATGGAACAACAAGCTAAAAATATTCCCAATATGTATGCTAATAATGGTGCTGAAACAAGAAGCATAAGAGAACTTAATAATTTTGATGTGGATTATAAACCTTATGGATTTTACAATAAGACCGCTACTATTGAACTTAAAAGCTCATTACTGAATTAGATTCCAAACTTTTATGGTCTTGCAGGAGATGATCCACACCAACATTTATGGGATTTATATCAAACATGTTCAACTCTTAGATCACCTAATGCTTCTTTGGCAGAGGTTCTAAGAATTGCATTTTATTTCTCTATTGAAGGCCGAGCAAAGGAATGGCTGAGAACACTTCCTCATCATTATGCTATGCTCACTTGGGATCAACTGAAGAAGGTTTTCTTGGCAAAATATTTTCCAGCCTCAAGAACTACAAAAATAAAGAAAGAGATTTACAATGTCACTCAAAATATAGGAGAATCAATGTATGAATACTGGAACAAATTTATAGGGATGTTCACAAAGTGCCCATATCACTAAATTCCTCAACAGTGGCTAATTCAATATTTCTATAAAGGTATGAAGCCTCATACTAAAGACATTATTGATGCTGTAGCTAATGGATCTATCCTAGACATGCCACCTCAAAGAGGATGGGATCTTTTGGAGAAATTAGCAAGGAATAATCAGTAGTTTGACACTAGGGAAAATTGTGATGTTAGTGAGGTAAGCGTTGGTTATTCTGACTCAATTCTACATAAACTTGCCTTACATATTGACAATTTAGAATAAAAAATCAGCTACATGAATCCTTCTTCCTCTCAACCTATAGTTGGTTGTAATCAATTGGCAGCTCATTCATGTCATTTTTGTGGCTCAACTACACATATTATTGATATTTGTCTATCTAGGTATGAGAATGACTCAACCATTTATCAAAATAGGCTTCAATTCTAAAAGATAGATCCTTAGTCAAATACATGCAATAAAGGGTAAAGAGATCATCCTAATTTTATAAAGGGTAAAGAGATCATGTCATTTTTGTGGCTCAACTGCACATATTATTGATATTTGTCTATCTAGGTATGAGAATGACTCAACCATTTATCAAAATAGGCTTCAATTCTAAAAGATAGATCCTTAGTCAAATATATGCAATAAAGGGTAAAGAGATCATCCTAATTTTAGTTGGAAAATAGGAGACAAAGAGAATGTTTATGGGCAAGGTCCTAGACAGAATATGAGATTTATGCAATAATCAAATTATTCAAGGGCCTTAGTACCTAACCAATAAGCAAGCATTTCAGGCAATAGGGAGTTGGCTCAAATCTTGAAAGGAATAACTAATTTGAATTCTAAAGTGGATAGACTTGACAGCCAGACTACTACATCAGATGCTAGAATGGCTGTAATGGAAAATAGGATGGAACAATGGGAAATTAAAAACTCTAATCTATCTGGTTATGTAACTCAGTTGTCTGACAACTTAAGCCAATTCAAAGCTTAAAATGATGGTATTCTTCCTTCTAACACTGTCATTAACCCAAATGCTTTACATGCCATAAGTCTGAGAAGTAGAAAGCAAGTTGGGGAGCAAGTTACAGATGCTAAGAATGAATAGGAAGGTGATGTAGAAACTGATTCTAGCAGTTTAATGAGGAATAGCATCAAGAAGTCTGAAAGTAAGAAGGAAGAACAACTCCTTAGGAAGAAAAATATTAAATTTGACCTTACAGAAAATCAAATAGATTATGCACAAGATTATGAAAGTTGTGGGTAGTCAAACAATATGAAAATTGAGCTATTAGAGGCTATGGATTCTAAGAAAGACAATTCTAGAGTTGGTACAATTAAAGAAATACAACTAGTTGTCAATTCAGAGCTCAAGTAACAAGAAACAACCTCTAGTTCAGTTGAGAAAGAAGTGAATATGAAGGATTTACCCTTTTCAAGAGCATTCATGAGTAGTAAAAAGAAAGTCTTAGAGAAATAGAACAAAGAAGTCATTAATTTTTCTAGCAAGATTGAAGTGAATGTGCCTATTCTAGAGTATGTTCAAAGAGTACAAGGATATGCAAAGTATTTGAAGGACATTTGTATACACAAGAGAATATACAAACCTAATAAACTGGTGCAAGTGGGACCTAATGTTTCTGCACTTTTCAAAGACCAACATCTAGTAAAAATGTCAAGATCTAGGTACATTTTCTATTCCTTGTATAATTGGTAAGATAACTATTTTTATATCATTATTAGACTTAGGTGCTGATATTAATGTGATACCTAGTTTAGTTTATCATGCTTTAGGAGTAAATTTGATTAAACCCACTAGTGTATTAGTTTAATTGACTTATAAGAGTATTAAAAATCCTAAGGGAATCTTATAAAACATTTTCATTCAAGTTAAAGACCTGTTTTTCCTGCTGACTTCTATGTCTTGGATATGTCAAATGAGTCTCTTAATGACAATACTCTTATTCTAGGAAGGTCATTCTTGAGGACAGTTAACACTATAATTTGCATAAAAGATGGAATTATTAAAATAGAATTTGGCGGGTGTAAGGAATTGGAAGACACGCAGTGGAAACTAACTTAAAATTTTTTCCATTCCTTGCCAGGATCTACCGTATGTGTTTAAGTCAAGTGGAAAGAAGCATTACGCTCAGTGTTCCTCAGCGACTTCCATAGCTTCTGGTCATGACGTTCACAGCTTCTCTTCGTGGCTCATGCTCCTTTTCCGATCGCAAGAAGTCGACGACTCAGGTCAGCTTCCTCTACTAGTATCCACACGAATAACGTTCTAACCATGAATGACGTGCTAGCGTCTCCTGTCCCTCCAGGGCTTTCTCAAGAATTCGTTCTCCTTGTCTCTATTTTGGCAGTTTCTTATATGCAAACATTTTACAAATTCCCGTTTGGCCTTTCTGTGTTTTATATATTTTAAAACGTAGCTCCTAAAATCAGATATATAGGATGCTATGCATTTTCCTCTACCGAATTGGATTTTGGAGTTAATTTTATATTAATTCTGAAATTAATACAATATCATATATTATATAATTTGATAAGAAACTAATTAAATAAATAATATTTATATTAAATCTGTCCCACAGATTTAATTCACCTATTTATTTAACTTAAAATAAAGATAAGACTGAACTATATTTGATTTATTCTCATAAATTAAATTTGAGATATCATATCAATTTGAATTTGAAATTCAAACGTGATAGAGATTTAATTTATCCTTATAAATTAAATCTTATAAATATCTCTTATATGAGATATCTTATCAATTTGAATTTCAAATTCAAACGTGATAGAGATTTAATTTATCCTTATAAATTAAATCTTATAAATATCTCTTATATGAGATATCCTATCAATTTAAATTTCAAATTCAAACGTGATAGAGATTTAATTTATCTTTATAAATTAAATGTCATATATCTCTTATATATAATGTATATATATGAATTTATATATATACGAATATAAATATAAATAAATATATACATCCACCCCGGATCATTCATTGAATCTGGACATGTCTTAGATTCAATGAATCTGGACATCATAGCTCGTGTTGGGTTATTTTGTGTGCGACCCTATAGGCCCATATGAAGTTGGCAGTGGACTATTTGCTATACTGGCCCACAAGTCGTAAGCCGTCTCTAGCAAGACATAACGACCACCCAAATCATATGAGGATCGTTAAACGATGTAACCTTTTATACAACCATATCATATCCCTTCTGTCACGCGATATTTTGGTCATGGATGAGGCATGGACAATGTCATCCTCCTATTCTTGACCATTACTTTCTCGATCCCTGAGTAGTCTGACTATAGAAATGGAACTACCTTTCCATTACAGTATGGCCATACATTTCTCATACTCACTCATCGAGGGGCCAGTGATATCTCTCTACGAATGTGAGGGACAAATTCCATCTTGATCATTCATATTCCTCCGCATGAAAAACCACTAATCCTGAACATAGTCTTTATTATCACTCGGTCAAAAGTGACTTTTGACTAGGTCAAAGCTGAGCGTTTGTCATGTAGGAATCCATGATGATCTCAGGTCAAAGGGCATAGTGACATGGTTTGTATATGAGAGAAACTTATGATGTAACCCATGCAGCTCTCTCATAGCGGGTCGGTCCAACACCTTGTACTCTTACATGTGCCTATGACTTTAATTTATATCTCTATACATCTTCAAAGTCATACTGGTCTTATTTCATCTCTGCTCCTGTATAGATGACCGACCAGGGACATTTAGGATAAGATCATGAATTATCCAAGGATGGTCATCATAGTAAACATGCAAATAATATGATAACACAATTAATAAATTCATAAATTAATAATGTTCATAAGATAATGATTGGCCCCTAGGGCACGATTTCCAACAGTGGGAACATAATTCAATTTAACAAGTATGAAATGATGACACCTACAAGAGGATTATTCTCTTTTACGACTTAATATGATTGATGCTTTACTTGAAAATGAGTGTGCTACTATTCTTGAGCATGATAATGATGATAAAGTTGAATAACCTTCTATTTCTTACTCCTCCATTGATTTCTCTTCTATTTCTTCATCTATTGGTGATGTGTTATGTATTAAACATAATTGAAGTGATGAACAATGTCCATAGAGTTTTGTAGCAGATTTAACATAATTGAAGGTTAAAGACATTCCAATAGAACTTGAGAGACAAGAAACTGAAATTTTTGAGTTAGGAACTTCTCAATTTAATAGTTATAATAACCTATATTCTAATCCTGTTTATCGAAGTTTCAACTTGGAATTTTTAGATATTTCAAGGTTGTTGAAATTGAAGGATATTATCCAACATCAACATAACTACGCTGCTAGAACTTCAAAGGTTAAACCATCACAAGTTGCTAAATTGTGTAATTTGGGGAAGTATTGATTTTAATTATGAATTGGGAATTTCTAAGGAATATTACTCACCTAACATGGATTTCCATTGCTATTCCAGAGGTGTTTTGGGAGCACTTTTACCTAATCAACTTATGGAACCCAAACTAAACTGCAAGGGAGAAGTTGCTACTATGTGTGGTGCTGGTTTAGTGCAAAAGTAAGAGAAAAATGTATCTAAAGTGGAATTTAAAAAGCTAATTCTATCAGTAATTCAACCACTAGAAAGTGAGCTCAAATAATGCACATCATACTTTTTTCCTATATGTATAATACTGATAGTGGAAAGAGGTTTGGAAAGGATTGTGATGATGAATAGAAAGGAAAAGCAATGATTAGATAAAGGTATAAAGATTAGAGACTAAAATAAAAATTTAAAAATTTTATGGTAAAAAATGAAAATAGAAATAAATTTTGGGCCATTAAGTGTAATTATGAGTAGTTGAGGGCCTAAAGTGTACTTTTCAAAAGTTCAGGGTAAAATGGTAATTATTGAAAGTTGATCCCAAAAATGCCCATAATTTGATTAGTCCCAAATTTTTCAAACAAATAGAGAAAATTATTCTGATTAATTCGACGCAACATAGAATTTGGATGTAAGGTCCCAAAAAAATCATCTGGATCTCAGAATTAGATAAAATTTAGCAGTAAATTCTTATAATTAATATGATAATTTATAAAACTAACAGATCTCAAAAAGGAGTTATGTAGAATTTATTATAGAATTTACAGTGGATTAAAATACCTAATAAATATGTTTCAGGGGAATTTCTGGGGAATTTTGCCCATGAAGGTAGTGGACCATGTAGAGGGCCCAAAGTGGCATCTTATAGGCCCATTAATAGTTTCAAATAAGTATGTGGGCCAGGGATAATAAAGACTAGGAAAATATAAAATTACGAAAATACCACTAAGTAAGCCACTGTGTTGTGTCATTGAGTCAGAGTTAGACGAAGGGTATTTTGGTCATTTGACTAAGGTTAGGCAGTCAAGAAGAGTTTCCAGAATAGTTGATCAAGGTCAAGGAATACTCTAATGATGTGTAAAAAGATGATAATGTCCTTGAGGTATTAAAGTAAATAAAGAAGAACTAAGGGGCATTTGGTAATCTGTCAAGGGATCTATAATTAAGTTTAGAACAAGTACAAGAATGTCAATGATAGGAAGAATCTAGATACTAGATTTAAGGTCAGAAAGTATATTATAGAATCTCAGAAAAATTAGATTCAGAAAACAGTGTAGATTTTGGGAAATCGGATTGAATCGGTACCGGATTGGACTAGAATTTTTCCATATGCTTTCTCCCTTTGTAATTTTGTCACATGGGCTTTGAGGTGTCCTTTGATGGTGTCATGGATGATGTCATCTCATTGGCTTCTAGGGCAAGATAATCTAGATCAAATATGAGCCATTAGATCAAATAGTGCACAAAGTGATGTTGTTCATTCATTTTCCATGGAATTTTTCTATAAATACCCCCATTTTACTTCAAAAAAATGTGTCCCTTGGAACCCTTGGGTAGGTGTTGCTCAAATGAAGAGTCAAGTTAAGAAAAAGAAGATTTAAGGTACTAAAGTTCAAGTTAGATAGAAATTAAGGTAAACAATCTATTATAGTTTATTTTCCTTTGATTTGGGAGCTTGAATTTAGGGTTTTCATGAAAGAAAGTTGAACTTTCTCTAAGGTATATATGCTGTCCAAAACCTTAAATGAAAGGAGAAAAAAGAAATTAAAGTTAGAGATATGTGATTGAAGCTTAAACAAGCTAGTTAAGTAATTGGTTATTGAATCGAGTTGATATTCTTGACTTTGCCATAGTTGAACCATTTTAGTTTACACTGTTCATGATAGAAGGAGATGGAATTTCAATGATCTAATGCTTCCATTGAATTCATATGATGATTTTGTGTAGGATTGGATAGGTTTTGAACCTTGGAAGCATTAGAATTCTAAGTTGTAGTTTTTGAAGTTCTTCTCTGTTACTGTTCACTCATATGAATAGCGATTGGAATTTCAGGATTTTGATATTTCTAATAGTTTTAAAATGAAAAGTTGTGTTGGATAAAGTAGAGAAACAAGTATGGGAAGCATTGGAATCAAAATGAGAATTTTTGGAAGAATTATGCATGTTTTTCAAATTTGTCCAGAACAGTACATAGGAGCTGGAATTTCATGATTCTAAGCTCATAAATAGATTCAAAAGATAAAATTGTGTAGGGTAAAGTTAAGACATCAATTGATTCAAAGGCCAAGTCCATTAGTTATGATTAAGGAAAGTTAATGTAATTAAATTAGCTCAATGTCCAAGAGAAAGTTAGATTGTAATGGATGGATGATTATGTGATGTTAGGTTTTGATTGTGGACTCCAAAGAGGCAGCCACATATCAAGAATAAGTGAGAAGAAAGAGTCAAAGCAAAGTTAAAGTGAAAGAAAGTCAAGTATATGAGGTAGTAAACTTATCCTAAACTTGTATGTATTGAATGTTATGCTTGGTTGTACTATGACTTTGTTGAATTGTGTTGCATATGGGCTTATGATTGAAGCTCTATTTCTATGATTATTTTGGCCAATTGTATTTCATATGTTACATGGAAGCATGCACATTACACAATGTTAACACTTTAACAAGTAAGCATAAGTATTTATATTAATACATGTATTGTTTAGTACCGTTTGCTACTGAGATTTCCCCAGAAATCTCACCCCTCCATGTAATCCCAATCCCACAGGTTTATTAATGATGAAAGAGGATGAAGAATCATGAAGAGAAGTTAGGGATTGGATGATGTAAATGTTATATGATGAATGTATAAATTGTTGCAAGTAATGATGTTATATGTCATCTTTGAGCCACAATGCCTAGAATGTAATGAAAAATAGTAAATGATGAGATAAATGTATAAAATTTTATAGACATTTATTTAACATGTCAAGCTTATTTTTGATACCAAGAACACCTTATTTCGATGTTTGTACCAAGAGAACGAATTTTCCAAAGTATGGGATCAGAATCTATTTTTTAGAATTTTTGACCAAATGAACAGTAAGCTTTAATGATTAAACTATATTGATTAAGTATTTGGTCTGGAGATTATTTGTTCCTTAAATTTGAAGATGTTATCTTCACTTATCTTTTGGAACCACTTTATTTCTATTTTTCTAGAATTAATTATAATTTTTTAAAATTTGTCTCCTAATATAGAAATACCATATGAACAGTAACTCGAGAAAAGTAAAATTTTAGATTTAGCTAATAGATTTCCAAGGTCTTATAAGTGATTTTAAATGCTACTGAATAGTCTCTAAGACATACAAGAGTAAGGATGTTTCATTTTGGTATAAGAGCAGAAGTTTCTGACATAATATAAGATAGTTCCCAAACCCTAACTCTAAATAGTGAGTACTTTGTTATGTTAGTATATTGATTGGGATAGTTTGCATTGCTTATTTAAGCAAATATTGCAGGAATAAATATGGGATTTCATAAAGTTAAGTCAGAGTCTTCAGTTAATAAAGGAGACCCCCGTCCAGTAGTTATATATGAAGATGATGTACATCTAGACTATGATCATCCTTCAGACAATGAAGAGAGTTTAGATAAGAGTATAGGGGGTCAGTCGAGAAGATCTACAGTAGAATGTTCCATAGATATTTCTATAGACCCAAACCTACAGTCTGGAGATTATGTAGAGATTCAGCCTAATATTGGGCATGCATTAGATGATATTGCACTAGATGATGGTGAGTATAGTGACTCTATATAGTATGAGTTTATGGGAGTTCCCTCTAACCCTAATGTAAGCTCTATTCCTCTGATGAGAGGACAGATTATGGCAGAGGAAGCTGAGCATTGGTATTGGATTACTAGTAGATAAGATATTATTCCTCCTCTACTAGAGTTTAAGGATAGATTTGCTGTTAGTAATATACAGTCCCTTAATCCAGAGATCCAGTTAGAGTCTATGATAGTCCCTGTCTATTCTCAAAGTCCAAGAATATATGACTTTATAGAGAAAGATCAGTGTAATATTTGTGGTCCTAGTCAACCCCAGCATTCTTTATTGAAGACATATAATGTTGATTATATCAGTCTCAAGAAAGCTGTAGAGAGTGAATTACTCAGTCTAGGTCAAGGGATGGATAGGAGTAGAGATTAAGAGCAGTCAGTTTATATGCAGTTCCTTAACGCTGTAGTAGGGATGATAAATAGATATACAATAGAGGGCATTGACCTTAATTAGGTTTACACTATAGAAGATTGGCATGAAATGGTAGTAAGTCAGATACTACCATATACCCCTATATGGCACATAGAGTTAAGTGGGTTTTTAGCAAATGATCCACCAACTGATATACAGGGGTGATATTTCTGCATGCAAAAGTATTTGCAATTCACTATTCCCTAGAAAAGAATGTAAAAAGAGATGAGGGGTAATGTAAATATGTAAACATTGTAGAGTAAAGTAATTACTCAGATGTATAATAGTTATGATGTATCCCGAATATGTAGTTGACATGTATGTAATGCATGTACAAATGTTATAGTGATATGAAATGCAAGTTTTGATGTGATATAATAAAATGATAGTTAGTTGAATATCTATGTGAATATGTTCCCTATTTAATGTGATTATGATAGATAGATATGAATGAGTTTCAATTGACTCAAGCTAATCAAAGTTAGGAACATAAGAAGAGAATGTTTAGAAAATGCTATGCCTAGGTCGCGATGTGAAGCAGTTTAGGTCGTGACTAAAAGTTCCAGAGAAGTAAAGTTGTGACAAGTAAGACATGAGTCGCGACAAATATTCATAGAGTTGTTTTGGTTGTGACGAGAAAGACCATTCATCGCGACTGGAAGTTCTAAAGCTATCAGGTTATGACGGAAGATGACCTATGGTTGCGACCAAAGGGCACAGAGCTATCAAGTCATGACGAGTAAGTTGAGATGGTCACGACTAAAGTTCACAGAAAATATGAGTTACGAATAGCCAGTACTCAGGTTACAACTAGAATGCACAGAGACCTGATGACAATAATGAAGATACCAACCTCACTGAAGTTTATCAGTTAGAGGTTTAGCATATGGTGCAGGCAAGCCAAACAGTATGAGGCACTAAGATATAGAAGATTAGTTTAAGAAAATGTTCAAAATTAGATTCTCCATATGATCACCAGGAGTTGATCTATGTTATAAAAGATTTATTCAGCTAGTCTTTACTAAATAGAATAATAAGAAGAAGGTAGAATGAGACTTGCCAAAGAATGAGCCTAATACATGGCTTAAGGTTAGAGAAATGATGGTTAATAGATAAAAAGTTAAAGTTCCCAGAACAGAGGGATACCATCATGTAGAGACAGTAACCTAGTAGACCTAGGGTAAAGCACCCTAGAGAACAAAAGTAATAGTACTAGATGATAAATGAGATCCAAGTGACTTAAGTTAGTCAGGATCCAGAGACAGACTAGAAAGGAACCACAATCTAGTCCAAAGTAGACTAAGACTGCTAGACAGAAAAAGTTAAGAGATAGTAGAGAGATATAGAAGTTACTCTATAGAGATGGAGATTGATCCGCTCGCCTGAGAAATTTTCTCGAATAGTTACCAGAAGCATTCCTCTTAGTTATATAGTAATGAGCGTGAAGCTGTGGGTTAAAGCAGAGAAAGAGAAACCCTTTGATGAATACTTAGCCAAGTTCATCCTCATGAACAGTAAAAGTTGAATGACTGAGAAGTTAATTCACGGATTGAATTCCGTGTTGCAAAGAAAGAGTTTTTCTCAGGTAATTGCAGAAGTTCAAAAGAGCGGTAGATGTATACAAGATAAGAAAAAGAAGTTTATGATGTATAGAGAGAGAAAGGTAGCCACAGTTGTAAAGATAAATTGACTCCCCTATTCCCAATGTAAGAAAGAGTAATGAAGGGTTGAGTCTATACCCTATTAAGAGGGCAACGTGGCAACTTAAGTTAGATGAATAGTTACTTTAGGATCTGACAATGATCTGATCAGATAATATACTAGATAATTTGGCATATTATGATAAAGGGACATAATGCTTTAAAAGTTTATCTAGTTAATTGTTTAATTGTAATGTGCATTTGAGGGATGGTTGAGCAAATTATGTGATATGGCTTATGTTAACATAAGTTATGATGAACAGTTGCATCTCCTTGTAGTTATCAATTGATGACATGCATGTTAGAGAATGATTAAATGATTGCATCTCCTTGCATATTATGCATGTTAGAGTATGCTATGATGATGAATACTCCCCTTTCGCATTTCATTAAGGAAAGAGTATATATGATGAGAAAGTTTTGAAAAAAAATATTTATTGCTCCCATGCCATATGACATGTAATTAGATAATTTAACTTAGTAATGATAAAACAATAGAAAAGTAATAAATAAGATTAGAGATAAAGGTTAATAGAGAATCTATAGATAGATTATTATAGTACTCAGGATATATCCTTTCAGCATGAATAAAATACATGAAAGATGTATCATGAACATGAAATGAAATGAGACGCAGTTATGAAAGATGATGTAGCTGTGAGAGGGAGCAGCGTCTATGTAATATGAGTTAATGTTCTTGCAATAAAGCTAGATTGCTCTTACGATAGAGTCATATTGCTCTTGAGATAAAGCCAAGAGAATGGACAGTGCAGCTCATGTAGAGTAATGTTCACCAGATGAGATGAACAGATTATTATAGATATATGCATGGTAGAGCCTGTGTAGCTCTCTGCAGTAATGGACATAGTAAAGTTATGAAATATGAGAATGGTATGCGAAATTTCTGAGTGATAGAGGAAATGAGTAAAGTCCTAATAGATAATATTGGCTTCTGTGATCATTTTTGGGGAATTATCTATTGAGTTAACAACTAAGTGGAAGTGGCTAACCTTGTAACTTTGTCCGTTGGTTAGGTCTTCTAAAGATGAGAATACAGTACAATAGAATTGTAGTAGATTCTAGAGGATTGCAGTTAGATCCTAGCATGGCTCATAGAGAATATAATTTTAGGGTCATAGTTAGATCCTGAAGAGGCTTACAGTTGATCGCAGTAGATCCCGAGGGTCACAGTAGACTTAGCCTAGAGAAAGAAAGTAAAGAGCCATAAGTATAATATTTATTTGGAAGGGCGAATACTAAGAAAAATGTTAAGGTAGAGAAGCTTCACAAGTTAGTTAACTCATAAAAGAAAGAGTGCCCATGATGTTAATTTCAGATAGCTTTATTACTATTATAGATTGAACTCAGAATCTTATTACACGAAAAAAGAATTAAGGGATAAAAGTTAAAGTTTTTAGTCCTGAGTAACAAATATTTATGAGTTTGTAGATAATATGCCTAAGGAAGAGAACAAGAATATCTCATAAGATATGAGAAGAGGTCAAGTAAGAACAGAGAGATCCCTATGATGAGATTACAAAGAATAAGAATAAGAGACAAATAGATCCTTCAGATGAGGATAAAGAGGATACAAGGCTAAATATACCTAAGAGAGATAGTATAAGAAGGGTCTAAGATAGTAAAGTACTAGGGTTGGAGCCTGTTAGCACTAGTGCTTGAGATTTTTATCATTACTTTTCAGTTAAGCGTGCTCAAGAAAGAGTAGCCCAATGATGGGTGACCCCCTGGGAAGTGATGAAAAGGGTGTAAATGCCACAGAAATTTGACATATATGTACAGAGTTATGTAAAATGATAGAAAGAGCTATGAAAAGTTAGAAAGGGTTATGAATGGTAAGATACTAGAACCCTTATGTCAAGTCCAAAATGGATTTGAAAGGAAATATTTAGAAGAGTTTGATTAAAAGCTAGCAAAGTTATAAGTTAAAGAGAATGTTAGACTTGTGGTATCTCAAGATAAGTCATGAAAAGGTGAGATAGACCATGATATAGCAAGATTTGGCTAGATATGCCATGATACAACATGACAAGTATGTAATGAGATACGCTATGAAAATATGTATTGAGAAGTACAATACGAAGTGGCTTTATAGCTAGCTCTGTAAACAGATATAGAGGCTCCATTTCTAAAAGGGATAAGATGTTTAAATGTTATATTACAGATGAAATAGCAAGTGAGAGCTTTCACTCCTTGCATGAAATGCTAGGCATTATATTATGTTTCTAAAATATGCTAAAGCTCCCAAATATTAGAGAACTGCAAGCTCCATATGATAGAGCTGTGCAAGTTTTGAGTGTTAGAGATGTGCATATTAAGAAAAGGAATGCTTGAGCTTCGATGTTAGAGATTTGCATTCATGGGCAGGTATGTAGTCCTACAACATGTTGGCTAGGCATTATATATGTTAAAGTATGTGCTCCTATGTGTTCTTATCTAGCAGTAAAGTAAATAACGAAAAAATAATGATATAAGTCCTCTCTCTGTATTATGATGAGTTATTAAAGATGATAAGAACAAAAGAAGTACGATGATACGAAAATGAGATATAAAGCTTTGTGGATGTTAAGAAAATTTTGCTAGATACTCAGAGAAATAATAAGTGATACGTGTTAGAAGTATGATGAGTAGTTGACAAAAACTCTAGAATATAACAGTATTTGAGAGAGTTTGATAAGAAAGAAATGGATACTATTCACAATTCTAGTTTGGTGAGAAGTCCATATGTAAATAGATACATAGCAAGTAAGCAAATAATAGAATGAAGTAGAGTTCAACTCTGATTGAGTTGATTCAGAACAGAAAAATAATCACAACAAAGATATGAAGATATGTGGATATGTAAACTACTCCGCTAAGATGTCAAGATAGAAGATAAGAGATAGATATCCCAATCCTTAGTCATAAAGTGGGAAAAGGATATATATCTAAGATTATTGACTGAGGTGCTAAATAAATTTTGAGGACAAAATTTATTTTAAGGGGGTACAAATGTCACATCCTACTTTTTTCCTATTTGTATAATACTGATAGTTGAAAGATGTTTGGAAAGGATTGTGATAATGAATAGAAAGGAAAAATAATGATTAGATAAATGTATAACGATGAGGGACTAAAATAAAAAGTTAAAAGTCTATGGTGAAAAATGAATGTAGAAATAAACTTTGGGTCATTAAGTGTAATTATGAAAGGTTGAGGGGCTAAAGTGTAATTTTCAAAAGTTCAGGGCAAAATGGTAATTTATTGAAAGCTGAGCCGAAAAAAGCCTAAAAATTCCCAGAATCATATTAGTCCCAAATTTTTCAAGTAAATAGAGAAAATTATTTTGATCAGTTTGACGTAAAATAGAAATTTGATGTGAGGTTTCGAAAAATTTATATTAATTTTTGAAGAAAGGGAAATTAATACAGTATCCTTTGGATCTCAGAATCAGATGAAATTTAGCATTAAATTCTTATAATTAATATGAGAATTTATGAAACTAACAGAGCTCAAAAAAGAGTTATGTAAAATTTATTATATAATTTATAGTGGATTAAAATACCCAATAAATACGTTTCAGGGGAATTTCTCAGGAATTTAGCCCATAAAGATAGTGGACCATGTAGAGGGCCCAAAATGGCATCTTATAGTCCTAATAATATTTTTAGATAAATATATGGATAAGGGCTAATAAAAATCGAGAAAAATATAAAATTACGAAAATACCACTGAGTATGACACTGAGTTATGTCATTGAGTCAGAGTTAAACGAATCGTGTTTTGGTCATTTGACTAAGGTTAGACAGTCAAGAAGATTTCCCAAAATAGATTATCAAAGTCAGGGAATACTCTGATGATGTGTGAAAAGACGATAATGCCCTTGAGGTATTAAAGTAAATAAAGAAGAAATAAGGGGCATTTTGGTAATCTGCCAAGGGATCTGTAATTAAGTTTAGACCTAGTACAAGAATGTCAATGATAGGAAGAATCCAGATACTAGATTTAAGGTCAGAAAGCATATTATGATCTTAGAAAAATTAGATTCAGAAAATAGTCTGGATTTTGGAAAATCAGACTGAATCAGTACCGGATTGGACTAAAATTTTTTCAGATGCTTTCTTCCTTTGTAATTTTGTCACATGGGCTTTGAGGTGTCCTTTGATGATGGATGATGTCATCTCATTGGCTTCTAGGGCAAGCTAATCCAAGATCAAATATGGCTATTAGATCAAATAGTGCACAAAGTGATATTGACTATTAATTTTCCATGGAATTTTTCTAGAAATACCCCATTTTTCTGCAAAAAAACGTGGCCTTTAGAACCCTGGGGGAGGTTCTGCTCAAATGAAGAATCAAGCTAAGAAAAAGAAGATTCAAGGTACCAAAGTTCAAGTTAGCTAGAGATTAAGGTAGCAATATATCCTAACTTATTTTTCTTTGATTTGGGAGCTTCAAATTAGGATTTTCATGAAAGAAAGTTGAAATTTCTTTAAGGTGTATATACTATCCAAAACCTTAAATGAAAGGAGAAAGAAGAAATTAAAGTTAGAGATATGTGATTGTAGTTTAAACAAGTTAGTTAAGTGATTGGTTGTTGAATCAAGTTGATATTTTTGATTTTTCCACGGTTGAACCATTTCAGTTTACACTATTCATGATAGAAGGAGATGGAATTTCAATGATCTAATGCTTCCATTGAATTCATATGATGATTTTGTGTAGGATTGGATAGGTTTTGAACCTTGGAAGCATTAGAATTCTAAGTTGTAGTTTTTAAAGTTCTTCTCTGTTATTGTTCACTCATATAAATAGCGATTGGAATTTCAGGATTTTGATATTTCCAATGGTTTTAAAATGAAAAGTTGTGTGGGATAAAGTAGAGAAATAAGTATAGAAAGCATTTGAATCAAAATGAGAATTTTTGGAAGAATTATGCATATTTTTCAAATATGTCTAGAACAGTGCATAGGAGCTGAAATTTCATGATTCTAAGCTCATAAATAGATTCAAAAGATGAAATTGCGTAGGGTAAAGTCAAGACATTAATTGATTTAAAGGCTAAGTCCATTAGTTATGATTAAGGAAAGTTAATGTAGTTAAATTAGCTCAATGTCCAAGAGAAAGTTAGATTGTAATGGATAGATGATTATATGATGTTAGGTTTTGATTGTAGACTCCAAAGAGGCAGCCACATATCAAGAATAAGTGAGAATAAAGAGTCAAAGCAAAGTTAAAGTGAAAGAAAGTCAAGTATTTGAGGTAGTAAACTTATCCTAAACTTGTATGTGTTGAATGTTATGCTTGGTTATGCTATAGCTTTGTTGAATTGTGTTACATATGTGCTTTTGATTGAAGCTCTATTTCTATGATTATTTTGGCCAATTGTATTTCATTTGTTATATGGAAGCATGCATATTATACAATGTTAACACTTTCACAAGTAAGCATAAGTATTTACATTAATGCATGTATTGTTTAGTACCGTTTGCTACTGAGATTTTCCAAAAAATCTCACTACCTCCATGTGATCCCAATCCCATAGGTTTATTAATGATGAAAGAGGATCAAGAAGTATGAAGAGAAGTTAGAGATTGGATGATGTAAATGTTATATGATGAATGCATAAATTGTTGCAAGTAATGATGTTATATGTCATCTTTGAGCCACAATGCTCAGAATGCAATGAAAAATAGTAAATGATGAGATAAATTTATAAAATTTTACAAACATTTAGTTAACATATCAACCTTTTTTTACACCAATAACACCTTATTTCAATGTCTGTACCAAGAGAATGAATTTTCCAAATTAAGGGACCAGAATTTGTTTTCAGAATTTTTGACCAAATGAACAGTAATCTTTAACAATTAAACTATAGTAATTGACTAAGAATTTGGTCTGGAGATTATTTTTTCCCTGAATTTCAAGATGTTATCTTCACGTAGCTTTTTGGACCACTTCATTTCAAATTTACTAGAATTAATTATGATTTTTTGAAGTTCGTCGCCTAATCTACAAATATCATATGAATAGTAACTAGAGAAGAGTAAAATTTCAGATTTAGCTAATGGACTTTCAAGGTTTTGTAAGTGGTTCTAAATGCTACTGAATGGTCCCTAAGACATACAAAAGTAAGGATGTTTCAAACAACATTTAGGGAATCTCAAATATGCAGTTCTTGCTGAAAATAACAAACTGCCAGTGATAATATCTAATTCTTTGACTGAAATAGAGGAAGATAGGTTGCTTTCTATTTTGAAAATGTTTAAAGCTGTTATTGGTTGGTCTCTTGCTAATATTCTAGGGATAGATGCTTCTATTTGTACTCATAGAATTCTCTTGAATAATGGTGCTAGACCTATTAGGTAGCAACATAGAAGGATTAACCCTTTGATTTCAGATGTGGTTAAGAAATAAATAACAAAGCTTTTAAGTGATGATATCATTTACCCTATTTCTGATAGTGAGTAGGTTAGTCCTATCCATGTTTTTTCCCGAAAAGAGTGGTATTACAATGGTAAGGAATGAAAATGATGAGTTAATACTAACTAGAGTACAAAACTCTTGGAGGGTCTGTATTTATTATACAAAGTTAAATGAGTTAATTAAGAAAGACTATTTCCCTCTACCCTTCATAGACCAAATATTAGAGAGACTTGCATGTAAGTCACATTATTGTTTCCTTGATGGGTTTAGTGGATACTTTTAGACTCTCATAGCACCACAAGATCAAGAAAAAACTACTTTTACTTGCCCTTTTGGGACATATGCATATAGGAAGATGCCTTTTAGTCTTTGTAATGTACTGGGAACCTTCTAAAGGTGTATGCTTTCAATTTTTAGTGACTTGCTTGGGAATGGTATTGAGGTTTTCATGGATGATTTCACTATTTATGGTAATTATTTTGATAAATGTCTAGAAAATCTTAAGAAAGCTTTGGCCAAATGTATTGAGAAAAAGCTTGCTCTGAATTTTGAAAAATGTCATTTCATGGTGGATAAAGGCATAGTGTTAGAACATTCAATTTTTAAGAAAGGGATAGAAGTTGACAAAGGCAAAAATTGAAGTCATTTCATCTTTACCTTATCCTACAAACTTAAAAGAGCTTAGATCATTCTTGGGACATGTTGGATTTGACTGGAGGTTCATTAAAGATTTTAGTAAGATAGCTTGTCCATTGTCTAAATTGTTGCAAAAAGATGCTGAATTTGTTTTTAATGATGAATAAAAGGTTACTTTTGACTTTATCAAATCTAGATTGATATCACCACCTATCTTGATTGCACCCAATTGGGATCTTAATTTTCAATTGTGTTGTGATGCTTCTAATGGGGCTGTGGGTGCAGTTTTAGAGCAGAAAATTGGTAAGGTCTCTCATGTTATTTCTTATGCATAAAAAAATTGGGTAAAGCTCAATTCAATTACACTACAATTGAGAAAGAGCTTTATGCAATTGTTTTTCCACTGGACAAGTTTATATCTTATCTTTTGAACTCTAGAGTGATGATATTTACTGATTATAGTGTTGTTAAGTTTATGTACAGTAAGCCACAAAGCAAACCAAGACTTTTAAGGTATATGCTTCTAATTCAGGAGTTTGATGTTGAAATAAAAGATAAAATAGGAGTTGAAAATATGGTAGTTAACTATTTGAGCTGATTACCTATGGACACAAGGGGAGTGACAGATTTTGCTCTTGTTTGTGATAATTTTAGGGATTGTTCAGTGAATTTAGTTGTTATTTTGGATCCTTGGTATTGTCACATTGTGAATTATCTTGTAATAGGTCTGATTGCCCCTTCTTTGTCTCATTTTTAGGGTAACAAGATCAAATCTAAAGCCAAATATTATATTTGGGACCCTCCTATTTTGTGGAATATGTGTAGTGATCATTTGATAAGATGTGTAATAAGTGATAAAGTTCAGAGCATTCTTAATAGTTGTCATTCAATGACTTATGGAGGCCATTTTAGTGCTACTAAGACATCAAGAAAGATACTTGAAGCTGGATTATATGAGCCCATAATATTCAAGGATGCATATGAATTCTGCAATAATTGTGACTGGTACCAAATATTTGGAAGCTTAAGCAGGAAACATGAAATGTTTGTTGTCATATCTCAATTTTTAGGCCTAGAAGCCCAGTATGTAGCCTAAAAAAGGAAGGCTACTAGACCTTATTGTGCAGGAGTCCTAGAAGTGTACAGATGATGTTTAGGGACTAAACTGTAAGAAAGTGAAAATTCAGGGAAAATAGTGAAAGTCCTTGTGGGTATAATAGAAAAGTAAGAGGTGTTTCTTGGGAATCGATCCACTAGAGTGGTTGAGCTTGGTTAGAAACTCAAGTTAGAAATCCAAGATCCTAAAAACGTAGGCCCAAGGATTATGGAGTTTAAGAGGCATTAAAATGATATTTTAGTGCTTTTCCATAAAGTAAGGTTACCCCGTTAAAGATAGAACTGGGAAAAGTGATCAGATATAACTTTAGACCATGAGGTGGCATGAAAGGTGTCCTCATGGGACCCACAAGGAGCCACATGGCATTATTACAGGAAAAGAAAAAAAGTTAAGGACACATGTCATGAGATTAGAAAAAGGAGAAAAAGTAAAGAAGACATGTGGCACAATCTCAGTTGCTTATTCCAGGAAAAGGCTCTGGAATTCTCTGGAGAGGCTGAGTCAGCTGGTGAGGTGTCTCAAGGGCCCCACCAATTATGCCACATACCCCCTTAGGTGTCCTTGGATGATGTCATAATGGTGAGTCATTTAGGAGGAGGATGTCATCGTGACGACGCAGGCGAAGCTTCTTGAGGAAGCTATGCAATCTAGGCCATTCATTCCACCTCCCTCCAGCTATAAATAGGTCATCCCTCCCTCAAGGAAAGCCATGGCCAAGAGCCAAGAAAGAAGAGAGAAAGAGAAAGAAAGGAAATAAAGGAAGGAGTTCTGGTGGAGCCAGGAGTAGTCTAAGGAGCTTAGGGATTGGGCAGAGCTTAGGAATGAGGTAAGAAAGTTATTCTAGTTCCTGCTCTAATAAAGTAGAGGATTGCTCTTAATAGTTAGAATAGAGAAATATTTCTATTAATAAAGGTAACTAAAGGTAGAAAGAAAGCCAGGGGAATGTCAGATTAATAATATTACCCCTAGTTAAGCATGAGATAAGTAGAGCTATACTGGATAATAATAAAGATATTATTATGCTATATATAGGCTCTGACTTATGAAAAGAAGGGATGTTAGAGACAAGGTTAAGAGCTGGAAGGAAAGGCTACACGCTAGGTAGTAAACTTACCTATTTGTATGCTTATACTGCTTGGATGTTTTATGTGATGTTTTCTTACCTTGATAATGTGAAGCATGTATTATTAAGTAATGCTTTGTTTTTTTATGCTATGGCCATATGTTATAATTAAAGGACATGGAAACATGTATGTTATCATTATGCAAGCATGATCATTAAGTACACACATAGTAACATAGTAACATCAAGCATATAGTTGCATATATTGTATGGTTTCCGTTTGCTACTGAGATTTTCCCAAAAATATCACCCCCTTCCATGTAATCCCAATCCCACAGGTTAAAGATGAGGAAGGATTGAAGAAGCATGAAGAGAAGCTGGGGATTAGATAGTGCAAATGTTAGGACCAAAATGCTGGAATCAGGGAAAAACGCAGGATGAACAGTAAACTTCATACATTGACTGATGTTGACCTGGTCAAGGCGTGATCAACGAGTTATTTGTCCCTGAAAGAGAATTAAGTTAGCTTCATGTATCAATTTGAACCACTTCATTTCAATTTTTCTAGAATTAGTTATGATTTTTCGAAGTTAGGTCACTCATCTGAAATTTCCACAGTGAACAGTACTCGAGAGAGTAAAATTCTAGATTATGTAATTTGACTTTAATAGCCTTAGAAGTGGTTCCAGATGCTACCGTTTGGTCCCTAAGATGTATGAAAATGAGGATGTTTAATTTGTGAGGTGTTTGAGGTGTGGGGATAGATTTCATGGGACCATTCTCATCTCCTTGGCTATCTTTACATACTTCTAGCAGTAGATTTTCTTTCAAGATGGGTTGAAGCTAAGCCACAAAGAAGAATGATGTTGTCACTGTTACAAGATTCATGAAATCAAATATTTTCTCTCAGTTTGGGGTGCCTAAAGCTATTGTGAGAAATAATGACACTCATTTCTACAACAAGTTGCTTAGCAGACTACTTACAAAGTATAGGGTGAAACACAAGATTGCTACACTTTATCACCCTCAAACAAATGGCCAAGCAGAAAATTCCAATCGACAGATTAAAAAGATACTTGAGAGAGTGGTCAAACCATCAAGAAAGGATTGGAGTACTAGATTTGATAAAGTTGTCTGGGCCTATAGGACTACCTTTAGAACTCCTTTGGGCATGTCTCCTTATAGGATGGTGTTTGGGAAGTCATGTCACTTACCTGTAGACATTGAACATCATTCTTATTAGGATATTAAGGCATGTAATATGGATGAAAAGGCTGCTGGACAAGACAGATTATTGCAATTACAAGAGTTAGAAGAAATAAGATTGGAAGCATATGAGAATTCAAGAATCTATAAGGAGAGGACTAAAGCTATTCATGACAAGCAGATGTGAAAGAAAAACTTTCAAGTTGGTGATAAAATACTTCAATTCAAAGCACAATACACTTTTGGTACAGGAAAATTAAAAACTAAATGGGATGGTCGTTATACAATAGTCAAGGCACATAATTTTGGAATGATTGAGCTGCTAGATGAGGAAAATGACAACACCTTCAAGGTGAATGGCCATTTGCTGAAGTTGTATAAAAAGAACTTCCAACCACCCTAAATTTCAAGTTGTCTCCTTCCTTATTTTTCCACTTATAATAGTCTGCTTTAATAAGTTTTTCTTATAATATTTGAGCTAATATGTTTTACATAAGTGTAAGGGAGGAGACTATGTCAATAGGGGTAGATAAGCATTTTATTTTCATGGACTAGGATAAGCTTTTGGTTAAGTTATGTGTTGTTTTCTATGTGTATTATGCATATTATATATTAATTTTTCACATTGAGGACAAAGTAAAAAATAAGTGTGGGGGAGGTTAAACTTTAGTGTGTGAATGTTAATCGCATAATTGATGTGTCTCTGTCTTTTGGTCGCGACCTACTATGTTTCTTGTCACGAGTAATGTGGCGAGTTTGTCAAGTCTCCTCTCTGTGATAGTTAGTCACGACTAGATTGGCATTGGTTATAACCATAAAGTATTTTTCATATAGTTGTTCCCTCCATGACTTTTAGTCATGACCGGATTACCATTTGGTCGTGACCAAGTGTCTCTGTGACTTTTAGTAGTGATCGGATTGTGACCAAAAGTCCTGCTCTCAAAAATTTGCTTTCTGTAACCAACAATTATGACTTGGTGACCTTTTTGTCACTACTAAAGCGACTTTTTGCTAAAAATTTGTATGTCATGGAATTCAATTGAACCTTGAACACATATTTATAAATTTTGACAAAAATTTGTTTAATGTGAGTTGCTTGTTTCATTGATTGGCTGCTGGAAGTTATGCATCATGAATGATAAGTCTCATGTATTTAGTTCAATATCATGCAATTGAGTTATGTTGAGTGAATTAGGTTGAGTAAACCAAATAGAAAGATTTTGAACCTCCAACATATACTCCTTAATATTGAGAGATACCATTAAGTTTGGTAACTTCACAGAACTTGTCTCATTCCTTGATTCAAAACCACATCAGCTTTTTGGAATTGTGAATATGATAAGGGCATTTCCTTCAAAACCCTTTTTGACCAAACAGTAGCCCATATAAATATTAAAACCTTTGCTTAATCCTTTGATACCTTCAGTTTATTTTAAAATTCCATCTTTGATTAATGAATGTTGTACAAGATATTTGTTGTTGTATTAGTTCCTTAGCTGTGAGATAATTGTTTGTAACAATTTATTGAATATTTGAACCTCAATGTTATTGATATATGGCTCAAAAGTTGGAAAAAGAAAAGAAAAAAAAAGCAAAAAAGAGGTGAAAAAAGGAAAAGGAATAGAGGCCGAATGACAAGATAGAAGAGCTAGTTCAACTTGATTATGAAGAGGTTAGATAATGAGTTGTTATTGACTTGTTATTTTCATGCAGCCATATAACTGGTATTGTGATCAAAATAGAAATAGCTTGAAGGAAGAACAAATGCAACATTTCATTAATTATTGACACTCATTTCATTTCATCATTTAGCCTTTCTAACAATACAACCTTAATAAAGACCCTTTGATTCACAATCCTTGTGGCAATTAGTGGTAGAGATTTAGGATATCTACAAGCTTATGGGAAGCCTAAGTTGGATACTTGAATGAAACTACTCTTAATAAGAGAGTGAGTGAAACACTAAACCTTATAAGGAAATCTCAACTTGGTTGCTTATTATGATCTAATTGCATGAGTTAGATCATTTGATTGATATGAGATTAGTATGAATTGTTTCCAATTAAAAGGAAAAGATTGATGATTGCAAGCGCTTATGCTGAATTTATTTTGTAATTCTTGATAAACAAATGTATTTGAATTTCAATTTTGATTTATAATTTTGCCCTGAGTGCAAAAACTTAGTATGGGGGAATTGATAAACTCTTATTCTTGTACAAGTTTTAGTGTATTAAAAGAGAGTTTTATCATCAAATTTGTAAATGAATCTATTATTTTGGGCAATTAATAAATAGTATTAAATTGGAACAATTAGGAATTAATTGACATAGTTCTTGGATATTATTGGTGGGAATAAGTAATATGTTTCTTTTAACTTTTTTTTTTACAGGGAAATGCTTATTAACCACCATATGGAGTAAATGGTTAAAACAGAATGGAAGTAGTTAGAATGTAACAGAGGGTTAATTTTGACAGTTGCACATACTTCACAAAGAGGAAAACTCAGGGACACCAGGAGATTCATGCACATGCCAGGAAGGGATATTCACTCATGCACTGGACTTCTGCAGGAGCCTATAAGAGGAGTTCCATCTTTGATGTAACGAACACCTTTGCTTCCATAACATAAACCCGATCCCCAACTGCTTCCATTCCTTCTCCCCCCAACTGTCCACTATTCACAACACGAGACCAGATACCTCTCATTTGACATTATTTCCAGTCTTCTCTCAGTGACGATGGATACTGCATATTCTTCTTTTGTTGTTGCGGAGGTAAACACGAAAAGCTAAATAACTGAGTTCCTATGGAGATGAGCTAGAACCAGAGCTTCTATTACAACCAGGGAGTGTCATTTCTCTTGAATTCTAGTTTGTATTCTTAACATAAATTCTGCTAGTTGCATCAAGTGTTCATGGATTCAGGATCTGAATGTTTAGTTTGTAATTAAGATTGAGAGATTACCTTTATAAAACTTGCTGACAGTGGATTATATGTAACTCTGAGTCATAATTGCTTCCTCTTGATTTGAAATTGGATTAGCTGGTAGATTTGACCAAGTTGGTTATATTTTACAATTGATTCAATTAATTTTAAAATAGTCATAGTTATGATTATTGGAAGAGGGATTAATTCATTGTTTGATTTTCCTACCGCATTCATTCATATGAGAGTATGATTTGCATAGTTATGAGATCATATTCTATGGCATCAACAAGTTGTTGATCATTTCATTGAATTCGACTTAAACTCCTCATTTGAAGATTGGCCAGGACAGTTGAAGGCTATCTCCATAGGAACGTTCTACATATTATTAGTAATCTTGATATCTGTGTCTCCTTGTTCTGTCATAAGATCCAAATAGCCATAAACATTAGTGTTAGCATTTTAAATTCATATAAGAATCAGAGCGTTCCTCCTCAGAATTGTCAGTTATTTGTTAATTTGTGGTTCATTTGATTAATTAGGAACTTTAACTCCAATTAGGCTCCTTGTGAATAATGACCTAGGCTAGATTCTACTTTTATTATATTTTAGCTTAGAAATTGTTTGATAGGTGAACAACACGCTTATCACAATGTCCAAATTCAAAGGATTATTTGACTACCCATTTTAACACTAGTTATGGGATTAGGGCTCTTTCAGCCAGAGAGGGAATTGGACATAACCTGTGACCAGATGAGCTGTCGGTAATAATTCACCTTTCCTCGTCCGTTTTTCCTTTCTTTTGCCCCCCAAAACTGATAAGGGGCAGTGTATTTGTGGGTGAGAGCAGTTCTAATATAATGTAACAGGCAAAGTGCATTCAGAAGCTACAGAAAGAGCATCTACTACATCTTTTGCAACTTGCGCGAAGTTTTCAAGATGTTGGCCACCATGTTTTGTATAAGTAAATATAACTCCATTTTTTTATATAGTTCATACAATATCCTCCATCCTCTAGCACATAGTTATAAACTAATTCTTCCAACATAAAAATTACCAAATTGGATTTAACATTTCTATACACATAACTTAATTTAAACTTAGGGTATTATATTTAAAAAACTCGACTATCTACTAAATGTGCCAGACTTTATTAGTACAATTCTATTTTCCTAAAACAAGACGGGCAAGACAGTGGTATAGGCCTGTTGAAGGAGCTGCTTGGGACTTTGATAATTGAAATTCTCGCTCTAGAGATGGTTCAGAAAACAGTTTTTTTTATAAATAATTTTTTAAAAAGGGATTAGACTTTAATTATCCATAAGATAGGCCTTTCGCACCAACCAATCAACACAAACATTAGTCATTCTAAAGATATACTTCCAAGTAAAACTTTAGTCAGGCATGACTAAATCTCCTTCCTCATCAAGGACATTGACTAATCCCAAAGCCTTGATTTCATCCTCACGAAACCATTTATGAACCCACCATCCATCCTCATGTCCAAACATGCCTCCACGAGTAGCTTCACCTCTTTAGTTCACCAAGCCATCCACATCAAAATGTCACCATACCGCTTCAGGTGGTTTCCAGCTAGAGTTCTGATCCTAATGCGTAGTTTCCTGTGTCTCTTTACTTTCATCCTAAGTTTGCTGTCACTTTATGGGAGCTGATGAAGGTGATATCCCCTTCAAGGCTACTCCGTTCAAATTAGAATCTTGAATATCTTCCCTTCCATGCTAAGCAGCATGTATGGGCAGAACAAGAGAAATTGTCCCAATTGTACATTGATGTCGCAAGGATTTCACTTGGATTAACAAACATGTAACAGATACATTCACTGAACAAAACAGAATAACTTTTGACAAAATGCGATTACTGATCAATGTACAAGCAGAAACTACAAGTTGTTTCTCCAGCCCTATCATTCTTCCTACTAGTCCTCTTTTCATGTAACAGTTGTGAACCGCCTTGGTGGAATGTGTGTGATCTATCACTTATTTCCATGATCTTCTGTACAGGCCACCATCTTGTATCATATATATTCATGACAAGCTAGCTCAGCAAGCACGTGCCTCAGACACAGGCAGCCGCCGGGTCACTGGTATGCTACAACCAGAAACTCTTAACGATGTAAACAGGCACGATAGCTTTGATATCATGAGATTAGACTTTTTCTTTGGCCCTTTGGGAACAATGGCCAGCTCCATGCCAGCATCGAATGTGTTATGGTAACCCTCTAGATCAGCTTTGGTTATAAGAACTGCATCACCTGGAGGAGAGTGCGGCCGAAGACAAGGTCTGTGCTTGCTATAATTCTGAACAGCCTGCTCCATATAATTGTATCCATGCAATAATTATGTTTTTAAAAAAAAAAGATAAAAAAATACTCTAGATGAAAAAAATTGTAAAAGTAAATGAGCTTGTACCTTCCACTGTGAGGGTGCTAATAGAACTCTAGGTCGTCTAGACCGTACATATTCCAGGGCAGCAAGAGGTGTCATATGCTTGTATTCAACCTACAAGACACAAGTGGACCATGAGGAAAATTATTTACCTTTATATTTCAACCAGAGCCAATAGTGTAACTTCAAGATAAAATTACCAAATAGCAAAGGACAATTGTTGTACTCCTGCCCCGCCCAGCTTTACAGTGAACATAAGTAGTCTTGCCACATGTTGCGTTCTCTAAGACCAAATAGAAAAGAAATTTATACGGCAATGAAATATGTCCAATCAAATAATGAAATCAATAATAATTGAAATTTGAATAGACCCTAAAGGGAGGCAAAAAAAAGTACTCACGATGAATGAATTTCACTGCTCGACCTATATCGACAAATGAAGGGGAAAAGAGATAATCCCTTGTAGGGATAACCAGATGATCAATCCCATGTGCCTGCATTAGCAATTATATTTATAAGATACAAACTCAAGAGATTATGACAACTGTTCTTGTTTGTGTAAGATAAAGCTTATTGCATCTATTTCACACATAATCTACTCCTTGGACACAAAATTTTACAACTATCTAATAATCTTTAAGTAGGCTTTCTACATAACATAAGTATAACATTATATGAAAAAAAGAAAGTTACAAGAAAAAATGGACAAACGCTTACAAGATATAATGATGAAGGCACCAAGGTTTCATAAGGTTCGTTTAGAGTAATTACACCACCCACACCAAGCTTCTTCAAGCGTGGAACGTCTTTGGGGAACGGAACAGCTCCCAATAATAGAAACTGGAAAGAACAACAGAGGAAATTAATAACACTGCTTGAATCATTTTGCGGCCAAAAAAACACAGAGAACGACCAATAAAGATCGGAAGGGGGAATAAACAGCAGCCGAAGTGCTTGAGGTAGAGCCAAATACAGTATTTTTGAAGTTTTATCTCGAAATTGGAATAGAAAACTTTAAAAAAGATAAATTCTTTTCCAGATGTGGCTCAAAAACAGCAATGCATTTAAAATTTGCAGCACCTTGTTTCCTGGCCCTCAATTCAGTCAGAAAACAAAATTGTAGAACTATCACTTAATTTTCTTTTTCAATGACCAATCACAAAATAAACCCAAATTAAACCACCATTTCATGGTTGTATGGAATAAGAAAAACTGAACTGCATCGAATAATTAACCCCTCTAAGCACAAACCAAAATTCTATTTTTTTTTAACTAATAATTCCTGGAACAGAACCACAGAAAGGGTTTTCAAAAATCGATTGGTTTAAAAGGAGAATATGTATCAACGATCAAAGAAGCCAGTAATAGCATCAGTGAGAGAAAAACCTCATCGACTTCATCCCACCACCGAAACTCTGCTTCAATCTTGTTTCGAAGCACATTATACAGTAGTGTTGGGTAAAACAAGATCCGGGCACCTGCTCCAACCAACGCCCTCTTTGCATCAACTCTCACAATTTGCCTCTCGTAATTCCCTTGGTTCCGACTGCTATCCGAATCCACATCGTCCAATTGCTCGATCTTCATCCCACGCAGATAAATCAAAACCCTAAAACCAACCACAACCACGTTCCAAAGGCCAAATTCACAAACTGAAACCATAACAGCCAGTGGAAAACAAAATTAAACAAGCTAAAACCAAAATTTAAGGGAAGGACAATCGCTTACAAATGACTCAAAAATCAGGGAAGATGAGTGATCGGCGACAATCGGTCGATCGAAGAAAAAATATTAATCAACAAACAGAGATAATTGAAGAACCAAATCGGGGAGGGAATCAAAGCGTTTCCGAAGGAAGAGTTAGCGAGAGTGAAGAGTGGTACTATGAAGAATCGGGATTATTTAAGTTTGGAACGGCAGAATAAAGTAACGAACTGAAATGAAGAGTCAAACATAAGAATAGAGAAATTTGAATCAAAATACCCTGAGAATTAAGATTATTTATGATAAATGCCATACATTGACGAAGAAGACGAGGAAGCGTACTGTGGTCATTTCAATTGATAAACGCAGGAAGACGATAGATGGAGGAAAATGGGTCCTTTCCGTTTAGAAATTTGTCGTGGTAAAACCGCAAGGTTACGTTCACACTGATGGCTTTTTTCGTTGAGGTCAGCGGTGAAATTCATGCTACACATAATTAGTCGTTAGAATGATCTTTTAAATATAATATTATAAATTTAAATATATATATATATATATATTTTATTAAAAAAAATTATGTCAACAATCTCACACTTTAAGAGTATTAAATTTTAGTTATATAAACTCTACCAAAAACAAAAACCTCAGTTAAGCACACTATTAACCTAATAAATTAGTTTTTTTAATTAATTTGATTAAAAATTTTAGATAAATAAACTGAATTATATTTTATATTTTTACTTCAAAATAATGCCATCTTAAATTTAAAACATATAGCAGTTTGTAAATTTTGTGATTTAATAACTATGTTGTGTTAGATTATTTTTATATTTAGATAGTTCTATAACCTAAATTTTAAAAGGGATTTTAATCTAAATTTTAGTTTAGAAAATTTTTAAAATAATTAATCATATTTATCTAAAAAGACTTCTAAGACCAAACTATTATTTAAAACTAAAATTATAGTTTTAGATAATCTACAAAGAATAGTTTCTAGAACAGTAAAAGAGTTTATGGATTACATATTTATTATTTTATCTCTATTTTTTCTTTTTCTCTTCTCTCTCTTCCCTTCTCTCATATGCTCTTCTTCTGTCCCTGATAGTGTGCTATAGCCGTGTCTATTTCCACCGTGTCTACTAGGGTCGCTTTGCTGCTAAAGTCAACAGCCTTTCTATGGGTTGTCTGTAAGTTGTAGGTGACTCTACCAAGTCGACATCGATATGCCTTGGGTCATTGTTATTGTCGTCGTTGGATTTGCTGTACAAGAGGAGGAAGAAGAGCGATAGTGGCTTAAATTTCTTAGAGTGAATAAATTTTTTTATCTCATATTATTTCTGATAATTTGCCAATTATAAAAAAAATTATGGTCATAACCATCCAAACACTCATTTATTTATAACTATTTTTTTCTATAAACTCTTCTCCATAAATTTTTTGTAAAAGTTATCCAAATTTTTTTTTCATAAGCCCTTTATCAAAAACCTATCAAATGAGCCCTATATATGAATGTTCCATATACTTATAAATTAATGTATTTTATGTAAATATTAATTTTTTATAATTATATATGAACTTTTAATAATTTAATTTAATTATATTATTTTAATTATAACTGGATTGCTTCCTAGTTCAACTACAATCTTGACTAATTGATCCGGTTTTCAATACCTTGTAAAATTACTTCTTTGATTATTTAATTTTTTTTAATAGGACTTCATACTAACTCCGATAATTAATATAATAACTAAATAACTAATTTAAATAAATTAAAAAAATTAGTTATGTTAGTTATTTATAACAAATATGATATAATTTTTCTAAAATATTATATTTTATCATTAATACTTTTAGATGTAAACTCTTTAATATGTGTAATTAATATAGATATTTTAAAAAAATTATAAATTTGAGAAATAAAGCGTATTAAAGTTTTATATTTATGATTAAATATAATCCTAACTAAAGATATGAGAGAGTATTATATATTTTAGATTATATTTTGAAACTAAAAATAACATTTATAGTACATAAACTTCACTTTTTAGTTTAATTTTTTATTACAACTAGTTTTTATATAATAATTTATTATTATATATCGCAGTTGATGTGAAACAGAGAATTATTCTGGCTTGTTAATATATTCTTATGTCATTAGTCTTCTCAACTAAAATTTGTATAGTAAGCTAAATGGAACTTAAGTAATGCAAAGTAAAAGTACATGGCTTTTTTCATGCATAATTACATGGTATATATTCAAATGGCTAGATCTAATTAGAATAACTCTAATTGCATAATTTCTTTATTCATAAAGTTTGAACCTTTTCGATTTTACATAAGAAAATTAAGTCTATTTCGCTTAAAGCAACCAAAAAATCTAGGTTAAGGAATCTTGTGAGATCAAGAGAAATGCACTCAATTGTCTTTAAATAAGTTGAACTTTTAAACCTTATAAATACAAAAAAAATCATGTTAGGAGAAAATGTGAGTAAATATCTATAGATCAAATCTTTTATTATAATAAAAAAGAAAAAAAAAATAGTCTTACCTAGAACTAACCATACCATACTTAGGACTCATTTGGGATAGCCTTGACTTACATTAAAAAGCACTTCAATGTCAAATTGGATGTTTAAATAATGCTTGATGTGGCTTCAAAAAATCCCAAACTGACTTTTTGTCCAAAAGCAATTTTAAGGTTAAAACAATTTTTTCTGACTTATTATTTCTATTTTTTATTTTTCTCTAAATTTGAACATTTTAAAATTTTTAATATATCATCTAAATAAATTTATATCAAATTGACATTTTTATAATATTCTACATAAACATAAATCACATTATACTAATTAGTTTTTATCAAAATTTTAGTTTGAAAACATTAGTTGGATAAAAAGTCAATTTTACTAATATTAATTCAAACAAATCCTTAATTTTTTATGTTTGGATCGCAATTTTGGTACCACGAAAGTCATTTTGACAAAAATCCAAAAATTAGTATGTCAAGAGCCATGGTTTCAGATACCAAAATCTTGTTTTTTTTCCCCATAAAACTCCGGTGATTAGCTTTTGAAAAGAATAATGGTGACAATGTCAAAAAGTAATTATAGTGCCTGTTTGGTTTGGTTTGCTAAAAGTATTTTTGGGCACAAACCATAGTTTTGGCTTAAAAGTTGCCAAACAACCACCCAATGGCCATAAGTGTTTATGGACTAACTATAGTTTTAGGAGATCAAAAACCCTAAATTAAAATGGGAATAAATAAATAATGCCAGTTTAATAATATATATTATTTCTTATAGTTATGAACTAAGAGAAGATAGTGATTGAGTGGTGTTTGAGGCCCTGGAAAGGAGTGAGAGGTCTCAGGTTTGAATCACAACATTCTCCAAGTAGATCTTTTTATTTACTCCAACCATCATATAAAATTACCGAAATACACTTATGCTTCTATCACTTTCCCTTCTCCATTTTTTTCTTTCGGTCAATTCGACGATAGCGAAAAAGAGAGATCATAGGAGAAGCTTCATAACCATGTGACCAAGAATCCATTGTTGCTGTGATTTCTGTCTGCAACCATCGTCTGTGTTGCTCACTAGTACTGTCGTCTTATCCACTATCGTCTTCCTCATCTACGAAACAGAGCGAGAGTGGGAGTTGAGGAGTGCCGCTATAGGTGAGGGAGAAGGAGCATTCATTTTTTGTAGCTGTAGATTCATGTCATCATCGTTCATCCTCTATCATCCACTTCGCTATCGACGTGCATGCCATCGCTTCTATCATCGCTATTGTAGACCTGTCTTCTTCATCCTCAAATTCAAAAACAGGGAGAGAAAGTGAGAGTGACAAGGCGAAGGGAGAAGGAGCAAACTAAAGCTTGAAGTCATCAAAAAGGTGAGTTTCTCTAGCTATTTTCCATCTTCAATTTCTTTGGTTAATGGGATTTTAAAAATAGCTTAGCGTTTATATGCATACATATATATATGTGTGTGTGTGTGTGTGTGTGTGTGTGTGTGTGTATGTATTGATTGATGTTTGGAAATGTTTATGTAAGGAAGCTGATTTAGTACATGAATGTTGATTATTGTTCACTATTTTCGTGGATAGAAATAATTTGATACATAGAATTATAATAGAATGTTTTTAACAATGATTTCAATTGGAAATTTGATTTAAGTATTAATGTTCTATTTTTTGGGAACTAGGGAATTGAGGAGAAAATATTACTCTGAAGCACATAAATAAAAGTAAGTTATATTAGAGTATAGTAGGTGAGTTAATAACATCTCATAATTATTCATTTTTTAATGATATTTTTAATCATTTGATGTACTTTAATAATTTATCAATTAGGTTAAATGTTATTTATCAAGGCAATTTATTTAAATATTATCATTATTTATCTTCACTTTATTGGTATTGTCATGTTTTAACATCTTGAAAAAATACATTGATGTTCATATGAATCAAGAAAAGTTTTCAGATATTTTTTTGTCAACTCTCATGTTAGAATGACCAACGTTATGAAATGTTTTATGTAAGCTGCTATTATTTTTAAAGAATTTAGTTGGAAGACAGAAATTGAAGAAAATCTTTTGAGATTTTGTGAACCTTTCATGCTGAGGCTTTTTGTTATCAAATACTCTTTACAAGTTGTCATGGTAGAGCAAAATCTCCCTTTGCTAATAGTAAAATGAACCCATGATTGTTTGGAAATTGATTTTGAGAAGATTAAATACAAAACACTAGTTATTAATAGTAGTACTATTAGTCCTTGGTGAACAATAGTTAAAAGCAAGCTTGCTTGATATTGTGAGCATAGTACTCATGCTGGATATCTATGGGATTTATTCTCATATCTATTATTCATGGATCTCATCCTTGTTCTTGTTTTCATGGCTTTCAATCATGTAGAAATGGTTAGTTACCCTCGTGGACTGTGTGTCTACGCCTATTTTCGTGATTTTGAGCCACCCAAAATGGTTAGTTACCTTTGTAGACTGTGTGACCATGTCAAATAATTTGTTCTGTTGAAGTCCTACAAAAATGAGTGTTGATAATTATCGTTTTAAATTGACTTCTTTAAATCAAATGTTTCACTAGATATTGAATTGATTTGATTAATAATTTTTATACAGTTCATTCTTACTATAATTCTATACTTTGAAATTTATTTTTATTGACAAGCCTTATTATTCAAATTAAATATTTTTAAAATTATTTCTTTCCTCACTTTATGTGTTTATTAATAGGATGTTATTCATTAGTAGATTATTTTGGCTTCAAATAGTGTTATTGACTATATTCCTCCAACTGAATAGCGGAGAACCTCTTTGTTGATCCGAAGTTGATCTATTTTATGTAGCCTCTCAAAACATAAATATAAACTTATGAAATCTATATATATCTTTTTAGAATTTAGATGATCCACTTAGTCTATAGATAGGATCACAACCCTCTTTTTTGCTATTTTGATGAAGTTTATTTACATAATATTTTGGATAGAATTGTGTATATTATTTAGGTCTCTTGCAGGCTATGGTAAAATTTTTGGGAGGCCTGGTATGTAAAGATAACTCTGCCAAAATTTCAACAAATAACTTGCCTTTTGATTATAATGAAAAAAAATATTTTAATTATTATATTAGATGTTCTATTTAATACTTAAGGTTTAAAGAATATAAAATTTTCATATTCTATGCCGGTCACCTCATGAATTTCAGTAAGTGACAAAAATTATGGTTTCAGATAAGTTTGTGGAACAAGCTTTTGGGTGGGGCAAAGTGTTTTGAGGTTGTGTATTGACCATTTTGCCCCTGTCTTTTTTTCTATCATTTTACCCAATCCTCTTTCTGGTAATTCACCTATCAAAATAGTCATTCAAGTAATAGCTGTTCGAACACTTATTTCTTTATAATAACTTTTCTTCTAGAATATATTCTCCAAAATTACTTTTAAATTATTTTTCTCCATAAGGGCTTCTCTAGAAGCTAAACCAAATGGGCTCTATTGCCCAAAGATACCCTACATTCAACCACAAGCCCTTTTATTTCCTTGTAATTATAACATTAAATTATGTTTTGTTTAGTAATTTAAACATGAATAAACTTATTTTTTTTTCACATAAACTATTTTACTCTAAATTTATTCTTAGAAATCACTTTTTTCAAAATTTATTCTCTAAAAGATATTCCAAATACACAATAACCTTTGTTTAGAAGAACTTAAAATAAGTATTTTTACACTATCAAATAAAACTCTTCTCACATATTTATCATATACAGCACATAATCACTTCTTCACAATTAATCCAAACACATACTAACTTCCACAAAATGATGTGTGGGTAGAAACACTTTTTCCTTTAAAACACATCATAAAAAATAAAAATATCGAAAATGTCAGTTTGAAAAACATAAATGAAAGTTGTTTTTGAGTGTATTTGGTTTAGCTTTTGAGAAAATTGATTTTAAAGTTATTCTGGATAATATATTTTATAAAATAGATGTTGTATGAAAAGTAATTTTGAAGAAATAAGTATTTGTATAGTTGTTATCATAATGACTTTTTTTGCTATTTTGATGAAGTTTATGTACATATTATTTTGGATAGAATTTCGTATATTGTTTGGGTTGCTTGCATGCTATTATAGAATTTTCAAGAGGCATGGTATATAAAGATAACTCTACCAAAATTTCTAGAAATAACTCGCTTTTTGATTAGAATGAAAAATATATTTCAATTATCATATTAGGCATTCTATTTAATGTTTAAGGCTTAAGGAGTACGAAATCTTTATATTTTGTGCCATGAAGTTTTCTATAGCTATGTGGAGTAGGGATGCTTATGTGGGGTCTCAATTATCATTAGAATCCAAGCATAATTATAATTGAGGTATCATTAAAGGCCTTTTTAGGAAGTTTAAAGTGTTTTCTTTTCTCATTATATTATCAATATATCATTCTCATTTTAAATTGAATATTTCCTATGTTCTATGTGTATAGTGAAATGTCTCCTAAACGTCCACTATCTAATAGAAGTTTTAGAAGCAATAGGGCTTCAAATAAATGCTCTATTTAGCAAAGCAAATTGTCCCTAGATGCAAATAACAGGGTCATAGGAGAACTAGAGTTAAGGGAGGTCGACCCCTTAGACCTCTCTAAGAAATCCTATGAGGCTGAACTATTAAATCCATAAGATGCAATCCATAGTGTTACTAAAGAGGATAGTAATATTTCAGTTAAGTTGTCAAAATTCATTAAGCTGGATACTCTTAAATCCACGGGTTTTGATACCTAAGATGAAATTATGGAATTTCTCGAGGGCATTGAAAAGAGGTGTAGAGCTCTGAGGTGCCTTGATGTTTAGTATGTGGAATTTGTTCTATATCGATTAGAAAAAGCAGCTAATGCTAGGAGCAAAATAGTGCATGGTTTATAAGGAGATAAAGTGTCATTATTGTCATGAGCAGAATTCAAAGAGATCTTTCTTAAATGTTACCTTCCCTAAAGTAAAAAGGATTACAGGATTTCTATTGTTGAAAAGCACTACGGGGATAACGGTGGCAAAATATGATACAAAATTTATAGAACTTTCTTCTTATGCTTTTAAACTGATACCCTCAAAGAAGGATATAATTGGTAAATTCATTCAAGGATTGCCGATATATACATGATGTTGTGGCCCCTATGTTAAACTATTTTGTTTCCTATATTGATGTAGTAGATTGTGCACTGAGAATTGAGCTAAGACATAATGAAGAAGAATGAGTTTCCAACAAGTAGAAGAAATAGGATGGAAAATTCCAAGAGTCTTCATCTAAAAGTAACTATTTTTAGGGTCAAGATAAATCACTTGCCATGCATGTAAAATCCTCCTAAAATATAAGCACATTTAATTATTTAGGCCCATTTTGTACACAATATAAATCAAAATTAATATTATAAATGAATTTGGTTTATTTCAAAAGAGTTAACAATGGTAAAAATGAGTTTTATTAAAATCCAAACAAAACTCTACCATTATTATAAAATGATTTTTCTTAAAGTTTAAATAATTATGATAGAAAAATAATAAAATGAGTCAAATTATTTTGGACATATATAAATTGCTGAAACTTTTATAAATTGTATACTATAACTAGATATATACTATAGTATACTTTATTTTATAATATAAATATTACACTTTTATATAAACATGTTATTAATTAATAAAAAAGTAATTATAGAATATTTTATGAAATATTCTTAAAGATATTAAAAATTAGATTAAAGTGTATATATAAAAACAATGTAAGAGTCTATGTAATTTTAATAAAATTAAAACAATTATTAATAATTTAGAAGAGTCTATCATGGATATTTATAATATTATCTCCAAGATGAACTCCCAGAATTAAATCTAAATAATTTATTATATAATATTATAGTTTGCATAATGAACCATACTAGGACAATATACAAGTATTTTATAGATAAATTTAAAGGATAATGCTATACAATTGATATAGTTTTAAGAAAGCTTCTAATGTTTTCCCTAGGGTCCTAAGATGAGACTATCACCTAAAAATATTAATAAAAATAGGGTGAGACAAACGTATCAGTAACCAACAATTCTACTTATCATGCATACTAACATTTACTCATAAGTTATCAAGTGGGGCATCACAAAATACAATATATAAAAAATAGCATATTATCATAATAAAGTTAAATGGATAACTCACCTAAATTCCTCCCATCATCCAATTGAACTGCCATGTTCCCTCCTACCGAACCCACATGATAGTTATAACTGACAACTCAAAAAGTTAACTGGTCAAATGGTATGGATAGGCCAAAATCCACAGAGTAAATGATCAGACCATGTTTCATTCCTCCTCGACAAAACAAATGGGGATCTACAGCCCCTCGATAAATAGGTGTGGCACATCTTTCGATAAACTGGTAGGACAAAAACCAACAATAGCTCTAATGAAGGCTATACCACATGGTAGAAATATAATTCTATCATCACCTATCCCCAATGCATAATTCTCAAAATAATTATATTAATCAAAATCTAAATAGCTTCATAAATATCACAAAAGAGTTTTTTTCCTCAAGATAATAACTTTCTTCAAATCTAAAATATCAAAATATAACAAGTTTATAATCCTAACTCAAACTTTCAAAATTAAACTTTAAGTCTCACAATACTATTTTAATAAAAATAATCAATCAATATAATCATATCAATATTAATAACTATATATATATATACCAAATCACTCACAAACATCATATTAGCACACACAATGAGTAGAAAATAGTTACTTCTCGCCTAAATATATGAATAATTACCATAAAAGATCTTAAAGGTAAATCCTAGCTTTAGGTGAGTTGAATTAAGGGCATGTTTGGGAGGAAAATATAGGTGAGATTCGTTAGGAATAGGAAATGGACTGAGAGATAGGACTAAAATGAGAGGAGCTAACATCTAAGGAATAACTTAAGGCCTTAGCTCCATTTATAAAGTCAAAATAATAATTTAAAATTTAAATACATAAGTAAAGATAATGGTAAGATAATCCAAATATCCTATTTTATTAAAAATAATAAAAATATTAAACTATAATAATTAAATTAGATAATATTTTTAAGTTATTGATATATAACATTTTTAATTGTATTTGAATATAAGGATAAAAATTGGAATGTTAACTATCCCCTCATTTTAGAAATTTTATCCCTAAAATTCAGCATACTATAAACTTTCTTATTTTATTTTTCTAATAGATTTTCTAATTTTATACTATTTCTCCCCTCCTAAGGATGCAACCCACCATAATAGATCAATAATATAATAAAGAAAAATTATAAACTATTAGAGAAGGATATGTGTAAATAATATATATTGTCATTACTATGCAATGCAACATAAATAAAGAAATAAGAGAGCAAAGGAGACCTAGAAACCATGCTCTGATACTAACTTATAAAATCTTCTAAAACTATAAGTACTATTAATTACTTAAATATATTTTGTACAAAAAATAAATAAAAAATAATATTATAAATAAATTTTATTTATTTTAAAAGGGTTAACTATTGTAAAAAAAAGTTTTACCAAAATCCAAAAGTAACTCTACCATGATTGTAAAATGATTTTTTTTGAAAATTTAAATAATTATTATAGAAAAATAATAAACGAGTCAAATTATTTTGGACATATAAATTGCTAATTCTTTTATAAATTATATATTATAACTAGATAAATACTAGAGTATGCTTTATTTTATAATATAAATATTACTCTTTTTTTATAAACATATATATTAATTAATAAAACAATAATTATAGAATCTATGAAATATTCTTAAAGATATTAAAAATTATATTAAAGTGTATATATAAAAACAATGTAAGAGTCTATGCAATTTTAATAAAATTAAAATAATTATTAATAATTTAGAAGAGTCTATCATGGATATTTATAATATTATCTTCAAGATCAACTACCAGAATTAAATCCAAATAATGTATTATATAATATTAGAGTATGCATAATGAAGTCTACTATAGCAATATACAAGTATTCTATACGTACATTTAAAGGAGAACGATATACAATTAATATAACTTTAATCTAGCCTTTGAAGTTTCCCCTAGGGTCCTAAGATGAAACTATCATATGAAAAATGTTACTAAAAATATGGTGAGACAAACGTTTCAGTAACTAGTAATTTTACTCATTATGCATATTAACATGTGCTCCTAAAGTATCAAGTGGGATTTCACAAAATACAATATATAAAAAATAACATATTATCATAATAAAATCAAATGGGTAAACCACCCAAGTTTCTTCCATCAATCCAACCAAACTGCCTTATTCCCTTCAACTGAACCCATGGGCTAGTGATAACTAACAACTCAAAAAGTTAATCGGTTAAGTAGTATGGATAGACCAAAATTTATAGAGAAAATAACCGAATTATGAGTTCATTCCCCTTCATAAATATGTGGGAGTATCACAGCTCCCTTGATAAATAGGTGTAGCATATTCCTCAATAAACTGGTGGGATAAAAGCCAACCATCGAGTTTTAATGGAGACTATATGACGTGATAGAAATACAACTATATCATTACCCATCCCCAATGCATAATTCTCAAAATAATCATATTAATCAAAATCTCAATAGCTTAATAAATATCACAAAAAGGGTTTTCTTAAGATAATAACATTTTTCAAATTCCAATATCAAGATATAATAAGTTTATAATCTCAAGTCAAACTTTCTAAATAAACTTTAAGCCCCACAAGACTATTTTTAATAAAAATAATCAAACAAATTTTTTCAATACAATCATATCAATATCAATAGTATTATATATGTCAAATCACTCACAAATATCATATTAGTACACACAATTAGTAGAAAATAGTGACCTCTCGCCTAAATATATTAATAATTATCACAATAGATTTGAAAGATAAATTAGCTTTGGGTGAGTTGAACTAAGAGCATGTTTGGGAGGAAAACAGAGGTAAGATTCTTTAGGAACATGAAAAGGATTGATAGATATGACTAAAAAGAGAGGAGTCAACTCAATAATTAAGTATGAGGGATAACTCAGGGGCCTTAGCTCTATTTATAAAACCTAAATAATAATTCAAAATTTAAATCCATATATAAATATGAACTCAAATCCTAATAATTTCCTACCTAATAATAACAATCAAATCATAAAATCCTAAATAAAGATAATGGTAAGATAATCTAAATATCATATTTTATTAAAAATAATAAAAATACTAAACCATAATAATCTAATTAGATAATATTTTTAAGTTATTGATAAATAATATTTTTAGTTGTATTTGAATATAAGAATAAAAATTAGGATATTACAATGCAAATGGTGTCAAGATCTTATGGGCCTTCAATGAGTGCGACAATTTTGAGGCCTAAATTTGGGATCTCAAACCCCAAAACTGCTATGAGCTAGTCAAATTATTCTAGACCATCTTGTGTAATTGTGAAAATTATCATTTTGGAGCTTGTCGTAAGGCCTCTAGTGTTTGTTATGTGTGTGGACAATCTAGTTATATAAAAAGAAATTGTCCGTTTGCTCAGTCAACTTCAAGTTATGGATCAATTCACCCTCTTCCATGCGCTGCTACACTTGTAGCCCCATCTATGGGAACAATGTCTACCTCAACAGGTAAAGGCATGTTAGGAAGACCAATAGGGAAACGAGCATAACCCCTTCACGAGTTAGTTTAGGCTGTGTATTATTGCAGAATGGGTGAGTAATCGCTTATAACTCTAGAAAACTCAAGAAACATGAACAAAATTACCCAACACATGATTTAGAAATGGCATCAGTTGTGTTTGCTTTAAAGATATAGAAACATTATCTGTACAGTGAGACTTAGGAGATTTCACTAATCATAAAAGTCTTAAGTATATTTTTGAACAAAAAGACCTAAATCTCAGACAAAGAAGGTAGATGGAATTGCTAAAGGATTATAATTGTACAATTTTGTATCATCATGACAAAGCGAATGTTGTGGCTAATATGTAAACAGAAAATCTATGGGTAGTTTAGTGTACATAAATGTTGAAAGAAGACCTCTAGTATAGAAAATTCATAAATTTGAGCAAGAAGGAGTTAAATTTGAAATTGTTGATAAAAGAAATTTTTTATCTCACATACAAGATCACTCTTCTTTAATTGAACAAATTAAGAATGGTAGTATTCTAACCCAAAATTGTGCAAGTTAAGGGATTTGGTTAGAGAATGAAGTAATACAGAATTTGCGATCGACTATGAAGGTGTTATGAGGTGTAATGGTAGGATTTGTGTGCCTCAATTGCATGATTTAAGAAAGCAGATTTTAGAGGAAGCTCATCATTTTGTTTATATTATTCACCCCAAAGTAACCAAGATATACCAAGATTTGAAGCAATTGTATTGGTGGCACGATATGAAATAAGATGTGGCAAACTTTGTTACACATTATTAGGTGTGTCAACAAGTTAAAGCGGAGTATCAGAAACCTCTAGGACCATTCCAACAATTGAAAATACCTGAATATAAATGGGAAAAATATAACAATGGATTTTCTTGTTGGTTTGCCTTATATCGCTAAAGGCTTTGACTTTATCTGGGTGATTGTTTATAGGTTAACTAAGTTGGCTCATTTTCTTCCAGTAAAAATGACTTATAGTGTGGCTAAATATGTTGAGATTTATATTGCTGAAATTTTACGGCTGCATGAAGTTCCAATGTCTATCATTTATGATAGAGGACCCCAATTTACTTCTTAATTTTGGAAAATATTTTAAAAGGCATTGGATACTTAATTGAATCTTAGTACTGGCTTTCACCAAAAAACTAATGGGTAATATGAGAGAATAATCAAAATATTTGAAGATATGTTGAGATATTATATCTTAGTTTCTGGTCAAAGCTGGGATAATTATTTACCATTAGTAGAATTTGTTTATAATAACAAGTATCAAGCAAGTATTCAAATGGCACCATTTAAAGCATTGTATGAAAGATAATGTAGATCTCCAATTGGATGGTTTGAAGTCGACGATAAAGAGATTTTAGGACCAGATTTAGTTCAATATGCTAAAGAGAAGGTAAAGGTGATTAAGTAAAGATTGTTGATAGCTTAGAGCTGGGAAAATCTTATGTGGATCATTATTGTAGATAATTAGAGTTCATGGTTGGGGATAAGGTATTTTTGAAGGTATCACTAATGAAAGGTGTCATGAGATTTGGAAAGATGGGTAAGCTAAGTCTGAGGTATGTCAGTCCACTTGAGATTTTAGACAGAGTGGTACTGTAGTTTAGCGATTAGCCTTACCACCACCATGGTTATATGGTATCCATTTAATGTTTCATGTGTCGATGCTGCAGAAGTATCTATACGAACCTTTTTATGTTATTGAATATCAAGAAGTTTATGTAAATGAATATTTATCTTATAATGAGGACCTAGTAGCTATTATTGATAGACAAGTAAAGAAGTTGTGATCAAAAGAGATTCCTTCGATTAAGGTGTTATGGCGTAACAATTCAAAGGAAGAAACTACTTGAAAAATTGAGAATGAGATGTAGATTAAGTACCCATACTTGTTTGAGAATTAAGGTGAGTATATTTCTAAATTCGGAGGGCCAAATTTTTTAAGAGAGGGAGAATGTAATGGCATTAAACTAAAATGGGAATAAATAATACCACTTTAAAAGTATATATATTATTTCTTGTAGTTATGAATTAAGTGAGGCTGGTGGTTAAGTGGTGTTTAAGGCAATAGAATGGAGTGAGAGGTCTCGAATTCAAATCTTAGCACTCTCCAAGTGGATTTTTTTATTTACTCTAGACATTGTGTAAAATTACCGAAATACCCTTCTGCTTATATCATTTCCCCCTCTCTATTGTTTTTCTTCCTAACAGTACAAAGACAAAGAGAGAGGAAGAGATCAGAGGAAAAGCTTTGTGGCCCTCTAACCAAACAGAGCGAGGGTAGGAGCGGAGAAGTATGATAAAGTGATTTTTGAGGTATAGAAAGTGATTTTTGAGTATGATAAAGGCATAATTTTTTTTACTAAATTTATGGTATAAGAAATTATTTTGTATAATGAAGGTTGGAATATTTTTGTTAACCTTTGGGAAAAGGTATTTGATTGATAGTTCAAGGACTGATTTTGGTCGTTTTATGTTAGCTTATTTAATGCATATTAAGTGTACTATTTTCGTGGATGGAAATATTTGGATACATAGAATTATAATATAATATTTTTAACAATGATTTCAATTGGAAATTTGATTTAAGTATTAATGTTCTATTTTCTGGGAACTAGGGAATTGAGGAGAAAATATTATTCAGAAACACATAAACAGGAGTAAGTTATATTAGAGTATAACAGGTGAGTTAATAACGTTCCATAATTATTCATTTTTAACGATATTTTTTGTCACTTGTCATACTTTAATAATTTATAAATTATGTTAAATGTTATTTATCAAGACAATTTATTTAAATATTATCATTATTTATCTTCACTTTATTGGCATTGTCATGTTTTAATATCTTGGAAAAATACACTGATGTTCATATGAATCAAGAAAATTTTTGAGAAATCATTTGTCAACTCTCATCCGAATGACCTACATTATGAAATGTTTTATGTGACCTACTATTATTGTTAAAGGATTTAGTTAGAAGACGAAAATTGAAGGAAATCTTTTGAGATTTTGTGAACCTTTCATGCAAGGGATTTTTGTTATCAAGTATTCTTTACAAGTTGTAATGGTTGAACAAAATCTCTCTTTGCTAATAATAAAGTGAATCCATGCATGGTTGGAAATTGATTTTAAGAGGATTTAATACAAAACAGTAGTACTGTTAGTTCTTGATGCACAATGGTTAAAATTGAGCTTGCTTGATATTGTTAGCATAGTACTCATGCCGAATATTTGTGGGGTTTATTCTCACATCTGTTATTCGTGGGTCTCCTACCTACGCTTATCTGGTGGCTTCGTGCCATGCCAAAATAGTTAGTTATCCTCGTGAACTATATGCCCATACTAAATAATTTGTTATGTTCAAGTCCTATGAAAGATGAGTTTTGAGGATTATCATTTTAAATTGACTTCTCTGAACAAGATATTTTACTGGGTATTGAATTGATTTGATTAATAATTTTTATACAGTTTTATTCTTACTATAATTCTATGCTTTGTAATTTAGGTTTATCGACAAGCCTTATTATTCAAATTGAATGTTTTTTAAATTATTTCTTTTTGCACTTTATGCGTTTATTAATAGAATGTTATTCACCAGTAAATTATTTTGGCTTAAGATAATGTTGTTAACCTTATTCCTCTAGTTGAATAGTGGAGAGCCTCTCTTTTGATCTAAAGTTATTTATCTATTTTGTGTAGTTGGTATAAACTTATGAAATATATATATATATCTTTTTAAAATTTAGATAATCCACTTAGTCTATGGATAGGATCCTAACCCTCTTTTTGCTATTTTGATGAAGTTTATGTACATATTATTTTGGACAGAATTCTGTATATTATTTGGATTGTTTGCAGGCTATTGTAGAATTTTTGGGAGGTTTTGTTATATAATGATAACTTTGCTAAGATTCCTATAAATAACTTGCATTTTGATTATAATGAAAAATATATTTCAATTATTAGATTGGATGTTTTATTTAATGCTTAAGACTTAAGGAATATGAAATATTCTTATTCTATACTGGTCACCCATGAATTTCGGGGAGTGACAAAAATCATGATTTTAGATAAGCTTATGGGACAAGCTTCTAGGTGGGGTAGAGTGTTTTAGCCAGTGTAATGACATTTTACTCTATACTATTTTTGGTAATTTACCTATCAAAAAAGTCATTCTGGTAATAATATTGAAACACTTATTTTTTCATAATAATTTTTTTTCTAAAATATATTCTCCATAATTATTTCCATAAGCTCTTATTCATAAGAACCAAACGAGCTCTATTACCAAAGATACCATAAATTCAACCGTAAACCCTTTTATTTCTTTGTAATTATAACGTTAACTTATTTTTTAGTAATTTATACATTAAAAAATGCTTTTTTTTTATTTTTTTTCAAAAAAATATTTTACTTCAAATTTATTCTTAGAAATCACTTTTCTTTAAAGTTTATTCTTTAAAAGATAATCCACACAATAATTTTTGTTTAGAAGCATTTAAAATCAGTATTTTTACACTTGTTCAAATAAAATTCTTCTCATATATTTATCATATACAGCAAAAAATCACTTCTTCACAATTAATCCAATCACACACAGGCAACAACAAAAACCTAGGTTTTAAAAAATTTTAAAACAAACAGCTATATTTGTTCAAACAGGTTTTTAGACTAAATCATGGTTTAAAACCAATGTTTTAGATAAACTGATCAGAGTAGCTTATGAAACAGTAAAAGAGCTTATGGATTAACCAATTACTATATTACCCATACTTTTTCTTATATCCTCTCTCCTCTCTCTTCTACTTTTTCTTATACATTCTCTCCTCTTTCTTTTACTTTTTCTTACACTCTCTCTCCTCTCTCCTCTCTCCTTTCTTTTCTACACTATCCCTCCTACTCATCTCTTATCTCTCATCTCTTATCATTTAATACTTATACCATTTTTCATAATTTACTAATAATAAAAATACTTCTGGAAATAACTCTCCAAATACTCATTTATTCAAAACTACTTTTTTTCATAAGCTCTTATCCAGAAGCCCTTTTCTAAAAGCTACCCAAAAATCATTTCTTTCATAAGCCCTTTTCCAAAATCTTATCCAAATAGGCCCTTAGTAGGACGGAGGAATTTTTTATAAAAATAAAAATAGAATTAGAATTAGGTTAAAAATTTATTTAATAGGTTAAAAATAATTATGAAATTGATATATATATTTTAAATAAAAAAATATATAGAACGAAAATAAAAAGATTTTTTTGTCCTTATTTTTCTTGTTTATCTTCCTCTTTTTCTATTTTATCTCTCTCTCCATTTGTTGAAACTATCCACGAAGTTAATATTATAGGAGGAATAGTCATTAGTACTATGGTAGATGTTAAACTGAGTCAAAAATGTCATAGCTACATTGTTGGTGCCGTTGCACTCGAGACGACTACCACAGTGGCAGGTACAAACTACCACAGTCATTGGTGGCACACAGAAACTTGTTACTAACACAGTCAGGTATGAGGATGAAGATGTGAGTGAAGGGAACGAGAGTGAAGCCGTCACAAGTGATAACAAGTTGACCAGTATTTGCCAGTTACGGGGATGACGTTAGTAAGAGTGACGAGGATGGTTGGTGAGGGGTAACGTGTTAAGGAAGAAGAAGTCATTTTATTTTTATTTGGAAAAGGGTAAAATTGTATAAGAATTTTATAAGTTAAGGTAAAATAGTCTAAAATATTTTACTTCTATAAAACCTATATCAATTCTCAACTCTTTGGATATAACTGAAATTTGACAAAATGTTAGAAATTGAAGTACAACCGGATTCTATAATATATTAAACAAAAGAAATGTTTGATTCCACTTTTACTTTTATTTTCACTTTTTAACTCCTAAATCCATCCAAACATGCCCCTTGAACAAAATGATGTGTGGGTAGACAAACTTTTTTTCTTTAAAACACATCCTAAAGCGTAAAAATAACGAAAAGGACAGTTTGAAAAACAAAGATGAAAGTTGTTTTTGAGTGTATTTGATTTAGTTTATAGAGAAAATTGATTTTAAAGTTATTTTGGATATATATTTTATAAAATATATTTTGTATGAAAAATAATTTAAAAAAAATAAATGTTAAGATAATTGTTATCAGAATAATTTTTTTATTAGTAAATTATCATAAACATTATGAGGTAAATAAGAAAGAGAGACAGGAAGATGATAAAAAAATTTATAGGGATAAAATTGTTATTTTTAATGCTTAATATCTAAAAATTAATTTAAAAGTTGGTAGATTTTACTTATATAAAACAATAGTTTACAATTACCTAAACTATAATTTTTGTAAAAAAAAATTCTATCACTAATATTAGTATTTGAGTCTAAAATCACTTTTTCTCTCTCTTCTCCAAACACATATCGTTTTAAAAGTCAATTTGCAAATAAACTTTTAGTCGTAAATCCAACATAATAATAATATATATTATGGAGGCAGTTAATCCTACCAAATAACATTAACCACCTCTCTTTATTTTCAACGCATGCTGTCATTGTGATTGGACTCCAAAATATTTGACTATTTGGATCTATTCAAATCGATCATTGTTTTCCACATTTATGTAAATCACAAATGAAGAAAAAAAAATTAAAACCTAATGATTAGATAGGATTAACGAGTTACATAGAAGGAATTATGTTATTATTAGACACGAATAAGAGTTGAAACCTTATGAATTGAACAAACTAAATCAAGTTTAGAAAGGTACTCTAATTAATTAAGTCTCTCAATTAGATTTTGATGCAATTTATTCCCTAATTTTTTTATTCAAATTTGCCTCAATCCTTTATTTTTTTTATTTTTTATATTATTATTTTTATTATTTATAACTCAGTTATACATGGTAAAAATGGTCAATAATACTTTTAAAATTGCTTCCAACTCAGCTCTACCTTATATTTACATTCTAAAGTTTAGAAGGGATTATATATATCATCAAATTAAAAAAAATGACATAAAATTGTGTTTTGGATTGGTTCGAACAGGAATCATACGTAAGATGGAACATAGGGAAGAGATTCGAGGTGATAACATCTACCGATTATGCCAAATCTCGAGCGCCGAAATAATTGATTTAATGGGTTGTTCAGAAACCTAACAACAAAGAGGGCTCATATCTTCAATTGAATTCAAGTTCCAGATAAAAAAACAGTTTGAATGAAGTTACAAGAAAGGGATTCTATTTTCATTATTTTCATGCAGAACTTAAGAAAATAAAATGTATCGAACTCTCTTACTCCTTTATTCCGACAAAGTTGTTATAATAAGAGTTTAGAAGTCAGAACCAGAAAGTGTAATTATCCACAATTTTTCTTCAATGGAATTTTGGGTTTATGGCTCACATTCTTTCTCTTGTCAATATGTAATAGTAGTATATGGGAAGTTAGGTCAACACATAATGAGATTGGGGAGACGAATTTAATACAACTTCTCTCCTTTATTATAAGATTTGATTTTTTATAAGATCCGTTTGTCACCTTTTATTAAGATATTTATAGGCAAGATATGACTAAAATAAGCTCATCATAGTCTATTCTTGATGAATAGTGACAAGATAAGATTTTTGTCCTATATCCTATTCTATCCTAGAAGTATACCGATCCTCCCCCCAGATAGGGACGGAATTGGAGTTCTAACCATAATTTTTTTAAAATAATAATATAAATATATTTAAATATATTTTCTCAAAAAGTTAGACATATATACATATATTAATATTTACTTTTTATATTATCATTAAAAATGGGTCATAATAATATGAATATATTAATATTAATATTCTATAATATATATTAATATAAAATAATAAAAACATATATAATACATTCGGGATAGGATGAGACTCCTAAACCCCATTTTGTCTCATCCTTGTTGTGTCTCTTGTGAACGTGACTAAAGATGAGACATCATAATCACCCCTACGTTTTATAATATTCATTTTGAATTTGTCTGAATATTAAATATATTTTTATCTATTTTATACTTAATTAATATATTATCTCTTTTTATTTTTTTTATTAATTCTCTCTCATTTTTTTCTCACTCTCACATACTTATTTATAAATAAGAGCATACTTAAAAAAATATACATTTCTTACATATTTATTATTTTAATAGTTTTTTTAATAAATCAATTCATTTATTTGGATCATATAATAAGTTATGGAGGAGTATACAACATTGATATAATAAGTAAACTAAGTTTGAGAATATAATAATGAGAGATGGGACAAGGCTCAAATCAAACTCATGCTAACTATAACGTAACATTGATTGCTCCAAGCTACTTACCACATTGCCACCTAACCATATTGGTGAAAGTCACATGCTATATGCTATGAAGCTATCTTTTAGTTTTGAAATTTTGGTTCCTAGAAACTACCTACCAAGCAATGCCCATCCATGGAACCAAATCCGGTTGAAAGAAATCAAACAAATGTGACTTCAATTAATATTTTGTTTAGTATCATAAGTTGAAATACATTTAAGTGTATTTGTTATGCCTAATAATAGGATTGTGTAAGTGACTAATGACCCGACAAGCTCTACCATGCTTGAGCTGTATATGGGCAGTTTGAACCAGGGTCAAACATTGTCCTGTCCGCCACGAACACACACACACACATATTCAAACTGCATATATATATATATATATATATATAAATGTTAGTTAATTTTTTTTTTAAAAAAATAAATCAGTTAATTATAATTAAATCTGATATTTCAATATGAATTTATATTTTATGTTATTTAATCTTTTAATCTACCCAAATTAATCTACTAACTATTATATTATGTATAATTAACTAATTTATTTAGTTTCTTAATTTATTAAAAAAATAATTAACTCTTATATTTAGGAGCGAAAGAGTATATATTTATTTATTATGAAATTAGTTATTTGATATGATTATTGTTTTCTTATATTTTTCATGTAATATATTATGTTTCATGATCATTATTAATATATACTTTTGATCCTAATATTAATTTTATAAGAAATTATGTTAATCATTTTTTTATTGATGACTAAGTTTTTTTATATTTTAAAACTACTTTTTTGAAAAAAAAGGTTTTAGGTTGTCCCAAGCCTGACCTTAACATTTTGGCACCAAGTTTGCCTAAATTGTACATTCACCTATGATGAAGCCTAGTCAAAGCTTGTCTATGTATACCTCTACTAAATAGAATAGGTTCTAATAATGGATTGTTTGTGTATGTGAATATGTTTATTCCCAAAGCGAATTCGCCACCAACTATAGCAGCACCATCCTCTAAAATTTATCCCTTTTTAATGCATTTACCTCGCTGAACCTGGCGTTCTTAATGCATGCAAGTATTTAATGTTTAGAGTATCCCAATTTCCTAATAAAATTATATTGTCAATATTGGTATAAATAATCTTTCTCTCATGTAGGGATTTAGGCATATCTGAGACATATACTAGTTTCTCTGACAGCCACACGATGACCCGATCACTCTGATAGACTTTAGTATTCGTACACAACAAATAGACTCCAAGAAAATAAGAGAGAATTCAGAGAGAAAAGTTCTAGGAGAGAGAGGTCTTAGTTATGTGAATAACGGGGCTCCTAATTAGGAGTTATGCTATCCCATTATTCTCTCATTCAATTGATGAATCCCTATTTTATCATATTATTTTATATTTATTTTAGGAAATTTATCATATTTAATAAGTATTATTGTAGTAGTTATAACTATTTTATGCTTTAATTGATTATATGAATTAAATGATTAAAAAGCTATTTCCTTGTATTTTTATTAATTTTATTATTTTTCTTGATTAAATTGATTTGTATCAAGGTATTTTACTTTACGTATTTAAGAAAATTGGGAAAAACAAATAAATAATGACTATAGTCCATATCTACTACTATAAAATTATATTATATTATATCCATGAAGAAGGGTAATTTATAATATTATATTAATTAATTCTATTAATATAATATAATATTATATTAGTATTATGTTATATTATATTTCATTTGAATTAATTTAATACATTATCTTTTCCTATTATCTTATTAATTATTTTATCTATTTTATCCTATTGCTTTTTATTTAAATTTTTTATAAGATATTTGAGTTAAAAAATATTATCTCTGTGTATATTGGAAAATATGACAGCTTAAAAGGATATTGAAGATAAATAAATATTATCATTATTTTTTAGAGAGCTAATCAGTGAAGAGACTCACATCAACATGATTCACTCCTAAAAGCTATATAAATATAAAGGCTCCTCCATTCAACACACCAATTACCACAATCACAATTATCTTCTTCATCTCTTTCACAATTTCGTTCTTTTCCTTCTAAGTTCTTGAGGAGAGATGTAGTGGATTGAATTCCTATGCTTTAGAATTAGGAGTTGAACAATTTTATATTTTGATATTTTTCCTTTATGCAGATTTATGACTTCCTAGATTTAGGTTTTGAAATTTGTATATGTTGAACCTAAGGTTTTGATTAAGACACATTTGTGATCAAACTCTTGTGATTTATTATTTAGATTTATGATTTGATATTCTTTATTTAATATCTTTAGTTTTCTCTTATAATTATTCATATTAGATTCACATGTTTAGTTATAGGATTTTCGATTGAATATCCATGTTAGAGGAACAAATTATTTATTATTTAATTTATCACGTGCTAAGTGGATCTTCACTAATCATTCTTGATACAATTGTATGCTAAATATATATATAATTGTGAATTTTATGATTATGACAATGACGATTATCTAGGGTTTTGAATGTCGGGGACTTAGTATATATAATTGTTATAACTTTAATATATTATTGAACGATGATAGCTACGCATCAATCCTTAGGATCACCCTTCTTATTGGTGATATTCTTCCATACTATTTATTTTATTTTATTTAATTATTATCTCCCTTTAAAAATTATTAATGAAGTTCTCTTCTACAATTCCCCATTCTCACATTTAATCTAATATAGAGTTAAGCCACGCATTGACTCTACCTAAATAATATGACTTAGGTTGATCTCTATACTATATAGAGATTAATTTAGTAAATAATTTAAGCACTAACGACAAGCGACATTGTAAAATTCTCCTTTTCATAACAATAATTAATTACCTTAAATCATTTTTACCAAAATGAGTTACACACTAACTAAGATAGAAATAAATTTTATTAACCATTTGAAATTTATCATGGCTAAAGAAAGAAAACTTTACTTCTAAAGAATTAACCATGATAGAAAAGGATAAAGCTACCCTCAAGCACTATCATGGTTAAAAGAATTCAACTATTTTGAAAAGGTTATCCATGATAGAAAAGAGTAAAACTTATATAAAGGTACTATCATGGATATAAAAACTTTACACAATAATTGCATATAAAACCATGTTAGAAAGGATTCGACCCCACTAACATGGTTATAGAGTTCAAACCCTCTATTAACCCTATCATCACAGTTATCCTCACAATCATCTCGAATTTGCCTTTAGGCATCAAACTCACAAATAACATTACATAAACCCACTTCACAACCAAGATCTGGTAAAATCCTCATTCATGAATCAATTCTCAATATCCCACATTTTAAATAGTGGATCCACAATCAACAAATCACAAGCAGTAGTCAATGGCCTTAAACCCACTACCAGCACGCATTCCTAGCATAAAATCCAAATAAAATATCACATCATATAAGGATATATAAAATGAGCCCTATTGTGGCAATATATAAATATTTCACACATAAATCAAGAGGAAGAGGCTATACAATTAATATAGCACAACTCAAGCCTCTGAAGCCTTCCCTGCTGTCGTAGCGCAAAACTATCACCTGAAAAATATTAATAACCACGGGGTGAGACAAATGTCTCAGTAACCAACAATCTTACTCATCATGCATACTAACATGTGCTCGTGAGGTGTCAGGTGGGACAGTTAATAAAATACACGATATAGAAAATAATACATCATAATATGATTAAATCAAAATATCGACCTAGTTCCTCCCATCAAACCAACCGAACCGCCTTATACCTGCCGACCGAACCCATGGGCTAGTGATAACTACCATATGAATGGCCACTCAAAAAGCTAACCGGTCCAGTGTTATGGATTGGCCAAAATCCACAGAGCACAATACTAGACCATGGGTTCATTCCCCCTCGGTAAACTGGTGGGGGTGTCGCAGCCCCTCGGTAAACTGGTGGGGCAAGTCCCTCGGTAAACTGGTGGGACAAAAGCCAACCATCGAGCTCCAATGGAGGCTATACCACGTGGTAGAAATACAACTCCATCATCACCAATTCCCAATGCATAATTATCAAGATATTCATAATAATCAAGATCTCAGTAGTCCAATAATCAATAACATCAATAAATGACATAATGGAGTTTTACTCAAAATAATAACTTTCTTCAAATTCCAATCTCGATATATAATAAGTTTTTAATCTCTATTTAAACTTTCCAAATCCCACAAGACAAATTTTCAATAAAATTAGCAATCAACTTTTCTCAATATAATCATATCATCATCGGTAGATTTATATATATCAAATCACTCACAAACATCATATTAGCAACACAATGAGTGGAAAGTGGTTACCTCTCGCCAAAGATAATAAAAGTACCATAAATGAGGAGCCCCGTGCTTAGTTCACAGTTCACTAATCAATCTACATCATTTGTTAAATGTGCGTCAATAAGTTATTAATTGAACATAACATATACTTTTAAATAAATATTTACTTGTATCCTTTAATTCTATTTTATTTATAAATTTTTAGCTCAATACAATAACTTAATTTTATTTACCCCAATCACAACTCTATCATCCAATAACTTTATAACTTCAAATTTTTCACTAAACCATCATAAAATCCCATAATTTACCCACTTTAATCTAAAGAAAAATAACTATAATTCAAGCGATTTCTCAAATTTTCATTCTAATGATAATCTTATATTGTCTTAACTTTATTCTACTCATATAAATTCTCATTTAACATCAAACTCCTCAAACAATCCAAAATTCCCAAATTTACAACCTTAAAGTTTTACCTAAATTTTTCAATGTTCACATTTCATAATCAACCTCAAAAGCACAATTCATAATTTTCAATCAAACTCTAACTTTAATTTACTTAAATCAACTACTAAATCCTCCAATTATACAAAATCCTCAAATCCCTTAACTTATAATTACCATTCAATATACTAAACATTGAGTTTCATCACCAATCAAATTGCTAAACAAATAATCAATTTAATTACGTAAATTTAAAGTTCCTACTTTTTACTTTTAATTTCCAAATCTCACTCACAATATCTAAATATTCATTTCAATATTAAATCACATCATTCCTAAATTTCAATAACTTATTTGCACCATCAATTAACCTATAATTATTCAATTTAATCAAAATTCCCAATTTATCTAATCTAGGGTTTCAACAAAACTACCCATTTTTAATTTACAAGCTCTAACCACAATCTAAACCGATTAAATATCAATTTTACCTCCAATAAACATAACCCAATCTTTAAACTCAAATTAAATCAATAAAATTTTCATATTAAATCATCTCTACTCTCTAACATTTAAACCTTAACTCTAAACCTCTTAAATATTGCAAATAGACAAACTCTAAACCGATTAAATACAAGTATTCACTTACCTCTACAATTCTATGGTTCTCATTTGTTGAAAATCTACACTTGTTCAAAACCCTAATCTTCAAAATTCTTTGTTCTTAATAAAAATTATATTTCTAAAGAGCTCTCTTAGTATAGAAAAATAATTAGGAGATAATTATGATAGTTAAAAGATTTAATGAGAACTAACCGGAGCTACAATAAATCCGTTCAGGCAGATATTGGAGCAGCTGGACGTCGCGCAGGAAGAAGAAGAAGAAGCCGCGGGTTATGTTTGGGAATGTGTTTGAATTTTATCAAAAATATGTGTGGGCCCCACTGTAATTTTTTAATATTATATTATATTATATATATTTTTAAAGAAATTGTGCTGCTTCTTGTTTTTCTTCTTTTTCCTTTTCATTTATTTTTTTTATTTAACTTTTTCCTTTCTACCACGTCTGTCTTCTTTCTTCTTCTTCTTCTTTTTTTTTTGTTGCTATAATATATATATATACACATATATATATATATATATATATATATTCCTAGAGGTTAGATATGCTTTTTCTTCTTCTTGTCTTTTTCTTATTTTTTCTTCTTCTTCTTCTTACTTTTAATATAAATAATATTTTGTTTTATACTTTAAATAAACTATTTTAACTTACATAATTAAATTAAAATTTCATCTACTAAAAATTAATTTCTCCTAATACTACTTAAATTCTAAAATAAAAATAGGGATGTTACAGACATCATTAATCCTACTAGGCATATCCCGCGTATCACACGTTCAAAACTCAAAATTTGAACAAAATGGGAATATCTTGAATAACAACCCTACTGTTGGTTATTATCACCTGAGCCCCATATTAAATGAGCTTGGGCCCAATCCAACAAAGGTGGATCTGAGCCCAAATTCTAAAATCTTCCACTTACACTTAGTGGATTTGATACTGTGGGCTTAGCCTCTTTCTCTTCTTTCTTTCATATTAAGTGTTTTGTCGTGACTGCATGAGCATGATGTCTCTGCTTAGCCACATGTACTATAAATCCTTTTTACAAGACTAGCATAAGGCAACCTCCTTCATGTAGCTTGAATTCAATAATATGCCTCATATGTCTCAGATTTATCGATATACACTTTTATATGGTCAATCTAATCCCTCTAGAATAAATATTTGACTCAGATTGTCTTTCTTGTAAGCTTAGTGTTCACACTTATAAAAATAAAATATCATAAGGGACATGTCACATACACTAGCATATGTGTGAATATTATAGGTACTCTTCATTTCACCCATATATCACTTGGATATGGAGTAACCGCTTTCCTAGCATAATTCCTTATATCATATCTATCATGATCACAGTATATATGTTAAAGTAGCAGGCTTTGAAACATATATCCATGACATTATCAAAGTCAAAGGACACCAATGGAATGATTGTTCCTTCCTAAGGCTCACATAGCAATGAAACAAGGATCTTTCACTTGCTTCTCTTTTCTGGTTCTTCTAGCACATGTGGTATAAATCACATGCTACAGTGTCACTTTTGTACTATAAGAGCTTATGTCACTCTATAATTAACACCATATATACTTAAGTCTATACACTCTTATTATCTAGACCCAAACCATTAAACTCTAATCATCTCATATAACGTCAATGTTGAAGGAATTGTTATTTGGCTATAGGCATGATAGAAGTGGGTTTCCATACTTCAATCAAATTTCATGTATATGGATATCATCTCGACTTCTACACTTTAATCAAGGAGACATATAGTTTGTATTTCTTCTCTACCATATTAGCACTTTTTGCTACTTTACTGGTGAACACAAATGTCTCATGTTTTCACACTTCCCATGAGCATCAAAGGCAATTGCCCGTGTGAGAGGGCCAACCTTTATAACCTTACGATATCCTGAACATTGCATATTTTATGTCAATATGCTTGGTCTTGCTATGATACTTAGGGTCTTTGGTTATGGCTGCAGTATTGTCATAGTGCACTAACACAATATTGGTACTCTCATTTACAAATCCAATGTGTTCTATGAGTCTTTTTAGTCATAAAGCTTCTTGCACTGCTATAGTGCATACCATAAACTTAGCTTCCCTAGAGTGTAAGACAATGCATGTTTGCATCTTGCTACTCTAACATATGGCAGCATTGCTTAGCAAGAAGGTATGACCTAAAGTCGATCTACGCTCTTCCTTATCTCTGACTACATCAGCATCAGTGTATCCTACTAGGAATATATCGCTTTCTTCATAATATAGTGCATAATCAATTGTTCTCTACAAGTATCTCAAGATCGTTTTCACTGTTTTCCAATGTTTCTCACCTCGATAGGACTGGAACCTGCTTACTAGTCCTACTGCATAATAGATATCTAGTCTTATACATATCATTATATATATTATACTACCAACAACACTGGTATATGGCGCCATATTATTCTTATCTGACTCAATTTTGGGACACATATCAAGACTCAAGGCTACTCCTGTAGCCACAAGGATATCTATGGGATTGTAGTCTTTCATATTGAATCACTTAAATATCTTCTTGATATAACTCTCTAGTGAAAGAGAGATGAACCTTCTTGAGCAATCTCTTTGGATCTTAACTCCAATTATATATTATGCTCCACTCATGTCTTTCATCTTAAAGTTCGATGCATAATAAATCAGAGGTTTTTAGGTGACCCAATTCAAACCAAAATATAGACCAGTTACGGCGTACCTGAGACGTAGACAAATTTCTCCGGCAGCCACACAATAACCCAATCACTCTGATGGACCTGGGTATTCGCATACAACAAATGCACTGCAAGAAAATAAGAGAGTTCAGAGAGAAAAATTATAGGAGAGAGAGACGTCTCGTTTATGTAAATAATGTGGCTCTTAATAAGGAGTTATGCTATCCCGTTATTCTCTACCTCAATCCCACTTATCACACATTCAAAATTCAAAATTTGAACAAAAGAGGAATATCTGGGTAACAACTCAGATTTTTTATTATTATCACCTGAGCCCCATATTAGATGGGTTGGGCCAAATTCACCAAAGATGGATATAAGCCCAAATTCTAACACCTCTTGTTCGACTATAGCGAGAACTCCTGAATCTAGAGCCACTTAACATCCAAATTTAGTTCCAACAATGCACTTTTTGGCCTAGGAAAGCGGAACTGCTTGACCCTCAGTTTTTGCACCTTTGCTTGTGTTCTAAATTAGAATAAATATTCCATTCTATTTATTGAAATAATCATTCAATTGGCTCAAGAAAGAAAAAGAGAGAAATGGAAAAGACATGCTTTTTATTATTAGGAACTCTGATTCTATAGTGAATTTTGACGAGATCTAGTTTCTTTGATGTTATGAATTATAGTAGCAAGGTGCTTCTTTTCTAGTAGCAGTTGATTGGACCATCCAAATTAATTCAAATTTAATTTTGAAAAGTCTTTTTTTTTTAATTTAATTTTATTATAAATTAGTATTTTTATAAAAGAATCAATATATAAACTCTAACAAAGAGTGAATATATATATATGTGTGTGTGTGTGTGTGTGTGGTTGAAAACTATAACAAGAGGATCAATAATCTAACCATAATAGAATTGAGTTCAAGCCCATTATAATTAAAATAATATAACGTAATTAGAATATATAACCCTAAAAATAGCATATATTTACCTGTTCACTAATCTGCCTGTCCCACTTGGATGGAGTTTTAATTCTATGGTTGAACTATTTAAACTAATCCTTCTTAAAATTATCCAAAATTTAAATGAAAAAAATAAAGTTAAATAACAAACTTCAACAATAAATTTCATTAAATTTTAAGTAAACATTATGTATATCAAGCCAAACGTAATTATAAACTTTTCCAAGACAGTACAATAGAATGAAATTCAGCCAAATCAACATATGAGAGTATAGCTATATCATTCCCTCTCACACATCTATAGGTGAAATGTTTCTAACTAAAATGAGGCATTATTTTTTCACCTTGAGTGCAATAAGGGGAGAGACTTTTCCCCCCTTTTTCTGTAATTTTTTAGTAGTAGATTTTGCATGTTTTGAAAAGCATACAGAATATAAACTTGTCAAATTTATACTAGGTGTTGATCCAAACGGAATAAGTTTTAACCGCGCGAGAAGTTTTAAGTTTGAGTCAGTATGAATGCAAAAAATATATTTAAGATAATTACCTCTAATTATACTCGATAATATTTGAATCTAACTCAATTAAATAACAGATAGCTATTTACAAAATTTGTCAGATTCATTATTTTCGTAGTGAGATTCACAAATCTCATGCATGTTGTGATATACTCCTCCAATCCTTAATAATATATCTATTTAAATAATTTGATTAAATTAATAAAATTAGTTAAATTAGTTAATATGACATATTTTTTTATAAAATATCATAATTATCTTCATGAACTCCCTCTCTCTGTATCTTATTGTGTTATTGTTGAGGGAGTATTAATATGGATAATTTAAGAAAGAGTTAATAAATATATAAAATAAATCTTATATTTAAAATCAAGATTAACTCTAAAATTATATATTATATTAAAAACTGAAGGAGTATATTTTTCTCAATAAGTTTCTTTAATTTGTGAACACACATTATATTAGTGCTCTCTCCTATTGTGTGTGTATGGGGTTGGTGGGTAGCTATGAGTTATTTGTGAAATAACTAACGTAGCTTATGTCACTAAAAAATAGATAAATATAATAAATATGTCTTATATTTATAATAAAGATTAACTTTTTAATTAAGTTATATATTAAATACCAGAGGAGTATAAATTTTAGTTATTGAAATTTATTGCCACAATTAATAATTAAGTATTTAAACTTGATTAGTTATCTAATTCTTATATTAAGGATTAGGGGGAATATTATATAGGTAAAAAATTTGTAAAGCTTTTCAAATACGTGGTTGACAAATCAATATTACATTAAATTAATGAATTAATTTTGTATAGAAGAGTAAAAATAGGTAAACAAATGCTAAAAACTATATATATAAAGGGAGAAAATGACTTATATTATAAAGTGAAGAAGTATCTTATATATATATATATATATATATATATAAACAACTAAAGAAGTATAAAAAACTAAAGAAGTATCTTTTATATATATATATATATATATAACTGTATTTAAAAAAAAACAGAGAGAAAAAAAGAATATTGTTGTCGGTGGCACTTGAGTTTATGAATAGCCATGGAACTTGGAAGCTAGTTGCTTTCCATTAAGAATATTCACACCTCTAAATTCTAATGATTGATTTCTAGACCATTTCCACCATCATTTTAGGTAAGATCAATTAAACATCGCATCTCACTAACCTTTTGTTTCTATGGACAAAGTTGCTTCTTTTTATATTATTGGTCACATGAACAATTGGTGCGATTTAAGATATGTTACAAACTCCCTCAACCCTTATCAAGAACTTCTCATTTTTTAAGGTAAAATTATATTTTTAGTACTGTAATTTAATATAAAATTTTAGTTTAGTTTTTTAATTTTAGAAAATGTTCTATAAGTCCTTTAACCATAGTATCGTTTATAAACAAAAAAATATCCATATTAAAATTTTAAATATTAACAAAATATTCTTAAATTCTAATAAATTAAGTTTAATTTTAAAAATAATAATGACTGACATAAAAATTATTGTATATACAATTAAATGTATCATGGTTAAAGGAGTTAAAAGATATTTTATAAAGGGGCAATATTTAAAATTTACATGTTGGAGCTATGCTATCTTGTAATTTTTTTGGGATTCAATACTGCCATGAAAATTTCTAAATCGTAGCAGTTTTGTCACAATCGTTATCTAAATTAAGTTTGACCATTAGTTAATCAAATATGTTGAGCTGGCAATCCACATGTCATCTAAGTCATTTTTGTTCCAGGCTAAGATGCAAATTGACCCTGGAAGTTTTCATTCAAGGGCACTGGATATCTAAAATTTTTCAGATCATAGAAATTTCACTAGGTATATTATCCAAGTTAAGTTTGACTATTGGTTAACCATATTTGATGATTTGACAAGTCCATGTATCATCCACTTCATTTTTTTAAGCTAGATTTATAAATAAAGAAAAATATTTAAAAAATACATCCAATCTTTATGATTTGAGAAATTAAAAGAGATAAAAAAATTCAAAAAAAGTGGAAGTATCTTGTATAGTAAAAAGAAAATCAAAGAGATACTTACCTATCTTGGCATCGAGAGGGTATGGCGACGGAGGATTTTCAATGGTCTTAATCTCTGTGCAATCTCCCTTACTATGTCTTGCATTCAATAATATCGAATCTTCTTCCTCATTACTCTCTGGCGAATGTGAGCTCCTCCTGATTCTGTGGCTTCTTTTTCATTGTTGTTCACTCTACAAACTTAGTATATTTGGTCAACTAATTGTCAAATTTAATTTGGATAATGGTAGGGTGACGTGGTTACGATTTATAAACTTTTGAAGCAATATTACTCCTGTGTGAAAATTTTTAAGTTAAATTTATACTTTGACAAAAATGATATGGATAACACGTGAGTCTGACAACTTAGCATATTTGATAAATTAACAGTCAAACTTAATTTAAATAACAGCCGGGCTAAATTGCTACGATTTAGAAACTCTCAAGGTGACATTGAACAAAAAAAATTTCTAGAGCAGTATAGCTCCAATATATAAACTTCTAGAGAAAAATAAGACGTTACCCTTTTTATGAAATTAATGGACCAAACTAATGCATTATATAAAATTAATGGACTAAATATATATATATATATATTCAGTTTTTTAATGATCAACCAAATCATTGTGCTAGCTAATAGCTAAAGAGTAACCTTTCAAAGATTAAAAAAAAAAAGTCTTTTCCAATCACACGGCTTATTTCAGATGAGAGACATAATATTTATTGTGTTAGTTTTGTTGATATCTTTGCCTCCAATTTAAGTTTGAATGATGTCTCTGACTGATCCATCCATTTCAATCCCAAAAAGTAGACCACTTAATACCGTCCAATACTCAATAGTATTATTCTTCAAGTTAAAGAATGTCTAAAACACCAAATTATTATACTCATAATGATAATGTTTAATTTATATAACTCATAAAGCAGTAATAATAAACAAGAAATCATATAATATTCCACCCATCAGCTAGTTTCATTATTGTTCCTGCAAGTTTATCATATCAATGTGATGACCACTTGTCAATCAAATTCAATCATTATATATATATCTTCATTTTATCCTCACATATGGAATTAACGTGTAATGATCAAGCTATTAGCGGCTCTAAATGAATGATGAGCTATTTCTGAAGCAAATAAAAAAAAAAAGTGAAATCATCTTTTTTTTTAAGTCTGTTAAAATCGAAAAAGAGGGTATAAATGTCTTAATATTAATTCAATAAGAGTATATATGTCTATAAGTTAGATTCATGTAAGTTTAAATCTGAATTACACAGTTAAAATTATTTAATAAAGATTACCGGATATGTTGTAATTTGTTGTAATTAAGATTATATTAAATTATTTTATTGTGCTAATCAAATACTTTAAATGATTACTTATAATTCGTATACATGGAAAACGAGAAAAAATGTTCATATTTAATGCGCTGTATTTATAAAAACAAGTAAGAATTGAACCAAATATATCATAATGATAGCTAGTAATTGTTAATCAAACTACAAATTAAAAAGCTATTCAATTGGACCGAATATGTCTACAAATATGATGATCTGGGTGTGTATTGTCCGCCACTAAAATTTATTTCCACACTACAAGTCCAAAAGTCAACGAAGAGCACATGAAAAAAAAAATGTTCAGACCCATTTTATTATAAAAATTAATTAATTTTTTAAATAAATTAATAAAATTAAATTAATTAATCATAATTAAATATAATTCTTTAAAATAAATTCAAATTATATACTACTTAATTTATTTAAATTAATAAATTAATTTTTATATTAATTATAATTAATTAAATTATTTAGATTTTTTAATTTATATAAAAAAATCAACTACGACGGAGACAGTGCTATAAAGCAATTTAATGACAGCTTCCCTAATCACATAAAACCCAAAAAGAAAATATGAATAAAAAACCAGCAAGCCAGCCACGCTCAAGACTAATCAACCCCACCACCACCTCTCTCTCTCTGCAGCAACTTTATATGGACTAACTTACCGTTACAGACATGAACTCATACAATCATCTTCTCTTCTCAAAATGGGGCAGACCTTTGTTCTCTTTTTCCTCTTACTTCTCTTCCATTTAGCTCCAGCAAAAGCTGCTCTTGATGTTGGTGTCGGTGTAGGAATCGGTATCGGCATTGGAAATGGCGGTGGCAGTGGTAGTGGAGGAGGCGGAGGTGGTGGTGGGGCTAATGGCCCAAAATCTTCAAAGATGGACGTAGCTTACAAAAGTCTGCAAGCATGGAAATCAGCTATAACTGATGACCCATTAAAGATTCTTGATACTTGGATAGGTTCTAACGTTTGTTCTTATAAAGGAGTGTTTTGTTCTAGTGCATCATCATCAGATGGCAATTCTTTTGTTGCAGGAATAGATCTGAACCACGCAAATCTTCAAGGAACTCTTGTTAAAGATCTATCTTTACTCACTGATATGTCTCTTGTTCACCTTAACAGCAACAGATTCACTGGTTCAGTTCCTGAAACATTCAAAGATCTTTCATCTCTTGAAGAACTAGACCTCAGTAACAACCAGTTTTCAGGTGAATTCCCCACTGTAATTTTGAAAATGCCAAGTATCGTTTACTTAGACCTCAGATTCAACTCCTTCTCCGGAACCCTCCCAGATCAACTTTTCAGTAAAAATCTTGACTCAATTCTCCTCAACAATAACCAATTCGAAGGCGAAATCCCACAGAATCTTGCTTCTTCCTCAGCTTCTGTTATCAACCTAGCTAACAACAAATTCACTGGAAACATCCCCATAACTAGTTTAGGTTTAGTGGGTAGTTATAATTCTAAGCTGAAGGAGATTCTGTTCTTGAATAACCAGTTAACAGGCTGTATTCCTCAAGGAGTGGGATTGTTCAGAGACGTGCAAGTTCTTGATGTGAGCTTTAATTCATTGGTGGGTCATTTGCCAGGAACACTATCTTGTTTAGAAGATATTGAAGTTCTTAACTTGGCACATAACCAGCTTTCTGGGGAATTATCAGATGTGATATGTTCGTTGAAGAGTTTAGTGAATTTGACTGTGGCTTATAATTTTTTTAATGGGCTGAGTCAAGAATGTTCGAGGCTTTTGATTAGGAATGTGGGTTTTGATTTCTCCGATAACTGCATTCCTGGGAAGAATATGCAGAGACCTAAACCAGAATGTTCTGTGATCCCAGGTGGTAGCTTAAGTTGTCTCAGAATCCCCATACCAAAGCCTCTTGATTGTGCTTCGTTAGCCATAACTTCTCCTTGATGGTACAATTAATTACTTCTATATAGTGATTTAATTACGCTAATTCCATTATTCTTCATGATTCAGCTACCTATTGCTTAAAGTATTTGCATTATTAAGAATTGTAAATTTTAATATATTGAGTGATAAAATAGTGTAATTCATTTTCCCTATTCTATGCAACCAAAGGATGTGAATGTTTCAAGGGGGTAAGGTAACAGAACCAACTTGCTGGAGAAAGAAACGTAAATGGCTTGCCACTGTTATCATAGAATCCATAAGTAATAGATATGATAGGGATTAATGGCGAAAAATAATATGTGCAGTGTTTTACTCCGTTCATAATGTGGATTAAGAACTTAATTTTTCCAAAAATGTAATGTCTTTTCAAACTTGCACTTTTTTAAAAGAGTAGGTTGGCTAATTTTGTTTACTCCATTCACTTTGTTTTTTTTTTTTAAATATGACCAGTCTAGTTTTGCGATTTTTTTTAATTACGACCAAAGTCTAATTTTGCTTTTGAACTTTATTTTTGAGACGCACATGACACTCTTTTTTTTTACTATACAAGAGAGGGCTAAAGCCCAAATGTAAAATAGATTATACTACTGAGGAATTTAATCATAAACACTCAGAATCCACTAAGCCCTCAACTTTGCCAGATATATGTCAAATATAGTAGATATAGAAAGACCTTCTTTTCCAGGGGTATCCGCAACCTGATTGACTTGTCTCAAGATAAACTATAATTTTAAATCCCAATGTCTGCTCATGAACTCCTCAATTTATATAACTAACAAGTTGCCTTCACTGTTTTGTATTATATTCCCCCAATATTTGAATAAGATACTTTACATCATATTTGAGTATAACCTTCTTGTATCATTTGCCCTATGCAATTTGGAGCCCCTTAAAGACAACACATTATTCTACATCAGTTGCACTACATAGTCCAATGAAATGTGTGAACCTATATAACCATTTTTCACTATGGTCTCGTAGCACCCCACCACATCTAGTTATATTATTAGCCACTTTCATTGCCCCATCCACATTGAGCTTAATCTACCCCAGAGGTGGTGGTTGCCATTTCAGATTCTCTGCTAAGGTCAAATGGTGTAATATATCATTATCATTTACCTGCGTATACTTTTTCCACACTTTTAAGATAACCAGCTCTAGATGTTCTTGTTACATGGCATCTAGATTAAATACAATCATATTTCTCCAAAGTCAAAGTTTCCCAATAGCCACTCCCAAAATAACGTTCCAATTGTCCCATATATTGCTTAATTATCTCTTTAGATTTAACACAAATCAATCAGTAATAGATGCTGCAAAAAAAGCCGCAAGGTGTTATGGAGCTAGTAGCTTCATCCAAATGCGCCTTGCATACATGCAATCTCTCAAGATGTGTAAAGTATCCTCACTTGCCAAATTATAATTCGGGCATAAAGCAAACGTAGAGGACCACTTGCTTCTCCAAACATTATGAGGTAGTCTATTGTTGACAGATATCCACATAAAAGCTCTAATTCTCTCTGCTCCCCTCTACTTCCAAATAGTTTTGTAAACTGAAGTATGAGATGTCAACCTGCTTTCCTCCAATAGACAATAAAGTTTCTTTGTAAGAGTTCTATTTCTTGACATACCGCATCTGGAATCTTTTCCACTTGCATTAGATATAATGGAATAGAACTCAAGATCGATTTAGCTAATGTAATTCTACCTGTTGTTGACAAGCTACTCTCCTTCCATGAAGCAAGCTTTGACTTTACTTTATCAATAATATAATGGAAAGTCTCTGTTGGTCTCCTCCTCCTATAAAGTAGAAAGCCTAGATATTTCCCTATTTCTGAATACATAGCCATCCCAGTAATATGTTTTATGTCCCCACAGGATGCTAGGTTGACCTTTGGAGAAAAAAACTGAGGATTTATCCGTGCTAATTTGAGCCCCAAAAGCCATACATAATTTAGTTAAGCATTTCATCATACATTCAGCTTGCTCTTTTGTCGTTTCACCAAAAAGTAGCAAATTATCAGTAAACATAAGATGAGAAACCACCAGACTATATGTTGTCTCACCTTAATGGGTTACCGTAAACCATCATTCACTATATCACTAATTAGATGAGACAATTTGTCCATACACAGAACAAAAAGAAGAGGCGATATTGGATCTCCTTGCCTTAGTCCCCTCCTATGTGTAAAATAATCAATCTTGGTACTATACCCCAACATATTATAAGTAACCTAAGTCACATAATTCATTATTAAAGAGACAAAGTCAAAATAAAAACCAGTCTCAAGTAATACTTGTTGAAGAAAATCCCACCGAATTCGATCATATGCTTTCAACAAATATATCTTTAGAGACATGAAACCTCTCTTCCCTCTACATTTTTGCATCCGATGTATTATTTCCTGCCCCACAATTATATTATCTTGAATATATTTTCCCTTAATAAAACTTACCTGAAAAGGAGAGATGGTCTTATCCATAATACCATTCAATCTAGCCGTAATGACTTTGGTTATGTACTTTAGTGAACAATACACAATGAAATAGGTATAAAGTGATGCACTACCTTAGGATAGTCCCTCTTAGGTATCAAGTAGATGAGAGTTTTGTTGGCCTCCAGTAGAAACATTTTATTCTAAAAAACACCCTGAACAAAGGAACATAGCGCACCACCCACAACATTCCAATTTGACTGATAAAAGATAGGACAAAAGCCATAAACTCCAGGTGCCTTGTAAGGTCCCATTAAGAACAATGTGCTTTTGATTTCCTCCACATTGGGTACACTATGTAAAGAAGAGAACATAGAAGTTTTCACACTAGGAAATGAGTTATGGGTGATCAATTAAGAAGAAACCCAAGCGTCCTCATAATACATATTTTTAAAATGATTTATGGCAAAATTCTTTAAAATTGACTCTTCCTCCATCCACATCCCATTCTCATCTCTTAGCTTCAACACTTGATTTCTTGTACGTCTCAACTTTGTTTTCATATGTTAATATCTTGTATTCCTATCACCCTCTTTAACCTAGGTAGTTCTAGCTTTCTGGAACCACTTAATTTCTTCAACTTTTAAAATGTCTTCCAACTCATCCTATAGTTCCTTTTCCAGATTACACAAGAAAGTTGAATGTGGATTATTAGTGTCTTTCTTTCCTCAATGAACCCAAAAACTTCTCTATTCCACACAAGGTCAGATTGAAAACTCTGTAGGGACTGGTTAAGATGACCTCCCATAGGCCATTTATTTGCAAGAAAATCTCTAAACTTATCATGTTTAACCACATTGCCTTAAACAAAATGGTTTAGCAAGTCCCTCTACCCTATCATACATATTAAAATGTAAAGAAATAGGATTATGATCAGAGTATTGAGTTCAAGGAAGTATTTTAAAGTAGCAATCAGAATAACATTTGAGTATTTGCCAAACCTCTGTCCAGTCTCTCAAATAGCCTACAATAGCCACTGGCCTTCAGCCCTCTCCAGGTGAACTTGGGCCCTCTAAGCCCATATTTGTTAGACCACAATCTGCAACTCTCTCATTAAACCAATTCATCCTATTGTAATTTAAGATCACACCCCCACTTCTTTATGAAGAAAGCATATGTCATGGAAATCACCCAACACAACCAACAAATAGACATATAATGTGAGAACAAGAAAATCCTCTCCCATAATATCTTCTGAAAGCCTAAATGTGAAATAGCATATACTACCGTTAACTTGAACGCTAGCTTCCCTAGTAAAGAGCATTCCATTTGAAAGTATTGCCTATCCTCCTCAAGCAAAGTCACTCTTATAAAATTACTATTCCAAACTCTAACCATTCCTCCTGAACGTCCTTTACTAGGAATAACTTTGATCGAGTCATATCCCAGCATAAGAATGGACTACAAGCGACTTGATCTATCACATCGTATCTCAGATAATACAATTAATTAGGCCTATGCCCATTGCATACTAGTTTTAAATTTTTGAGGAGCCCTTCATTACAAGCTCCCCTTGCATTCCAATAGAGAATATTATCCATAAAAAACAACATTTCCTAGACCATAGTCCTGCTTAACACTCACCCTACTGGGTCTCTGGCACCATTATGTTATCACTACTTTCACCTTCCATACCATCATTAATGTAGGATCAATATTAAAAGGGCCACTGTGCAGCTCTTCTATTTGCCCATGAAACGGATCGTCTGGGTTGTCAATATCATGAAATTGCTTATTTTTAAGAAACACATCTCCTCGGTCATTATCCATTAATGCTGCAGGCTAGACCATCATCATTTCAGGTCCATTTTCAAAGCCATTCACGCTAATTGCACCCTTGGTCTCCTTAATTTTCCTCTGCATACGCACTTTGTTAACCATTCCATTATTCTTGTATATTCATAGAAGCACTATCATCATTTACTTCAATATCCATAGTAGTACTGTATTCAACATCCTTCTCCTGTGGAACCTCTGACGCCTTCATCTTATTCGAGCATATTTCAGGTCTACAACCATAAACTCCACAATAGGTGCACAATGTATGTAGCCCTTCATACTCCAAGTAATAATCCTCTCGATCTAGTGAGAACCCAAGCATAAGTTGTTTCCCTAAGTTGACTAACACACAAATGCGAGCATAATGTCCCT